>JBBMOI010000016.1:10457500-10692500 GCA_038088405.1 Porites divaricata
AAAGTCATTATTTGCGTAAACATAACCCATTACTTCTCTGAAAACTCTTGCTGGATCTGTAGCTGGTTTAAAGTGAATGTCGGGGTATTCATTTCCATTTCCAACCTCGAGATAACAACGTGATATATTAGCATTGTTTGGTAAGCTAAAAGTGTTGTATAAAAATGGATTTTGTGTTTGTGCGTCAACATTGGCTGTGTTAATTGCCCAAACAAATACATGACGTGGTTTTGAGATACCATTTGTAATTCTAAATTGCCCTGCTTGTTGTTGACCATTATTTGATCTTTCAACTACTTCATTTAAGTAAGTCCATTTGTAAGGTTTAAGGTAATTATCAATATAAAGTTTTTGTCCTTCTGAGTTGAATGTTAACCTTGGAACAAATAGTTGTAGTCTTGTTAAAATAACTCTGCAGTTATTTCCTCCAACTCTCCAGATGAGATTGTTATCCGATTCTATTTCAATGTTTAACTCAACTTTTGTATTTGGAAGAAGCTTATCCTCTAAATGTTTCAAAAAATGAATATCTGTTGAGAGGAATTTCACATCGTACTGTTGCTGAGTCTCCTGATAAAGCTTTTCTTAAGGCAAAACCTTTGTTGTAATTAGCTACAACATCATCTAACATTAAGCCTGCATCGTCAGCGTTATAGCTACATTCCGTCTGTGAGCTACTTGCCTTTTTGTGAATTTACTTTTTTCAGCATGTCGTGTTGTGTCAAGATAATAAAATTCATTTGTTGCAACACTCTCAACATAGGAGGGATTATACTCAAGCAAATTCTTAATATTAACTACATGATTTGCGTAATTACAACTATAAACATCTCGGCCATTTGCTAGGATAGTTAACTTTTCTATGATGGAACTAGAACCATTTACAATTTCCATATTATCTCCATCTACATCAAGATTAGCTCCATTTGCCAGTTGATTAACTCTAAAATCTACTGAAAATCTTGCATTATACCAATCAAATGGAGTAGCCTCACCTGTGTTATCAGCTACAAATCTCAGACCTGTTTTGTTTTGGTGGGTGTTATTTGCTGGTGCTACATCTAAAGCTTGTTCAAGATCAAAAATAACATCTTCGTATCTCTCAAGATATTTTGGATTTCTAAAAGACTTCATTTTATTTTAATAATTATATAATTTTTTTGCAAATTAATTAAGTAGTTTTTCCACGAGAAATAATTTGAAGTACTCTATTATTGATTTCTTGCTGTGTCATTTTGGGTGCTTGCCTCATATTTTTTTTACGTAATGATGATGGATTTTCACTAGAAAGTAATTTTACTATTTTATCACCAGCATTTTTAGTTACACTGACAGGGTTTGGTTTGGGTGGTGGAGGTACTGTAAAATTTACCTTTTTTTTAGTTGGTTTTTTACCTAAAAAAGATTTTACTGAATCCATTATTCCTTCTCCATATATATGTTTTCTTGTATACTTCCCTATATCAGGATCATATTTTTTTTTAAACTCTGATTGTCGCATCATTTTATCTATATATTTATGTTAACATTATTATCAGTATGACGAAGAAGCAGTGTCATAAACCAATCAATACCATTTAGGTCAATAGATTGCCCGAGTGAATCAGTTACAGTTATTCTCATTTCAGAAATAATATTAGAACTTACAGGACAGTACAATGTCCTCCTTGGTTCAAAAGTGAATGGATAACTCCTCGTAAGATTATCTGTTGGAATAACGGCGATTGTGTTTGTATTTACTCCATTCACAACAGAGTCTTTTATAGCATCTACGTTTATGTTTAATGAGTCAATAGATTTTGTAATATTTGGGAGGTGTGTTCCATACTCTGTTTTAGTCACCAGTTTTTTATCAAATCCGATTAGGTCACCAAAATCTGTTCCTCTTAAATCAAGTTGATAATCACCATCAAGTGATACCAGTACTCGATAGGTAGATAGTATAAAAGTTAAGAGGCCCTGCCACTAAGAAACGACCGATGATTTCCGGCTAAAAAATAAAATCGGCCGATTTTTATCTCCCAAGTAGAGGCTACCAAATACTATTAAAAAATGACTTTCTTTTGTTTCAGTTTCGCTTTAAACAAAAAATATCGAGCCACCAACTTTTTCCGTCTGATAGCAGCAAAATCAGGCCTAAAATAAGCCTTCGACGAAAAGGGTTCAGAAATCACTATCGCAACGCAAAATAACGAGAAAACTACACAGTGATGAAGAAAAAGGCCTTTTAATGCTATATCATTCGATAAACATTGAAAAACTGCCGAAGCGAATAAAAAATAAATTTTCATATATTGCATATTAAATTAGATGTAGCGTTGGAGCTGATTTTAAAATAATTATTTCTCAAAAGTCCAACGCTGCTGAAAGTAATCACAGAGATGAATCAGATATTGGAGGGATATACATTACGATTTTGGAAAAACATTTTTGGGCCAAAGTATACTGACGTTGTAAAAACCGTTCAAAGTTACCGTATTTACCGTTATGTTGCCACTTCGGCGAAACAGCTTCTCTGTTGCCAATGTGGCCGAGGATAGCGTGGTAAACGCCACTTTAAACCTTGCTAGGCGCTCAAAACCATCCTAAATAGAAGTATAAAGAATTAAAAGGGAAAGGAAAATGAAAGATACACAGAAAAAGAAAATAACTCAAAATTACCAGCTGCTAAGGAGAGTTGAATCTTGGAAATGTTGTCGCGTGACAGCGTTCATTTGTCCAAACTGCAGCGGAATCCAAACAAATGCGTGGAATATAAGTAGAAAAAAGAAACAATCTTTCTATCACCAGAAATCGTGAAGTGAAACAGTCTTATGTTGTTCCTATTAATGATGATGAATTCAGCCTCACTCAGTCCAAGTGTTTTGAATGTGGGCTGCATGTATTTCGTTTCATACATTCCAACGGACGTTACGGGTCAGCGCGTGTAGGGGTCAGCGGACCTAAAGAAGGTGACGAAGTTAGAGAGCAAGGCCATGCTTGAGGGACATTGGGGGGTACCCAATACCGCAATACCGTAAGAAAAATTGGCAAATACCGAAATACCGTGTCAAAAATTGACTACTGATACCGCATTTATTCTCGGTCACGTTTACTTAAAGTTGTATCCATCTTGCGTGTTTTTTTTTTATCTCAAGCATTTATGCGCCATCAACCTCATGCTCAGCCATTGCGAGGAAACGTGAGATGACCTCGAATTGATCGGTACAACGATTGAAAAGGATGCTCTATCAATTTCATCATACATTATCTGTCAGAAATTGTGTGATGGTAATCATTTACTATTAATCTAACGTCTTAAAAATACTCACTTGCATTAGACTGGAGAGCGCAATGAACAGTACCGCAATACTGTTTCCAGGTTCAAGTTTCGTCAGCAGATGGCTAGGCGCTCAAAGACCATCCTAATTAGAAGGACGTAGAATTAAAAGAGAAAGGAAGGTGAAAAATAGGCAGAAAAAGAAAATAACTCGAAATAATCATCTGCTGACGAAACTTGAACCTGGAAAATGTCGTCGCGTGACACCGGCCAGTGACGTCATTTGTCTAAACTGCGGCGGAATCTAAACGAATGCACAAATAGGAAAACAACTTTTTCCCGGCCAGAAAGCGTTTAATGAAACAATGTAATGCTATTTTTTCACAAGCAAAGATGACTTAAAAAGGAAAAATTCCCGAACCGCCGCACCGTCACCGGCCTCGGCGTGATCTGAGTGTTGCGGGGTCAAGAGTCGACGCTTCTTGACAGCACTCTATTGAAAGGAGTCTGACACAATCTTTTTTGGGGGGGCGAGGATCATTCAGGTCAATGTCCAATGTCTGCCTCCAAGGAAACGAAAAAGAGATATTGGAGTGCTGTGGCTCCCGAGAACGGGGAACATCTTGGTCGCGAAAACTGAGTTCATTACGCCCAAGAATTGCGGACAAATGTCTGGAAAATCTAAAGCAAGCGACCGGACAAATTTAGGCACAGGTGTGGCCCTCACTAATTGTTTGTACAATCCTGTCAAGCTTAAGTTTACAATTCTTCTCCTTTTTAGAACAGCCGTCTTATGAAAATTACCCGACATTAGATTCCAGTGATACAAAACCATTCACCCGTCAAGATGGCTTTCAAAACCGTCATAAGGTCAAAAGTATTGCTTACGGCAGTACGAAAATTGAATTTTTAATATTTCAAAACAACCGAGTATTCTCTGCCTCTGCTTTTTTTTCAGTCCAGTTCAAATCAAATAAAGAATATTTTGTAAATACCGTAAATCCTCTATTAAGCCCCCCGGGGGGCTTATTTTTTTCAGGCACTTTTGAGGGGGGGCTTAATAGAGAGGGGGGGCTTAAAAGAGAGGGGGGGCTTATTTAATTTAGCGAAATGCATCACCTGTAGCAAAATTACCGTGGTATGAGACAGAGTAGACTTACGCGTTGTACAGAGAGCTAGAGCGCAAAATTGAGAAAGATAAGTATAAGAAGTTGGAGGTCATGCCGCCGAAGACCAAAAACAATATGAACTTCCAGCCTGAATAAATCATAACTGATCAGTCCACGTTAATCGTTAATTTTTTTGTGAAGAATAAGGATTGGGGGAGGGGGAGGGGGGGGCTTATTAACTTTCCCGCTCTGAAAAGGGGGGGCTTATTAGAGAGGGGGGGCTTAATAGAGGATTTACGGTACCGTGTTTTAGAGTATTCCGTATGTTCCATATTTTACAATATCCCGTGTATTCCGCCATTACACCGAATAGGGTCACCCCCTCGGGGAGGACATCATAAAAAAAGATAGGAGACCGGTAAGATTTTTTAAATCGATGAAAGTGCCTCACTCATTTTGCAACTTCATTTTATAAAATGCTTCATAATTTGTTTCCACAATAATATTTACGATAATTAGATAATAACCAATGCACTACGCACAACTTGTCATATAACATTGGACAGCATACCATGCACTCAAACTCTTGCTGAGGAAAGTTACAGAATGAAATTATTTTTTGCTGCACTCAGTCCATTCCTTTACAAGTTCTCAAACCTTGGCTATTTCGAAATACCCGCACGTGTCTTTCAGCATACTAACATTGAAAGATGAAAGCTTGTTGCTATGATCTGCAAAGATTGTAAACAGCATGGGGGGTGGGGGTGGGGGGGGGGGGGAATGGGGGCT
This sequence comes from Porites divaricata, assembly GCA_038088405.1. Lineage (NCBI taxonomy): Eukaryota > Metazoa > Cnidaria > Anthozoa > Scleractinia > Poritidae > Porites > Porites divaricata. The sequence continues at coordinate 10,462,658 of JBBMOI010000016.1, forward strand.
TACGGTATTGCGCGGGTATTGACCTTTTTTCCAAGCGGTACTTCAGGAATTTGGATTTTAAAGCGCAGTATTGCAGTATCATTTAGCCCTGGGGTATGCGGTTTTTCATCCTGTCTAATGCACGAGAGTATTTTTAAGACGTTAGGGGGTGTTTACATGACACCGGGGCAACTTTCGCGCCGCGGCGAGATCACTCCGGTTCCCTCTCATGGCTCTACATTTGTTTACATGATACCACCACAAAAAGTCATGCCGGCGCGAATCGCTCCGGCGTGAGTTTACTCCGGTTGTCGCAACGGGGCGATAATTTCACTCCGGTACGAAATCTCGCAACGGTATCATGTAAACACGAAACGACCACCCGTTTCGGTGTGAAATCGGTCTGCCGGTAGACTGGAACGGGTAGCGCATGCGTAATGTTCGTGATTTTGAATCATATGTGCATTTTATCAACATGAAGTGTACCTTCAAATAACGAGATGTGAAATAACCCAGTCATCATCTAAACGCGATACGAAATCAAAAAGTCATGTCGGTACGAAACTCGCGCCGGTGCGAGTTTTCTCATGTAAACACCGTCCTTAGATTAATGGTAAATGATTACCATCACACAATTTCTGACAGATAATGTATGATGAAATTGATAGAGCATCCTTTTCAATCGTTGTACCGATCAATCCGAGGTCATCTCACGTTTCCTCGCAATGGCTGAGCATGAGGTTGATGGTGCATAAATGCTTGAGATAAAAAAAAAACACGCAAGATGGATACAACTTTAAGTAAACGTGACCGAGAATAAATGCGGTATCAGTAGTCAATTTTTGACACGGTATTTCGGTATTTGCCAATTTTTCTTACGGTATTGCGGTATTGGGTACCCCCCAATGTCCCTCAAGCATGGCCTTGCTCTCTAACTTCGTCACCTTCTTTAGGTCCGCTGACCCCTACACGCGCTGACCCGTAACGTCCGTTGGAATGTATGAAACGAAATACATGCAGCCCACATTCAAAACACTTGGACTGAGTGAGGCTGAATTCATCATCATTAATAGGAACAACATAAGACTGTTTCACTTCACGATTTCTGGTGATAGAAAGATTGTTTCTTTTTTCTACTTATATTCCACGCATTTGTTTGGATTCCGCTGCAGTTTGGACAAATGAACGCTGTCACGCGACAACATTTCCAAGATTCAACTCTCCTTAGCAGCTGGTAATTTTGAGTTATTTTCTTTTTCTGTGTATCTTTCATTTTCCTTTCCCTTTTAATTCTTTATACTTCTATTTAGGATGGTTTTGAGCGCCTAGCAAGGTTTAAAGTGGCGTTTACCACGCTATCCTCGGCCACATTGGCAACAGAGAAGCTGTTTCGCCGAAGTGGCAACATAACGGTAAATACGGTAACTTTGAACGGTTTTTACAACGTCAGTATACTTTGGCCCAAAAATGTTTTTCCAAAATCGTAATGTATATCCCTCCAATATCTGATTCATCTCTGTGATTACTTTCAGCAGCGTTGGACTTTTGAGAAATAATTATTTTAAAATCAGCTCCAACGCTACATCTAATTTAATATGCAATATATGAAAATTTATTTTTTATTCGCTTCGGCAGTTTTTCAATGTTTATCGAATGATATAGCATTAAAAGGCCTTTTTCTTCATCACTGTGTAGTTTTCTCGTTATTTTGCGTTGCGATAGTGATTTCTGAACCCTTTTCGTCGAAGGCTTATTTTAGGCCTGATTTTGCTGCTATCAGACGGAAAAAGTTGGTGGCTCGATATTTTTTGTTTAAAGCGAAACTGAAACAAAAGAAAGTCATTTTTTAATAGTATTTGGTAGCCTCTACTTGGGAGATAAAGATCGGCCGATTTTATTTTTTAGCCGGAAATCATCGGTCGTTTCTTAGTGGCAGGGCCTCTTAAATTGATTGAATACTTCTTTTCTCATTTGGATTCTGTTGTGTGATGAGACTTTTGATCCATGTATTGATGAATGTAATCATTTATATCTGAGTAGGAATACATTCCATCTGTAAAAGTAATTGTTTGCCATGTTGACCCATCATGGGTGTATTTTATTGTATTGTTGCCATAACTACTTCTGATGTTGTACCAAGAGTAAGTCATCGACAACCTGTCTAAAGCGAGAAAATGCTTATATTCTGGATTAAGATTTAAAGGAGGGTTAAATTTAACTATAAAATCATGCGGTTTGTTTACTCCTATTTTTTCTCTTTTAACAGATGAAATATGAATCGCGCTTTCATTCATTTTATATTATGTCTAGATACTTTTTAAAAGTTTATTAAGTTGGTTATTAGTAACAACTCCGAGATCTCTAAGACGATGAGCTATTTGAATGTATTCAGGCAATACACCATTGTTTCCTGCCTCAAGTGATCCACCAAGTAATTCAAACCTTTTTAGTAGTTCTTGGGGGGAGAAGTAAAAGTTAATACCCTTCCGTACTCGATAATTAATTATCTAAAATAATCATTCATTATATTTCTATATTTTATTAGTGTTCCTTTATGTGCTTCTTTTCGATTAGTTTCAGCTACATAATCTGGAGTTGGATTTTTACTTCTTTTTCTACCATTAATCTGTCCAGTTAATGTTTTTATATCACTGTTTACATCTTCTAAATCGTTTTCTAATCTTGAATAGTAAAATCATAAAAATTATTTGGTCTTGTATATTTAGATTCTTTTAATATATCAAGATCATTCCCGTCAAAATTTTTTTCTAAGTCTAATACTCTAATATTTCTTTTTGGTTCTTCATCCTTTTGATCGTCTTTAATTTCGGGACGTACTGGCTCCCTATCTATTTCCCAGGCATTACCTGGTAATTCTTGCATATCAGCTAATCTCTCAAATTGCTTAAAACCTTGAGTAATAGCTCGCTGATTCTCTCTAAGACCTTCTGTAAGAGCCAACTGATTTCGTAGCATTTCTTGGTTTTGAGTGAAAATATTTTTTGTTTTGGGGTCCTCGGGTTTTTTAAAATGAGAAATCAGAGGTTTAAATGTCTCACTAAATCCTTCTCTTTTATTCTGTTTATCCCAAGCAGTTTCTTTTATTCGACTTGTAGCCTGTTTGGTAAGATCATCGGATTCAATCTTATTTTTAAAATATTTAGTAATTTCTTCAATATCCATTTATATAATAACTACATAAATGGAAATACCTAATTATGATAGCACCGGCGAAGCCGTAGATAAAAAATTCAAACAGCTGTATTCTTTCATGCCATCAGATACTTTTCGAATGTTAATTTGTGGAAATAGTGGAAGTGGTAAAACTAATTTGCTGTATCATAAATTATGCTAATGAAACCATTGTTATATTATGATGAGATTTATCTTTATGCGCGTAATTTGGAGCAGGATAAATACAAGAGACTAATCCAAAAAATGAGAGAGTTGTCGCATAAACTCGGCTATGAAATACTTAATATTAGTAATGATGAAATAAACCCAGTAACAGAAATGGATTATGCAGACAATCAAAAACTTGTGATATTTGATGATTATGTCAGTGATAAAAACCAGATACAAATAATAGATTATTTCATTCAAGGTCGACATAAGAATTGCTCGGTCATCATCGAGGGAATCCAACAGATTATCATCTGAATTGGGAGTTGATAAAGAGTTATATAAAGCAGCAACTCGAGAACCTTATTCATTTCTGTTTGTTGATAAACCAAAGAAGCGCATTGCAAAAAACTTTACTGGAAATATTTAGCAGTTTTCAAATTTGTATAGGTAAAGAATAAAATGGGAATATTTAATGAACATTCTTCTAATCAACAAATTAAAGACCATTTTATTCGAGGACTTCAAGGTGCTCCAGGTGTTGGATCCAATCTAACGTCTGATGGAAATTATGATATGGATGGAAAAAAACTAACAAATGTTGGTAATCCAACATCAAACACAGATGCAGCAACCAAGAAATATGTTGATGACAATTCTAGTGGTGGAAAAACATCATCATTAACAATAGATTCCAATATTGATATGAAGGATACTTATCGTATTCTAAATCTTAAAGCTCCATCTGATGCAGATGAGCCAGTTACAAAAAATTACGCAGAAAGTAATTTCTTTTACATAGAGGGAAGTCAACCAATGACTGGAGATATTGACATGAACAATAAAAAGATAGAAAATCTTCCAATACCAACAGTCAATGATGACGCTGCTACTAAAAAATATGTAGACGACTCCAAAGTCGATGGTAGTGTCTTTTTAAAAATAGATGGAACAAGATCAATGACTGGAAATCTAAACATGAATAACAATCGAATATACAATATTCCAAATCCAAATGGCCCTAAACAGCCAACACCATTAGCTTATACTGATTTAGCATATCTCCACGTTGATGGATCAAATAAGATGACTAATCATCTAAACATGAACAATAAAAAAATAACCTACTTACAAGCACCAACAAATAACTCAGACGCTGCCACTAAATTATATGTGGATAATAAATCAACTAATCCCCAAGATCTTAGTCCTTACCTAAAGAAAAATGGGAGTGTCCCAATGACAGGAAGTTTAAACATGAGTGGACATAAAATAATTAATCTTGAAGATCCCTCTTCGGATAATGATGCAGTAAATAAAAAATATATGAACGACCATTTACATACAGCTCAAGTTCAACCAAGCCATTACAAAGATGAGTTTAGTTATCTCATGTCAAGTACATCTGAATGGACTGATGAAATAACTACAGGTACTAGTTTTAATATGAAAAAAATAGCAGACTTACCACCTAGTAAAGGTAATTTTCATGACTACAATCATAAAGTTATTTATATGGAAATAGTAAAAAATTCACAGGGTGGATATAAGTACAAGATGGGAATTAATTTTTACAGGTTACTTAAAATGTTGACTATACACTTTGTTTAGAGATACTTAACACTGATTATCAGCTATGGCATAAATCCCAGATAAGTGTTGATAAGGGTACATCACGAGGCTTAGCAATTGAAAATGTTGGTGTAAAAAAACTTAGCCACAGATTCACCAATTCAAAAGGTCAAACAGAATTTATGTATTATCATAGAATAATAGTTAATTTTAAGAAGTTGCTAACTGGTAATCCGTTTTTTCTTCATATTTTGGTAAATATTCCTCAGGATGGAAGCGACCTAGCTATTTACCCAAAAAATTTCACAGGAGTTTACTTGATTGCTTATGGTGTTGTAAGTAAAGTTGGCAATATCGACCCAGATAAAGTTTTTGACTATCACACAGGATTTGATGTAAAACCAACACAAGTAGTTTACAATGTTGACAGTAACGCAAATAAAAAAAGAGATATTAAACATTGCTCTCGACAAAAACCAGAATAATAGCGCCGCAACAGCTGGAATGGTAAAAGAGTTGATTCCCTTTACTAAAAACTATGTTTATAGACGATATTTTGAAAAAAATTATGACTTTACAGATGCAAATAATTATGGATTAATTAGAGGATCATCTGGTGTTATAATTAATTCTTTAAATTATTATAATCACGTTCGTGGGTTTAATGCTATTGGTATACCAAATAGAAACATAACTGATATAAGAAAAGATGGATTAAATGTTAATAATTATACTATTAATTTTGCCCCCTCTGGTAATCGTACAAATTATACTTTATGTATTGTTTTTTATCATTGGAGAAATAGAAATTTTGCTTTAGCTAAGAAAAATTCACAAAATAATCAAGGTTTATTAAGTTTAACCTTTTCTAGCATTGCTTATTATTTAACTTTATTATCCAATAATAAAAGAGATTTTTTTAGTTTGCCAAGTAGTTTTGATGGAAAAAAAATTGTTTTATGGTTGGCAGAAAATGTTGATTCAATTGTTACAAAAGTTAACATAAGTAACTACAGCTCAACATTAACGTTAGCAAACTCTAATTACACCACCAATCAATATTTTGACTTTATAACTGAAGATGGAGTTATAAGTAAAATTATGTTTTCTACAAATTTTTGCGACTTTGACTCTGAACCATTTCACAGAGTAATGTTACAAGAGAAACTAAATGGATCTTATATAGACTAAATAAATAAATGAAGGATATATTTGAATTTAATCACATTGATAGCTCTCTGTCAGAATCAGAAGTCAAAACTCTCAAAGATTTCTATAAACATTACCACAAGAAATACTGGTGTTTTAAGAAATCTTTCAAACGATATAAAATTCTTGATGAAACACTTACTCTGTCTGGGGGAGGATTAGTTGTTATTGGCACGATAACAGGAGGGATACAATAAATCCAATAATCCTCGGTGTTATCAATGGCGCTGGGGGGATTGTGAGTTCTGTTTCAAAAATGAAGAATTACAAGAAAAAGATTGAAATGACACAAATTGCATTTACAACATATGAAAAAGTATTGGTTGAACTGCGTTCAGCTCTGCGGGGTGATGAGTTTAACAAACAAGAGTTTATTGATCGAATGAAACTAATAGATGAAATGATAATTGACCAGACTCCTATAGCAGATAGATTTGTTAAGAAATATAATAAGATATGGGATATATCACCCTGCTCATAAACTTTCCTGGGGCCTTCTCATTTGGGGCGGCAAGCGCACCATTTCTATATACTCATAATATAGAAATGATAAATCGAATTGTGGCATATGTAAATTTTTACTTTCCCACTTATAAAACACAGTTTTACCCTGATAATTTTATTATATCTTGTCTTGTTTACCAGTTTCTATATGCAAAGTATTTCACACAAAAACTAGACATAAACCAAATTATTTATAGACTATCAGACTCGAGACATAATTGTAGATCAAACTCACCAACGCTATCCAATCATTTAATATTTAGTCTCGCTTTTCGAGAATTTTGGAAACAGTATCGCATTGGCCGAGGATGTGTTTATACTGTCAACACTCCGTTTAAAGAATTTGAAGTACTTGGTTATCTAACTGGGATTATTTACTGGTGCTTTCATAGAGGAGTTGTATAGGGGGACTCCGTCCCCCCTATGACCCTCCTGGCTACGCCGCGTTGTTAAGAGATTTGTAACTATTCCACCACTTATTATCATTCTCCAGAGTTTGGTCAGAAATTTTTAGATAAATTAGTTTGTACTTTTCATTTCCCATTTCTTGAAGTATTTTTTTGATTATATAAAAAATACTTATCATTCTCTTTCGGCAAAATTGCTTGTTTAGTATTTTCATGGCGTAATTGTCTATCGCCATTAGTTTATTGTACAACTCATATTTTTGATCTTCAGTCAGCTGTAAAGTTTTACCTACTTGATTAACCTTTTTCTCATAATGATACTTTCTCTGATAAATACTCTTCTTTCGAAAATGTAATCGATCATAATCTTTATGATCATAATATCCCAAAACATGACCATTTTGCCCACCACAGTTTTCACAAACTTTAAATCCTGAGTAAATAGTAAAACAATCATCTCTTTGGCAATTCCAGCATTTAACTTTTCTACTCGCTTCACTCGATTTCTCTACTGGTGGATTAGTATAATTATGTAATATTTCCAAATATCTTTTTATTTGTTCTTCTGAATAACACATTTATTATTTATATTTAATTATCTTAAAACTGTTAACCGTAAGGCCAAAGTATGTACTTTATCCTCCAAAACAATCCTCTTATCATCTTCATTACTCAAAGCTACCTTATTTACTTCTTTTGAATAAATATTGTGATTTTCACTTCTTATAAGTTTCATCGATATCATTTGTTTTTCACCAGAAAATAAACATTCAACATAGTCCTGAATATTTATGCCCTTTTTTACAACATTCTTCTTTATTCCTTTGCATTTTTTAATTAAACCTCTCTCTTCAACTTTGAAACTATGAAGCTTTGGACGAAGACCAACAAAGTGAGTAATTTGTTTACCAGCTACTTCATCTTTAAACATTCCTATTACTTTTTTATTAACTCCTGTAAGTATTCCAGATTTATGGTCTGATGGATAATCTGATGTATCAAACTTGGTTTTATATCTTTTGATATATCTTTGTAAAAATCATCTGTAGTAATGTGATATAATAGGGAATCAGTATCTGTAAACATTAACTCTGCTGCATCTTTATATTTCTTTTGGATGTAATTATAATGAAAATCAAACATTAACGTTTTTGACAAATCCAGTATTGCTTGACCAACATACACTGGTTTGTTAAAAAACACCTCAGTTTTCTTCATGTGAACTGCGATAAGATTTTTATCAACTATTGTTGCTCTATTGAAGTTTGGACGACTTGTTAATTTTATAGCTTTGGCACGATTGTCAACAAGTATTATATTTTGTCTTTTCCTTATGTTTTCAATGGTGTTTCCAAATACTGAATTATTCATCAGTTTAAAAAAGTCTTTTTCAAAACTGTTGGCTGCTGTTTTTCTAAGTTCAGTATTCTTTTTGATGTAGGGCTCCATCCAAGGACTCTGATTAAAAGATATCCCTCTATGAACTTTAGTTATTTTTAGTCCCATCTCAAGACATTGTCTTAAATTCCGATAATGTATAACATAGTTTTTATGTGGCTTGAAATGACTAATAAGTTTCTCAACACCATTAACTTTTAACTTCTCTGGAGCAAGAGGATAATCATTAATATGTGATTCCCATAAATCTTTGGGATATTCCAAATCTACTTCAAAGATGTAGCCTTTCCTCCTAATTGGATTTGTCATACTACAATTTACTTTCTCAAGAATATCCAATACTTTGTCTTTTGTTAGGTTTTTCATCCATTTAAATCCATGCGTGGGAAGTGATTGTGACATAGCCCATCCATAAAGATTATTAGCATCGAGATATTGAATGAATGTAGAAGGTTTATCAGGATTGTAATCCTTCATGTATTTGTTATTAGCTTCTGCATATCTCTTTGATATGTGAGTTATTCCTCCTCTTATTCCTTTTTCAAACATCATTAACATGTCATAATCATGTAACAATTCTAATTCTTGACCCGTTTCTTTCAAGCAGGCATCCCAAGCCAGACTAGGAGTTGTATAATAATGAGCTGGATCCAAATTGTAATGTTTCAAACAAGTTTTTCTAAAGTTTTCAAATACATCTGCCAAAAGTAGGACATCAGACTTTAGATATAGATCGTGATAATCTCTAATTGTTTTACATTTGAATGTATTCCAAACGTTAATAGCGTGTTGATAATCTTCATCTGATATATCTTCGTCATTTAGTTTTGAATAGAATTGGTCCTTAGGTGGTAGTTGTGTTTCAGATAGTTTTTCTATTGAGGAAACATAATCATAGGGATAAACACCCTTACGAGTTAAGAGATCTACATTTTCTTTGAATATTTCTTTTGTGTTATGAAAATCATCTGGTTGTAAATTACCAACAAGATTAGCAAGACTCGTTTGGAGAAACTTAAATGAATCAATAAATCTTATTTCAAAATTTAAAGAAACCATCTCTCCAGTGCGCTTGGATTTATACTCATTAACTTTTATCTTTTTGGAAAACGAAATATACTTTTCCTCGGTTGATGGAATACAGTTTAACTCACCTGGTAAACCAGAAAGTTGTTTTATAAACAAATGTGCATCATAGCCTTGAAGATTGTGAAATATAACTGGAAGTATCAATGGTTTTCGACACTGGAGATTACAATTATTATGAGCAGCTCCACGGTATTGACCATGGAGTAAAATGACAATGATCTCTGACTTTGTCTTTGAGCAGTGGAGTCTTACAAATATGGCAACTTTCAGCTTTATCAAAGGATATTTGTTCTTGTTTTGTTAATTTAAGAGGTTTTGGTCGACGATAAAAATCATTATATATTTTATTAGTTATTTTAGCAAGTTTAGAAACAAATATTTCAGCAATGTTATCAGTACTTTTCTTTTTTGTATAAGTAATAGGTTTAATAATGTTAGGGACTATTCCTTTAATGTAAAAACAAAATCCCGACGGCTCATGCTTTTGGTAATTGTAGGTATATGAATCCTCTGGGTTAGGGCTGCAAGTATTCATCGGTTTAGTAAAGCATTCAAAATCAGCATAAACCACAAAAGGAATTGGAAGCTGTTTGTGGTAATTATGAAAACATATTTTTGAGTTTCGTGTAGGCATTTTCACAGCAACTGTTTCATTGGTTGAGCAATATAAAATATGTTTTTGGAATAATTCTTCTTTCGAGAAATGAGTCAAACACCTTTTGCAAATATATATTTTTCCATTTGTTCTTGAGTTTGAGTTTGAGTTTATTGTGTTATAAAAACAAATAATATTACAGGTTTCCTGGCACCGCAAATAGCAGAGCTAGTCTAGGCGGGCCAGGAAATATATAGGAAAAAAAGAGGAGACTGCTATATATTCAAATGTTTCTAAAGTGAGAGAAAAAAGAAGAAGAAACATTTGTGGGCTATGATTCTAGGCAAGAGTTAAACAAAAATTAATTAAATAGCTAAATAACTTGATAAATACAGTCAAAATGTTCTTTTCTTCATTTCAAAAATTATTTCATCTAAATCATAATAAGTATCACCAGTTTCAAGTATATCAAATAATAGGGAACGAATTTTACTTTTAAATTTTTGTTTCGGAGACGTGCGTATCTCAGTTGGTAGATGATTCCACAATTTTAAACCAATTCTCGAGAAGGAGTTCTTTTGGATTTCAAGATTAGATTTCATTACGTAAACGTTTTGAGATTTAGACGATCTGGTGTTGTACGAGTGGACCCTAGAAAGTGGGCGAAACAATTCCTGAATGTTAGTGGGTGCAACGTTATTACTCACGTCAAACATAGCTTCTGCAAGTAATTGATAATAAAGAAAGTTTACTGGCAATATTTTTGTGTTTATGAAAAGAGGAATAGCATGATCTCGGGGATTGGCAAAGTGTATAAAGCGAAGTGCACGTTTCTGAGAATTAAGAGTTTGTTAAGTTGTTTTTTGCTTGTTTGACCCCAAGCAACCAAACCATATCGAATATAGGGTGCTATTAAAGAACGATAGATTGAAACGAGTGTGTTAAGGGGGACAAAATGCCGCAGTTTAGACAAAAGACCGACGGTTCTATTAATTTTTAAAATAATTGTATTGATGTGGTTATTCTAAGAGAGTTTATGGTCAATTAGAACTCCTAAATATTTTACAAAGTCTTTACATTCTAACTGTGAATTTCTATTTGTACTAGCATTATGGATAAATAGTTTAGGAGTAAAGGAGAGTTTCTTTTGATAAGGGCGAAAAATAACATAATTTGATTTTTTAAGATTAAGAGTGAGTTTATTTGAGGTTAGCCAATGATAGACTTATGTAAGTTCCTCGTTCATAGTTATCTCAAGTACTTTAAGATTTTTATGGGAAAATAGTAAATTTGTATCATCAGCAAATAAATAGAATTTTAGTTTCGAAGAGCAAGAGCAGATATCATTGACATACAGAAGAAAGAGAAGTGGGCCTAGCACAGAGCCCTATGGGACGCCACAAGTAATACTTAAGAGTGTGTCCATGAGAGAACCAGGCAGGGGGTGATAATGCTCAAATCATGGATTTCGCTCAAACTTGGCACAATTGATGGGTTTGGTGAGATATTAACCTCGACAAAAAATAAGGTCGCAATATTGAATTCCCTGGGATTTACAGGGACCCCCCCTAAAAATCACGAAATCTACTCATTTTTGCATAATTAATTAGCTAACTTTGGTTTGGCTGTTCAACAAGTAGAAAAGACAACTTCAAATCTAATCAACTTTATCATCTTCTATGTTTATCAGAATTAATCCTCAGTAATTTATTTTTACTCTCTAATTCGATCTCTTCCTATTATTTAGCCTAAAGTAAGGTCGTCATCTCACTGTTTTGACCAAACCTTAAATTTAAGGTATTTTAGTCGCTAAAATCTCCCATGAGCAACAACCTATGTACTTAATTCTCACATATTCTTTGAAAGGCATCTTTAAGGTTATCAAATCAATCCTAAAATATTTGGGCAATCTCATACTTTATCAATAATGACGTATTATGTACATTTGACTTGACGCTTATTTGTCATTTTACCAAAATTGGAAGAAACGTAACATTCGTTTTTTTTAAACAAAAATAGCACAAAGTTGGCGAGAAGTCACAAATCAGATGCCTCATTATCGATACTAATAGCGGAATTGTTAGAAAGTGTCACCTGAGGCATGTTTTCTGTGTTATTTATGGACGTTTTGATGGATATTTTATGGAACGCTTGAGTAAACAGAAGGAGCAAAAGATTTAGTTCAAAACTTCGATCGGTCCAACTTGTAGGTGCTACAAGACCCAAAAACGATAAAAGATAGTGAATAAATGTTACATACACGTCTCTCAGATGCTTTAGTCCAGGTTGGCTGCTCCAGTTTCGTCTGGTCATCTGTGGCGCTACTCTGCGTTACTTTGTGACGAGGTAATGAAACATCTTGAAACATTGCAAAATTAAAAGTGTCGGCTTTTCACCGAACATTCGAAGTCTTTAACATAAGTTGTAGTCAGAGGGAACAAAATGATTCTCAAAGGACAAGAAGGATCACTGACAATCCGTCTATATCTATGGAAAACAACCACCTGCTCGAACACCCTCCATCTTTGACTTAAGACTCTGCCTAAATGATAGAATCTGTTACGCTGGACTACCGGACTACCGGACTACGGAATGCAGAATACACTATCTATTGTTTGTACGCGCCAATATCCTGTTATAACTGGCGTGTTGAAAATAGGTTGTGAAAGTCGTGTTACTTGAAATGTTGAGTTTATTCGATGTTGACATTAATTACCGTGATAATAATCATCCATAATACCCCTTTTTTATAGTCAGACCGTGCCATGCAATTTTCGACAATTAACAACTTGCCATTGGGTATACTTACTTACTTACTTATATTTAATCCTCGTAGTCTTACAACTATACAGGATGGTATCTGTATCTATGGACTGCAAAAACATAATAATAACCGTTTAAAAGTGTTGAGGAAAAACTTCTGAGGTATACAAAAGACCCAAAAGGGGGCACTAATACTTGCCAAAAGAGTAGGCTATTTTTTTTTCAGCTATTCAAGGAAGGTGTAAATTAAGAACAGGTTTTTGAACACAAACTAATACACAATATACACTTCTCATTTAAGCTGTCATTTGCGGATCCATACAGTATAGAAGTTCTCTTAACGGACACTCTCGTATAAAGCGAATAGCTCTACTTGCGACCGCCATCACAAAACCCCGTTTCAACTCCCACACAGACTCTGAATTTTTACATTCCCGTAGGCGGCCGCGAACACTCAAAGGGTTTACTGGCGAAGTAGCTTTGATTTAAAGCTCTCGTAAGCAGACACCAGGAAGAAAATCTTATCCGCCTCTGAATGTTGTGCTTTTTTCTTATATTATTTCCACAGTCATATCGCTGTTTGTCACTGTAAGTTATGAATCATTCTTATACATCCGTTTCAGAGTTACCGTTTTTTCACATACACGTCCGGTTACACTTGAAAATACAAGCTGAATTGTATGCCTTTACCTAATTTCAATAATGCAATGGTCTGATCTCTGCGTTCCCTGTATGACCTGCGCTCCTCGGAGTATCAGAGGGACTTAAGAAACAAAATAGATTTGTCTATAGTATATTGTAACTTAAAAATTGCATCAGTACATTCACTCCAAAAAGTAGATGTTTCCGCACTTTTCCTCGTTAGAGACCTCCTGCAGTTCGAATCTCGTAAAACCCTAATTTTCCTTGAGCAACCCCACGGGCATTATTTACTGGGTGTCTTCCGACCACGCACGGACCGGAACATCAAATGTCTGTAACTTAATTGTTGTGTCTGTCCATAATTCAACATCTGCCTGCCTCAGCACAGCACACTAACCTGGGCACTAAACTGGTTTTGGTGCCCCAAGAGTACGCAAAAAGGCCCTTCCGAGGATGTGTAGGATGAGAAAATTGACCTTACCTGGGTAGGGTGAGAAATTTGAAATCTAAGTATCACAGTTGAAGTAGCTCTTGAGGGAATGTGGGAAGGGTGTTAAACATATGGAAGCGGTTGTTTGAGAAAAAGATCTAACTCAATGTGAAAGTGTGGCGTATTTTGAATTCTACTTGGGAGCATTACTGCCATAGTTAGGCTTCATAAGACCCCCAAAAGACCGTGCTAGGTAAAAAATTCAGTGTTTATGACAGTCAAATCTGGTGCCAGCAGTTTAGGGCATTTGTACGCAATTTGGCCACTCCCCCAGGGAGGGGGGCTCCAGTATGAAAACAAAATGGAATTCTTGTCGCAAGCTAGTCTGGACGTGTCTCACGCCTTATTTGTCCCTTTGAGCTGGTCTGCACCAAGATCCGGCTTCACTTCGCTGCTATTTGACGTGCAACTAAAATAGACAAAAAAATTTCTTTCCAAAACACGAAAGAAAAGCGACTTCTATCTCCGAGTTTGAAAAGAAATGGGATCATTTATAATCACGGTCTGAATAGAGTTGCCAATAGATTTGGAATTCGAAAATTTTTATTAGCATACAATAACAATAAAATTATCTCAGAGAATGTCGGAAAGTCATATTTTTCATATTTTGTTCACTGGACTCTGGCTACTGGCTCCTGGCTCGTGACTCTCGATACGATGTTTCCGTATTGTGGCCAACCGCTGCTTAAAAATGCGGGCTCCAGTTAATGTCAAAGATGGCGGACGGTTCGTTGTTGTTTGTAACATGTGAATTGAGCTACAACAGTAGCAGAAATAATTCTTTCCAGGATTACAAATCGGCTTTCTACTTTTCGTATTGTTTTCTCCTAAAACAACTTGATTTGGATTTTTGCGCGTAAACTGATGGCTAAGGAATTTTAGTCGTACAGCGAGTCACGACGCTGAACAACGCTGAACTGGGCATCGAAGGTGGCATGGGGAACAAATCCAAGAGGGCACAAACTAGCAGTTGAGACATCCAAGAGATACGTATATGGATTTTATTGACCGTTTATATTGCTTTTAGGGCGAAATTGTTAAAGTAAGTAAAACTGTGAATTAAATCTTTGTATGTTGTTTTTCCTTGAAAAGATCGCGTATATAGCTATCAAAAATCATCGTTAGAGTTTCTTGCGCAATAATTTCAACAATTTTACCCTTATTAATGTTAAATCATTGTCTGATGAGTTTTTTGTTCGATTTCTCCTCATTCAGAGGCAAACGCACGAATATTGTGAGGGCCTGAATTTTGATGAAATATGCAAAAGTCGTTCAGTCACATGAACAGTGTAAGTCAACACATGGAAGAAAGTGAATTGCCCAAACTTTTTATGATCTTTTTCTGAACTTAAGTGATGGCTTTAACTACTCATGCAAAAGTTATAAAGATAAGCTGTTGCTCATCAGAGATATTGGGGAATAAAATACCCTAATTTTACGACTTACTCAAAACTTGGAAATGATGACCCAACTTAAGGGGACTAAGAGGGGGAAAATCGAATCGGCGACTTTAAAAAGTTTATTGTGCTTAAAGTCTTATGAACTCAGATCATCTCTCAGTGCATTTAAGTTCCAGGTGGCTTTTCTGTTTGTTGCACTGGCATCGTAAAGTTAGCTAATTAATTATGCATAAAACGGGCAAAATGGCGGTTTCTACAGGGGATGCCCGGATCTCCCAGGGAATTTAATATTTTGACCTGAAATTCTGTCACATAAGTTAACTCCAGGTACCTAACATTTGTGCCGAGTTTGAGCGAAATCGGTGATTTGAGCATTATCACCCCCTGCCTGGTTCTGCCTGGTTTTCTCATGGACACGCTCTTAAAGAGTCTGAACTAAAGGATTCTATGATAGTTGTTTGAGTTCTTTGTTTGAGATAGGACGAGAACCACTCATTTACAATTCCACGAAATCCATAATAGTCCAATTTTTTCAATAATATGTCATGATTTACTGTGTCAAAGCTTTCTTTAAGTCAATGAAGACTCCACAAGAAAAATGTCCCTTGTCCATATTTGACTGTATTTTATTGACGATGTCTAGTATGGCATATTCAGTTGAATGTTTTTGCCTGAACCCATATTGTGATGAGCACAGGATTCCTTCCTTATCTATAAATAATTTCATTCTCTTTTGCATAAGTTTTTCGAAGATTCTATTAAAACATGATAATGAGGATATTGGTCTGTAATTATTCGGGTCTAGTTCATCATCGGCTTTAAAAATTGGGATCACTTTTGCCATTTTTAGCTTTGATGGGTAATTTCCAGTCTCCATAGACAGATTGAAAATGTCGGTTAGTATAGCCTTTATAGTCACATGCATATTTTAATATAAAGGGTGGGCAAGAGTAAAATCCATGTGACTTATTAGCTGGCATTGACGTTACTTCAAGCTTAACTTCATTAGGAGTTATTGGTTGAAATAGAAAGGAAGATGAAGGTGATTTTTCTTTATACAGAAACTTGGTAAAGTGTTTCTCAGAGCTTGGGAGTTTAGCAGCTAATTTTGAGCCAACAGTTGTGAAATGTTCGTTAAAAATATTAGAGATTGTTGATTTATTAGTAGTAACTATATTATTATTTAAATGTTTAAGCGTATTTATGCTTTTGCGTTTATTCCCTTTACGATTTAACAAATTATTGATACCTTCCCAGGTCTTTCTCATGTTATTAAAATTTTCGCTGAAGTAACTCGAATAATAATTCTTCTTGCTTATACGTATTAGATTAGTTAACATATTCCGATAGATTTTATATTTTGAATTATCGCCTTTGTAGAAGAGTTGATTTTTTTGTTTTTATGGCAGCTCTTATTCCCTTGGTTATCCAAGGTTTAGATAGTTGTTTAATCCTCCTTTTAGATAGGATCTTGTTCAGAATTTTGTTAAATTTACTATAGAAAGTAGAGAATACATGATCGACATCATCTCCTCTTGATCGGAGTATCTCACTCCATTCTACTAGCGCGAGATCATTAATAAACTGGTCATGAGAGAAATGCGACCAATCGCGTGTTTTTCGATTCGAAGGTTTAGGTGACACGTGGGAGCTTTTTAAAACGCAAAACTGCGAGAAATGGTCGCTAACATCAGAAACTATATTACCGCTCGCAATAACTTGATCAGGATTGTTTACAAAGATATTGTCGTGTTGCCGAATTTTTCCTAACCCGAGTTGGCTTGTCAATTGTTGGAATCATGTAACAACTTTGTAGGCACATCAGGAAATCGTGGCTATAATTTGAGCATTCTAATTTTAAAAGGTCAAGATTATAATCTCCTAAAATGCAAAGTTGCTTTCCTGTTGCCGAATACCTTTCTACTGACTCTTTCAAAATACTTTAAGAAGCGATCTGGATTGTTATGTTGCCTATACATAACAGCGCAGATAATGTTCTTTTTCTTAGAGAAGCATATTTCAATCCACAATGCTTGGAATTCATTGTTTGTAGTTTTTTCTATGACACGATAGTTATATTGTTCATCTATGAAAAGGCCCACGCCTCCAAATGATAGAGGTATCGGTGCATATTCAAAGTTGTATCCTGGAATGTGAAAAGCAGAAGTTTCCTCACTTGCATTGGTAATTTTAGTCTCCGAAATTCCAATTAAATCAAAATGAAAGTCAATTTCTTGTAGAACATGTACTTGTAAATTTTCAAGATTACTATTTAAGCTAACAACATTATTGTGAAAAATAGAGAAACAATTGTTTAACCATTTAGATTTTGTCTGACAAAATCCGTAGGGCGAAAAGTATCTACTTTGAATTTGGTTATTTAAGAGATTTTTAAATGGGCTAAGATCCGAGTCCAGCTTAGTATTGATCGTGTTGATATCAAGTAAATTAACGTCATAGAGACTAGGCAGATTTTCCAGCTCATAGTTGGTTGGCTGATGCTTGTCCACTAAACTATTGTTAAATTTGCCGTAAAACAATACAAGACTTCCTCTATAATCATAGAAAGGCAGCTCTTTTAGAAGTTCTTTTCGATTGGCAATTTCAAGTTTGCTAACATTGTTTTTCCTTTTAGGTGCCATTTCAATTACTCAAATATACGTAATGTAAAGAATAGCGTTAGACTCAGCTGAATTATTCCTGTGTGGAGCTTAAACGTAGTGCTTCTAAATCCTCCAAGTGGCGTAGTTTGTATACTCGCGACTGGTCTGATTTTCGAAGGAGGATCATAGAATCCTTGGCCCAGCAATATTTGAAGTCATGCGATTGCTGAAAAGACTTCGCGGCATGCAGCAGGTCTTGAAGCCTAGGAGTCAAATGAGTATAAATCCCTATTCTAAACTCACTATCTTCCAGGAAGCCAAAGATGTCGGGTTGTAAGCGTCCAGTTTCCTTTCGTTTAGCCATTACTGCCTCTTTCGCAGTGCGTCGTGTAAACTTACATATGATGGGTTGAGACGACCCCGTAGCACCACCTCGGCTATTTCGCCTTCTTGTAGGTACTCGATGTGCTGTATCAATATCGAATTCCTTTACACTTGCTCCAATACCTGAAAAGATATCCAGACATTTTTTGACTGTATCGCTCGCCTTCTCGTTTACTTCTGACTGAGGAACGCCAACTATTTTGAGATTATACTGAAAGCTATAGAGCTGCAACTCGTCGACCACTTTAGAGATTTGAGGCACTCTATCAGCTAGTTCATGGAGGCGAAGTTCTATAGCCGTTAACTTTTCTTCGGCTCGGTCATTAGTCTCCTTCAATTCGTCGTATCCGTCACTGAGCCATTGCACATCAGTCGCATTGGGTGGTTCGGCATCGAAGGACTTGGCGACGCCATGTTGTTTCGGCTCTCGTGTCTTTAGACTTTTTTTCATGGTTTGGACCACTTTACAGATTTATTGCAGTTGTTTAGAAAAATGATCGTTTTCTCTTCTTAGAACTTCAACATTATCTTCCATAATATGCTATAAGCTAAAGCAGTTTGGACCAACAAAAGTGTCTTTCCGCAACGGAAACAGTCTTGATGTTATTTGAGATCTAAACAAACGTGAAATGATGATATTTC
This sequence comes from Porites divaricata, assembly GCA_038088405.1. Taxonomy (NCBI): domain Eukaryota; kingdom Metazoa; phylum Cnidaria; class Anthozoa; order Scleractinia; family Poritidae; genus Porites; species Porites divaricata. The sequence continues at coordinate 10,481,677 of JBBMOI010000016.1, forward strand.
CCATCTTCCTCATACAGGAATAAGTCAACTGTTTCTTGAGGATTTCGATTCGCCATTCGGAGGGGGTAAAACGTTTTATTCTCATTAACCGAAAACACATTTATTCCTGGAATATCTGGATTAAGCGACTCATATTTTGAAATGTCTTTTAGTTTAATTGGATATTCAATTCCTTTATTATTTAGGGTATTCTCGTATTGTTTCAAATCTGTTAATCGGAAATCATTTTTGTCTCTTGGATGGAGGTATCTCAATACACACCATAAAAAGCATTTCTCATCATTGTTTCGAATGTTTACTATCGCTTTCTTTCGCATGATCCAATCTGGAAGAGGAATATAAGCAGAACCCCTCATTGGTTTGAAATCAACAGTGTGAATCTCAAGATGAACTATTTCTTTAAAATACCACCCACTACCATTCTTCTGATAGATACTAATCTTCTCAAGGATGGTGTGAATAACTTCAGTGAGTATTTCTTTTACATCAGTTGATTCAAGATTAATATGTGTATCAGAATGAAAATATGCTTTATCTTGAACAGTAAGACTTAACTTACCATCACTTGTCATTTTTTCCATTTTTCCATTAAACAAACTAAAACAAATCTAACTTTAATATTTCGATGATTTCGTAGAAAGTCTTTTAAATAAGTGGATTTAGATCTAAAAAACTCAAATGGTGTAATATCGGTTTCACCCTTTACTTTGTATTTACTAGCAAATTCATCCAGAGATGATTTCTCTTTTACAATTCCTCAAGAGCTTTGCGAAGATAAGATGGAGTATCTGGAGGAATTGTTTTATTCTTAATACAATCCTGAAAATACTCATCAAATGTTTTTGTTTTAGTAGATTTGGGTTTGGGTTTGTTATTAATTTTGATTTTGGGATTTAGTTTGATTTTTTCTCTTGCTTTTTGTTATTTACTTATACAGCAATTAACTCTTGTTTTTTCTTATACTCTGAATACTCCTTCTTGAGTTTTTGTTGATTATCTTTTTTTATCTTTTTTAATTCTTCAATAGAAAGATTGTTTAAATTGACAGACATCTCTTTATTATAAACATTTATTTTTTTAAATTCAATTTTGCTTTTCTGATTCACCATAGTAAAAAAAGTCTTAAAACAATTTTTTGTTTTAAGACTTAAAATTCTAACGGATGAACACCAGCTTTCCAAAACTTATCTGCAATAGAAATAAACCTTTTTTTTTATATATTCTTCAGTTTGTTTAGATAAGTCCTTTTCTGTATTGTCTTTAAAATCTGATGCTTCATACAAAAAGTCCACTATTCCAAGAAACTCTTCATTAAAAGCTGAATCAGTTGTTTCTATAATTTTAACTTTTCTTCTAAATTCATCAATATATATTTCAACTCTATCAAGTATTTGATCAAATCTAACACTATCTCTTGCTGGAGAATAGTTTATCGTTGGCCAAAAACTACCATGAGGCGCTGGTGAATAAAGAATTCTAACATCTCTATCTATACTTTTAATAGTTTGGTAAACTAATAATGAGGGAAATATTAAATTATTAACTTGATATTGACTACTGTTACTTCGCGTTGTTGACTTGAATCCCATTTTTATTATTATTCTCAAACCTTTAAGCCTTTAATTCATTTTTATTTTTTCTAGCTCAAAACTCTAATGTCATATTTTATTTTCCTGACCAAAGTAAATTAACGCTCCAATAATTAGCCGATTCAGGATTTTTATAAGTTAACTGCCCCTGTTTGTTTTTAATCTTCTTTGCTCGAGCGAGATATCTATCTTTTCGCTCTTCGTCTTTATGTATTAAAAAGTCTGGATATTGAGACGAACCAAAATGCAAATTCTTTCCATCCGGAAGTGTGACTACATATTTGTTATTTTTTTGCTTTGAATAATCAAGAGATTCGGCACCGAGTTTTTTAGCCTTTTTTGTTAGTTTATCAAAATCTTTACCGGTAACAACATATTTATCAATATCAGATAATTCCTCTTCATCAGGAACATATGTTGGATCTTCATCATGTTTATAGCCATCATCAACTATAAAATCTCTATCTTCATCGCTCCGATATTCCATTTTAATATTTGATTAGATTATTTTTGTAGGGAAACCCCCCAATTATTCATTCATACTGATCTCATCAAAAATTACGGGATTTTCCCTAATCAAAAAAATACTATTAAATACCCACACTGAGACTGCGTATTACCAGAGGTCTTAGAGGAGGACACAAATTACATCCCACAAGTATAAGAATAATAAAGTTGACTCATATATAAGGTCGGTTTGATTTTGTATTGAAGTGTATCTTGATCAAAGTATTAACTGATTGGAAAAACGTGGGGCCTTTCAGTTAATGCCGGTAATCAGATACCCTTGCTAATGATGAGGTAAAAACCCCACGGCTTCATCATTAACATTGTAAATATCTCAAAGATGGTGTCAGGGCGTTAGGTAGAGCTGTAATTGCACTGAGGACCACTCATAAGAGGATGCCTAAGGGCAGAGCGAGGTGCATAGGAGTGCCTGCTCGCCCCCAAGCCTAGAGAAACATAATTAAATGAAAAAAGCCCTGTAAATGGTTGGCTTATGGGTCCCTGTAAATGGCCGGCCTATGGGAGGGACTGAGAGGAAAAAGAGATAAAAGAAGGAGTCCCTCGAGCTCCTGAGAAGGTCAAAACAAAACTGGTGGCCACCAGTTTTGTTAATTTTTTTAATGATAATATAATCATATTAATTTTCAAATCAAACTTTACTCTATAGTAGTTATAATAGGATAATTTGACTCTCACTCACTTGGTACTTTTTCCCGTCATTTTCCGCGAGCGACCCCGCAGGGGGAGCGAGCCATTAAGTCTGTCAAGTTTCCCAAATTTCAATCATAGAAATCATTTGGGGTTATTTGTAAAAACAACAAGAAATAAACAGGGAAAATTGAAAATTTAATGACACAATTAACCGGAGAAATTACGGGAAATAATTGGATTTTAAAATTTTTACAAGTTTGAAAAAGAGTACAAAAAATTCCCAGATTAATTTCCGTCATTGAAATTTGGGGGTAAATAACAGGAATAATCGGGAAAATGACGGGAAAAAGTACCAAGTGAGTGAGAGTCAAAGCATCCTATTATAACTACTGAGAAAGATTGCAGCTCACAAGCTAAGACTTTGCAAGTAAAAAATATACTGATGAAAGAGTTTGACTGTCAGGTCAAATGTGACGTTTTCGTGGTTTCCATGGCAACATAAACGATTAAATACAACCTGTGACTTGCTTGCCAACAGGTTCAGTACAGTCCACAGATCGACACAAACGAAAAATCATGCAGCTTTGCCTTTGGCACGTTAGATCTATCGCACTCAGCTAAAAATTGGTATGATTTCACAACACAGTATTAAAGGTACCTTTCTCTCTCAGCCTTTTGTTTTTGCTTGTGCTTTCCCATAACGTCTGTTTTGAATAAAAAAAAGCGCAGAAAAGAAAAATCCATCAAACAACAAACTACAAACTGGTCTGGTCGATGAGGTGGCGAGATTTCACTCGAATGCCGGGGATGAATGAAAAAGGCACCCACCGCGTCCTTGCACGTGATTACTTTAGTAACAGCTGATTACGGATCTGACAGTTCCTGGCTTATTTCTCAAATGAAGATTATCGAAACCATGAAACTGTTTTCAGCGAAACTTGTAGGACCAAATTAGGCACTAGGAGACTGTTAATTTCTTTTTTTTTCTTTTTAGGTAAACTGCTGAACGTAGACGTTTATTTTCAATTTCGAACCAGGAGGACCAGGAAGGTTCAAGAAAAGGTTCACCGCAGGTGCACCTTTTCCAGTCCTATGCCAGGTCCAAAAGCTTGCATAAAATCGCTTTTGATTTTTTAAAGTTGCTGGGGGTTACTTTGGCGGGGACAGCTCTTCTAGCGAGAGGACACCACGACTGTGAGAAAGCTTTGGTACTTTTCTTCTTTTTTAATTTCTGACGGCTACACCAATTACTTCAGCTCAGCTTCTTACGACGGCTATAACACTCTCTTTAACCATCCAACTAAACAACTTATATAAGCATAAGAGAGGTACGTTTAGGCTTGCTGATCATGAGAGTTACGAAAGCTATTCCGAATGACTTCTAACGAATTTCCCGTTGTTAACAAAAGTGGAATAAACAATCCTACAAGAAAACCAATGAAAGCTCGACAGCTAATTTCACGAGGCTAAACCTTAAACCAAAACAGGAACTTTGATGTAGGTAACAAGCAAGGTCAGCAATGGTCCCAAAACGTACCCACTTAAAACTGACTATCAAACTCAATTAAACCCCAAGCTTGATGACACTTCTGTCGACAAACCCATTAAAAAGGTAATAACACTAAAAAACCTGTTAACGCATATATTGGTTAACCTTGACTCTCAAACCCAAACATAACGAAACTTAAATCACGAGAAGAACAAAGAACAAACAGAACTGTCATCAAAAATCCTTATGATAATAATGTCAAAAATAACCACAAGACTACTTCATAACAAAGTTCAGCAAAGCAAGTGAACAACAGAGAATAAAACATAGCCAGAGGTTGAAGTTATTCGTAACAATTCAATTTATACCTTAAAAAGGCTTCGCTCTGTTCCCTTGAAAACCCCCAAATTTTGTGATCCTGCCAGCCGCTCATAAGCAAGGGTTCCCTCACTATTGTAGAATTTTAATCATCTAACCGTGACCTCGACCTTTCATATGGAGCTCGTGAACCATTGTTTTGACACCAGATATGCTGTCATATGCGGATTCCAATCTTTAGTAGGATTCTGGATTCTTATTGCTGGATTCCGGATTCCAAAGCCCAGGATTCCGGATTCCAGAAGCAAAAAATTCCTGGATTCCGGAATCCGGATTCCCTTACATGGGGCAAATTTTTACCATAACCCGTAGTACATTGACGACTGCTATTGCGTTTTCCCGCCAAAATGACGCTGGTTCACACGCACGTACTACTTAGTATTAAAAAAATGTCATCGTCTCAGAATCTAAAGGTTTCTATTGGCTATTATGAGGTTGGGCAAACCGGCTCAAAATGTGTCCCTTTAAACAGTCCTGTTGTTATAGTACAATTCATATTCAACTTAACACCGGCACAGTCGAATCACGCGAGGCCAATTGGTCAGCTAGGTTGCCTGTGAGAACACCTAAAGATGGTTTTCAAAGAAGGTGGCCTAAAATTTGACAGGCACTCTACTGATATCTGTTTTAAGTAACTTTAGATCGTTAGATGGCAATGCTGTTAGGAATACGCTCGGGCAGCAGATAAGGATATGGGATTTCAAGATTTGCATTCCGCTCCGTTATCTCAGTGGAGATTTGCTTCAACTTCTTCTGAAAGCTAGAAATGGCAGATTTGGCAGGAGGGTCGATAAACAGCTCCTCACGATAGTCGCCAATGAATCTCTGTTAAGGAAATGAATGTTTCGTAAGTAGCATTCAGACTCTGGAAAAAACATTTGTGAACGGCATTTTAGTAAATAAATCAACCAACTACCCAAGGTGATAAACCTGAAATAAATATTAAGTACAGGCTCCCTGCAATTTGCTCACTATACGCGGGAAATTAGTGCTTGGCAACAAGTTTGCAATCTCTCTTGAGTTCTATAATATTGACTTTAGGCACAATAGTAAACTTGCGCAATAGGACAGCAGAGAATCAAAACGACTTATAAAGACGACAAACTTTAACCCATGGTTTTAGCAATGGTAGCGTGGCGCAATGGATAACGTGTAGCCCTTACACGCCGAGAGTCTCGGGTTCGACTCCTGCCTGGTGTGACTTTTTTCTTTTTTCGTAGTCGATTTGTTTTTTGTTTTTTTGTCATCAGTTTATTAGGAAATAACGTCACATTTGACAGTAAACCTAAAAAAGTTCGAACGCACTTCCTAATCTGAGTTTATTAATAGATTTATTCTACAGGAAGCCATTAACAATTTGCCTTGCAGTCGCGACGCTTGGTCATTTTGAAATTGATTGTACAGGCGTTTTCAATGTTACAACGCAGAACACTACAGTAAAACGTACCTCATCCTGATAAATGCGAGTCAAATCGTACACCGTAGCGATAGTCAGCGACACTTGGTGCTTAGTAGCCAGGCATTTCATCAAGTGCTGCATTGTGACCACGCCCTTCTTTGTGGGTGGTGGCTGGCGCAGAAGAGCTGGGGAATTTGGCGGGAAGCCGTACACATCCAACTGTGAAAAATTAACCGCTGCGTGCTGGCAGGCACAAGTGAAGATAACGCATTCCAAAAATTCACACAACTGTTGGCAGCTGGTGAAGGACTTTGGCATGCCATGGTCAATGTGCCCTTTGGTGACTGGGTATCCGTTGTCGTGTAAATCTTTTATCCAGTTCTGCAACTCACAATCCTGTTTTGATAATAAATCATCTGCCCCATGTAAGAACAAATCGGATTCCGGAATCCGAGAAATTTTTTATTGTGAAATCCGGAGTCCTGGGCTTTGGAATCCGCAATCCAGCTCAAGGATCCGAAATCCTATTTACTATTGAAATCCGGAATCCCAGTTGGGAATCCAGAATCCAATACTTGGAATCCGGAATCAACAGAATAGAATCCAGGATCCAAGAATGTCTTGGATGCCCTTACACGGGGTGAAATTATAACAATAATCACAAATAAAAGCGGAGCACTATGGTTAAGAAAATGCAGGAAACCAGTTAAACTGGAATGTTTTGGTTTTTTTCTTACGGCAGTCAGCAATAAGTGAAAGTATAAGACAAAAAAGTAAAGCTGATTTTACAGTCGGGAATATATTATCTTTTGACCAATATTTCGGAAGGCACGGCCTTCCTTCTTCAGGGTCTTACAAATAATGAGACGTTACAATTTGAAAATAAGAAATAGTGTACAATATGATACTATGATAGCAAGTGAACGTTGAAACAAAAACCGTTGAAGTAGTGATTGAAAGAAATTTGAAATAGAAAAATAAATGATAACAAAGAGAAGAAATAAATATTGTATTACATTTCATCTTTCTTATTAATACCTAAAGGTTCAAGAGTTTTACCTCTCTCGATGAGGTATGCCTCTCTAGCTTTTCGTACACTGTCTCTATTAGATTTGCTAAGCTCTAGTGGGATGAGAGTGATGTCGTTAGCAGAGTGATCATTGGTAAGAAAGTGTTCTGAGACTGTGGTGGGTTTAGAGATATTAGATGGGTTATCAACTGGTCTGCGGTGTTCGTTGAAGCGGTCTTTAAGTCGTCGTTTGGTTTCACCTATGTATTGTTTGGAGCACTGGTTGCATTGTATCATGTAAATGACGTTTTTAGAGATACAGTCAATGTAATTAGTGATAGGTCTGGTTTCGCCTGTAGCGTGGAATGTGTATGAAGTTTGTCCGTCAGATATGTATTTGCAAGTGAGACAGTTTTTTCCGCAAGGGTTTGAGCCACGGGGCTGGTTGTGTTGTACAAGGTTGCGAAGTTGAGCCCTCACTAGAAAATCACTGAGGTTACTGCTGCGTCTATAAGCTATACAATGGGTACAGCTTTAAAGACGTTGTAGCAACGGGGGGATGAAATAAGGATGTGAAAGTGTTTGCGAATAATGGATGAGATGGAACGAAGGGCTGGGTTGTAGGTGATAACAAAGGGAACACGTTCTGGTTTGTCCAGTGTGGAAGTGTAAGGGGGCGTGAGTGCTGCTGTCCGTGTGATATTGTTAACTCGTTGTATTTCCCGTTGAAGGAAATATCGGTTATAACCACGTTTGTGAAGATAGTCAATAAGTTCATTGGTGCGTAGTGTGAATGTCTCGTTGGTGGAACAAATGCGGCGGAGTCTAAGAGCTAGACTGAAAGGAATAGCACGTTTGGTGTGTATGGGATGACATGAAGAATGTAGTAAGTATTGGTGTTTGTCTGTAGGTTTGGTGTAAAGGTCAGTGACGATTTTGCCATTGCGAAGTGAGACGTTGACGTCGAGAAAGGGTATGGATGTGAAGGAATGGTCGCATGTGAATTTTATGGTGGGGTCAATGTCATTGAGAAAGGAAGTGAATGTGTTAAGGTCCTGTACTGATCGTGTCCATATCCGTGTGTGAAGATGTCGTCTATGTAACGCCACCATATGAAGGGTTGGAAAGGGGCACGTGATAATGCGTCCGTCTCGAATTTAGCGAGGAAAAGGTTGGCGTATGAAGGAGCCATCCTTGTCCCCATAGCGGTACCATGTGTCTGTAAGTAATGTTTGTCGTTGAAAGAGAAGTTGTTCATAGTGAGAATCATGCGTATAAGGTCGCAAAGTGTTTCAGTACTGATGGGTGAAGCGTAGCGGTCGCGTGTATTGAGAAAATGACGACAGGCATCAATACCCTCGTTATGAGGAATGTTGGTGTAGAGGGATGACACGTCTAGGGTGACAAGAGAGGCGTTTTCGGGTAGCTGCCCAAGATGCTCCAGTTTGTTAAGAAAGTGTGAAGTGTCTTTTTTGAATGAATGTGTAGTATGTACTAAGGGTTTAAGATGGTGGTCTACAAATTGTGAAATACGTTCAGAAGGATGACTGTTGCTGGAAACAATGGGCCGGCCGGGGTTGCCCGTCTTATGTATTTTGGGTAAAATGTAGAAACGTCTGGGTTTAGGGTTAGACTGTACCAGGAAACGTTTAGTGTTGTCGTCAATGATTTTGTCACGAGGCATGCGTTCAACGTAGACCTGTACCCGTTTTTGGATGTCATCGGTAATGTCGTTGTCAAGCGGTCTGTAGAATTTGGTGTCATTGAGTTGTCGTAAGCATTCGTTTATATACCAATCTCTGTCCATAACTACTGTGGCTGATTCTTTGTCAGCGGATTTGATAACAATGTCGTTGCGTTTGTTAAGTGATTTAAGGGCATGTCGTTCGAACACCGCAGACCAGTTGATAACCCATCTAATATCTCTAAATCCACCACAGTCTCAGAACACTTTCTTACCAATGATCACTCTGCTAACGACGTCACTCTCATCCCACTAGAGCTTAGCAAATCTAAAAGAGACAGTGTACGAAAAGCTAGAGAGGCATACCTCATCGAGAGAGGTAAAACTCTTGAACCTTTAGGTATTAATAAGAAAGATGAAATGTAATACAATATTTATTTCTTCTCTTTGTTATCATTTATTTTTCTATTTCAAATTTCTTTCAATCACTACTTCAACGGTTTTTGTTTCAACGTTCACTTGCTATCATAGTATCATATTGCACGCTATTTCTTATTTTCAAATTGTAACGTCTCATTATTTGTAAGACCCTGAAGAAGGAAGGCCGTGCCTTCCGAAATATTGGTCAAAAGATAATATATTCCCGACTGTAAAATCAGCTTTGCTTTTTTGTCTTATATTTTCACTTATTGCTGATTAGATCCTTTATTAGGATCCGGTCCTTCTTTTTTGTAAGCTGGTCCTTGCTTAAAAAATTGAATTTGTACTTTTTAATGTCGGGACAGCTAATTGCACCTCAAATATCTTGATGCACAAAGTTTAATCAAAAGAAGCCGTGTGTTTTTTTATTTTTGAGTTAAATATATTTTTCTTTGAATATTGTTGACTAGTTTCATTTTTCCTTAATAATATGCCTTCTTACCTTCTTTATGGCGTTATCAGAACTATAATAAACGGATATGATCTCCTTGACAAATTCTTTGATTGCTGCCCATAGTTTTAAAGCATCTTCGCGGTAATGGAAGTTGGGCAGTTTATCTACCTCGTCAACTCCTCTTTCCTTCAATTGTTGGGGAATGTCATAGGTGTTCCAACTGCTGTGGGCTTTGTAGTACTTTTTCATTAGCGTAATATGTCCTGTCCAAAAACAAAGACGAAATCTATTTTATTATGAAATATACAGCAATTGTTATGATGAGTCCAGGCGAAGGAATTCCATGTTTTTCTCTGCAAGTAACATGCGTGCTTACAATTGCAATTTACTCAAAGCACCCGGGTGGAAATGTTTTGCATAAACATGAAACTATAAAATTTGACATGGTGGGAGAGCGACCTGGTACAAAATATATCCAGATTAGCTGAAAAGACTAGCTAAAAAAGTAGAAAAACTTTATCCCCTCAAATTACAGCCCATATTTTCTGAAGCTTCCCAAACGACATGGCGCGAACCATTTTATTTTTAAACCAGAATTTCCGGTTTTCCCAGGTAATTGGTAAGTACCCATGTTTTGTCATTAACGTCCACCCTCCAGGGGCCCCAAATTTTAAGTTCACGCTTCGTTTGGTCTCAGTAGATATCAAACAAAATGTACACTTCGATTTAGTTTCTGCATTTATTTCTTGATTTGAATCAATGATGTACGTGGTTAATGGTAGTGAGTGCTTTACGTACCTCCACCACCAACCGTAAGGGTAAGATCGGCCACCCCTCCCTCGGCAATCAGGCGATCTCGTCCCAGAGTGTTGATGGCGAGAACCCCTCGGATGTGAGGTGACAACAGTTTCCACAGGGGGTGGATGGTAGGCAGTTGTCGGTAGCAGGCAACGGCGATCGGTTCCATGAAGAGGTGAGTTCGAAGAAGATGAGTAATCATCTGAAAAGGATTTTTAAAAAGAAAAAATGTTGAAAAGAAATCTAAACTGTTTCCTTTGACCGGCATCTTAAAAACGTTTTACTGATAGGAATAGGACATATTTATATCATAGCTGGAGAGCACCCGAAGGAATATACTTCTAAATCTCGGGAGAGAAAACGCGTATTCAAGCAAGTTAAGATTGGCTTTAAGGTTTGCTTACAGCGTGACTTTTCAAAAAAGCGGCGTGAGTTTAGACCTGTACCCACTCGCTATTTATAAGTGAGGTGAGAAAAGAGATGATTGATTGACATTGAGACGCGCGGAGATTTATGGGAAGGGCGATGAGAAACTAGCATCAGTATTTTTCTTCGTCCTTTCTTATGATATTCCACTCGCCTCAACTTAACCCCAACCTTCTCTAAACCCCCCAAAAACAACATCAAGAAACACCCAGATTTTACATGAAAAATAGATTGCAAACTACAGGCGCTCAGATAATAAAAAGCTGGCGAAAAAAAAAAAACAACAAACAACAAAAATAAAACCAAAACAAAACACCGGTGACTCTCGTCCCATTCTCGCCTCTTTTTTCTCCAATGTTTTCCCCGCGTACGATTTAACTCGCTTTCCACAATCTGAACCCCGCATGCTCTACTATCTGAACGGATGAAACAGGTTAACTACAAATATGCCTTTCGTTTCTCTTTTAAAAACGCAAAGCAAAAATTAAAAAGCAAGGTTTTTTTAATCGCGCGTCCTCGTAACGCGTGCTAGTATCATCTGCTTTCCACACTTGGTCCAGAACTTTTGTTGGAAGGCTGCGCGCATCCTTAAAATGTTTAGGGACCTTTCTATTCGAGGACGAGGAAGAATAAGAGAACGAGATTAAAGTTTTTCACGTATTTTTAAAAAATTTTACACCCCGGAAAGATTCATTGTTTCTGCTACTACGACATTCTCGCTAGGCCGTTGTAGAATGACGACGGCTATCACGTTTTCCCGCCAAAATGACGCTGTTTTATGTGCTCTCACTACTTGGTATTGTGAAAGTCTCGTCCTCGTATTCGTCCTAGACTTAAGATCTCCATTGAATGAAATATGTGGATAGTTACCTGATGATACTGAGTGTCCGCATTTCGTAACCAAAACTTTGCGCAAATCCAGTCCAATTCGGAGTCATTAGGAGTCCAAATCGGGTTATCTGGACTGGGCTGCTGATGCAGCTGGATTGCTATTGGCACCAGGTCCCCGTTTCCTTTCACATAAAACAGACCAAAGCTTGCGCACATGTATCTCCTTTCCAGGTCCTCCCGGTCCTGACCATAGTGAGGGATGTCCTCCAAGATTTCATAATCTACTATGTAGACCCGACCAGCCTGTAAATTATTAAAATGACCACTTAAAATGGTTTACGCAGGTAATATTTTACGGTTTTGTGGCGATATAATGAACTCCTAGAGTGATTTTACATGGAAGCTTGAAATTTCGGTTTGAGTTGGGTTCACCCAGGTACCGTTTACGTAGCTCTCACGAAGAAAATCGCCATTGAATCACATTAATGTCTATGAGGCCCAAGAGACAGAAGTGTTTTAGCGGCCAAAAATTGCCATGAAATCTAGCGCCATGAACCACCGCTAGATTAAACAGGTGATTTGAAATCGGGCTACAGTAGCTAAAGTTTAAGCTCTCACTGTTTGCAGTTGTATAGGAGCTGCTCTTAAGGTGTCTCCTGATTGGTCGCAGAAAACAATGACATGCCATTCTTTTCATTGTTTCAGTATTGTTTGGGGTCAGGGATAGACACCATTGGTGACCTCTCTTCCCAGCAGCTGCTGCATGACATTGTTTGGGGAGTCCGGAAAAGTCACGCGCGAGCATCACACGAAAGGAGTCGCGAGTGCGTGGGGCGGAGAATTGACCACTCCAGAAAATACCATAACATACCATAATGCTCTTTGTTTGTCACCCCAAAATTTTGCATAAGTATTGTCTCCAGTTTCTCTTGGGAGTTAAAATGGCCCCAAGAGAAATTGAAAACAATACTTATGCAAAATTTTGGGGTGACAAACAAAGAGCATTATGGTATGTTATGGTATTTTCTGGAGTGGTCAATAAGTTTTTTCCCTCCGCCCCTTTCTCGCGCGATCTCTCGTGCTTTGCTTCGCTCGCCATAAATGGAGTGCTTACACGCAGGGTAAAATGAGGCTTAAAGTCACATAAAAGGTCACTGCAATGATGGCATGATCACCAAGGGACACTTTGATCTAACGGCTGAGAAGAGCTTGGAAAAGAAAACGTAAGTTTAACCGGCGCCAGATGTTTTTTGACAGCTTCTGAATGTGGAAAGGCAAAATATGTCTGAAAACCTAGTTTGCACGCCTGAATTTAATACGTTTTCAAACAGCCTTTTTCGAACTAATAGTTGTATGGAAAGAGCTCAGCACTAAAATAATTTAATATATCTCACCTTCATGGCGTTTTCCAACGTGTCTCCAGTGTCCAAAAGGCTCCCGACCAACTGCTGTGTGACGGGAAAGTTTGGTGGGAGTTGGGTGCATCGTTTGATTGAGTCTGGATTACACCCGTTCAGAAACTGAGATCCAAAGAAACGGTCATCCTTCCAATGGTCGGCTGCTTTTGGTACCTCACCTATGAAACCGGTGAATGCCTACAAAGTGAATAGGAGAACATTTAGTACATTTTTTTTTCTCGCGCGTTCGCTTTTCATTCTGTTTTTCCCTCTAATTGCCAGCCTGGAACAACAACAACAGCAGCAACAAAAGAAAAAAGCTTTCAAAGTTTTGTGGAACCTTTTGCAAGATACACATCCAGGTGATCTGTGACGTCACTGCGGGAGCCTGGGGAAAGAAATTTTAATGCCGTATCCCATAAACCAACGCGCGCACCAATTCAATTCAATTCAATCTGTTCCCGTCAGCTTTGGTTTATGGGATACGGCATTAAAATTTCTTTCCCCAGGCCCCCGCAATGACGTCACAGATCACCTGGATAAGTTATGTACAATTTCGCTGGATTTTCTTTACCCACAGTGAGGGTACTCATTGGCTACTTGGAGGTAACATAACTTCCGGCCAAGAAAACACCTTTTTCCGCCCAAATTCTCTGAGCTGGCCCAACAAACAAACAAACAAACAACAACAAAACTAGTCGAAGCGGTGATTAAGTATATTTGCTGCGTGACTATCCTCGCTCTCTCTTATGTATTTTTATTGTGTACAGCACCTTATATGTAGGATCCCTCGAGAAAAGTTAATTTTGTGAATCTTAATGTTTTCCTTGGTGCGTGAAACAGAAAACGAACTTTTCCTTTCGAGTAGTTAAGAGCCCATGACTGTAAATATCGAGAATCGCTGGCCAGGTTAAAAAAATCGAAAATTCTGATAATTTGTCAGAAAAACCCCTTTGGGGAACTATCTTCGAAAAAAATATTTTCAACTTTCAAGAATCTATAGTTTTCGAGAAAATGAGGAAAAACGAAAATAGCGGTTTTTACCTAATTAATTATGCAAAAATTAGAGAAAAAATGACCTACTTTATCGCGTCTGCGTCGAGGCAAGATTCAAAGCTATAAAACAGAAATATTTTCGTTTAAAAGAATTCTATCTTTTCTTTCTATCCATGGTACGTTTTAAACCATAAACTTGATTTTGAGTTTTTTATGGTTTTTTAAACACTACCACGAAGCGCACTTTTTAAAATGGCTAAAAAATGAGCAACTTCAGAGGCAAAAAACTCACCTTGGTATGTGTGATACCTAGCCAAAATGTATACTAGGACAAAGCACAGCTCTTATATTAACAGAATATGAAATAAAAAATCTGGGTACTCCGGATTCGCTTTCACAAAATAAAAAGTTTCGTGACCACTAGTGGAAAATGTCACAAATTTGCATAAGTCAAATTTGTAGAGAAATGTTGCGGCAGCCGGTTTTGTTTCAATTCAGGGTCAGTATGTAATGTTCGGAAACATCACGAAGCAAGAAAACGTTTTTTGATAAAGTTTATGTTAAAATATCAGAGTAATTGACCGTCCAAAAAAAAAAATAATAATAAAAAACGACCTCGAAGAAGCGTTATATAAAAGCGCTGAATTATTATGTAAACTATATCCCGTCTCTCGTTTCTTTTCCTACCTTCCTTGTATCAGCATCCATCTGTATCATCGTAAATTCGCCTCCGGTATCTCTAAAATAGGTAGGGACGTTTTCCTTGAAATTTTATTTTGAAGGAGGTTTTTTGCGAACGGGATACACTGCGTGAGAGAAGTCATAAACTAACAGTCAAAGTAACAATGTCACGCAACGACGTCTCGTGCAGCTCCGCCTTCTTTTACTGATTTTTTTCCTCCTTATGAAATTTTACGGAAACTTTGCTTTGAACAGACAATGCGTTGTTCGCGACATCATTTGTTTCTCAGTAGTTTATTTTCTTTTCAGAAAGAAGGGATACTAACTTTGCATGCCTGTCAGTCACGCACTAAATGTTAGCATTTTCTTGTCAGAGATGATGAAATCTGATTTTTTTTACTGCGTATTACAAACAACAAACCGTCCCTTGTTAATTTTTTTGCTTTTTCACAAATAGGGGTATAATTAGGCAGCTACCAAAGGCCCTAGGAAACAGCTACGTGATCGTAGTTCATACGGTCCAGCGGTTTCTCTCCTCCGAAAGTTCATCGCGGAGTTGTACCACCTGCCAGCGCCGCGTCTTAGTGTGTAAATCTATACGCGAAACCCATGAACCAAAACAAGTTCCAACCGACGCCACCGAAGAACTGGAAAAGGAGTCTACAGGCGAACCTCCCGAAAGCGACCACCCAAAATTCGCAGACTTAATGGTCGCTAACGGGAGGTGGTCTCTTGCGAGAATCGAACCACAAACCACAAACCACAAACCACAGGAGGTTTCTTTGAGAAGAAAACTGGACACATCCACTTCATGGAAGATAATTTATTGCATGCAATTTCCAAGTTACGATATGTGCAGTTCCATGTTGTTGTTGTTCCTACCACAAGAGATCAGAAAACTCGTCAGGTGGTCGCTTACAAAAGGTTAAAAACAATGTAAAATCATTAAACAGTCAGTACCAATTAGTGGTCGCGGGCGCTTACAGGAGAGATTCCAACTGTAAGACTTAACTGGGTGGGTTTTGGTGTTTTGGATAGGTGGTCACACATGGAGGTTCAACTGTACTCCAACAAAATAAATCACCTTTCACGACGATGCAACCAGGATTTGTAATAAAAATATTGGGGTTATTTTTAATAACTCTCTATCGATGTTGCCGCACGTTACTGCTGTTTGCAAGTCTTCGTTTTTTCATTTACGCAATATTTTTAAGATTCGCAAGTTTCTCTCTCACGATACATGTAAAACTCTAATTCATGCCTTTGTTACTGCAAGGATCGACTATTGTAACTCATTGCTCTACGGTCAGCCTAAATGTATCTTGAAACGTTTACAGAGTGTCCTAAATAGTGCTGCTAGGCTTATTCACCTTACTAGTAGATATGAGCATGTCACGCCGTTGCTTATTCAACTTCATTGGCTACCAATTGAACAAAGGATAACTTTCAAAATTGCAGTAATTACATTTAAGGCGCTTCATGGTGCTGCACCTAGCTATATCACTGATCTCATCAAGCCTTATACACCTGGTAGACTTCTTAGATCCTCCAATCAACTTTTACTTTCTACGTCTAAATTTAATCTTAAAACTTATGGTGGCCGGTCTTTTACTATTGCTGCACCTTCTGTTTGGAATGCACTTCCATTCGAACTTAGATCTTGTAATTCCCTTTCTTCTTTTAAATCTAAGCTCAAGACTTGGCTTTTTAAAATTGGTTATGATGTTGTAGTATAGAATGATGATGTTTTTATAGGATGACAATCATGTAGTTTTGTAGGTTTAGGATTTTGTTGTTATTTTTATTATGTAAAGCGCCTTTGATCATTGGGAATTTTTATAGGATGACAATGTACTTTTGTAGTTTTGTAGGTTTAGGTTTTTGTTGTTATTTTTATTATGTAAAGCGCTTTTGGACCATTGGGAATTAGCGCTCTATAAATATTGTATATTATTATTGTTATAAGACTCCTTGTTCACCGCTTTTGAGCTACTCTAACCAAGTCCCACCCATGTC
The DNA here is from genome assembly GCA_038088405.1 of Porites divaricata. Taxonomy (NCBI): domain Eukaryota; kingdom Metazoa; phylum Cnidaria; class Anthozoa; order Scleractinia; family Poritidae; genus Porites; species Porites divaricata. Next base: position 10,498,402 of record JBBMOI010000016.1, read on the forward strand.
GAGTGCTTGCAAAACGTAGCATCATCTTGAAAAGAGAAGTATCAGAAAGGTCATCCTTGACGCCCCTGGCCTATCGCAGTATGTGCAACGAACTTATATCGACGTAAGTACCGTTTATTAACCGGGCAGTCAGGCGACGTAGAGTAAAAGCGTAACTTGACTATGTTTTTCAGTTTACAGCAGACCCGAGTTTTGTTTAAAGAAATACCTACCTTTTGCTTAGGAGTATTAACGTCAGTACCCACAATGTCCCAGCTCGTGCCTTCACACCGGAACGTCCGATCGAATCATTGTTTAGTTGATAGTTACCCTTCTCTTCCTCTTCCCGACTTATCTAGGAAGATCGAAGGGCCTCTGCTCCTGCTCGCAGGGTAGTTGATAGCGACCAAGGAGCTAAATAACAGAGCGAGGTAAGTAAGTGGCATCGGCGGTTTTATTTACGCCTAACCGTTTCCCAAAGTAAAGAAGGAAAGAACTTCAGACAAAGGGGAACAAGAGTTATGCGATAAAACTGCTCTTAAATTGATGTTTAGCTATGGCTTATGCGAGGGCTGGGGACTATGTAATTGCTAAATAACATGTGCCGTTACCAAAAAAATTACGGAAAAACATTTTTTCCTTGATTTGGAATTTTGACCATGAAAATTTTAGCTCTAGCCATTTGTAATATCAGGTAAAAAAATCCAATATTTAGATATTTCGCTCTTAGCAGCAGGCCCTCCAATTAATGACAGTATCTATTTATTACATATCCGCAGGAGCGAAACATGACAACAGCTGGTTACAGATTGTCAATGTGTGAGGCGGGGGTTCTGGGCTCCCTGTGACAGTTCTTGTCAAGAAGACCCCAAATCAGTATATTTGCTGTTTTAGGTTGATTCTGTGCTATAACTTACTGCCTTCACCCCGTCAAAAAATGTTCAGTGTAGATTTACGTGTGGGGTATGAAGAAGATATCATTTTATCAGGGAGCACTAGCCAAAATATCTTTTTGGGTGCTGCATTTAAACTTGAAAAAGATAGCCCAATTTTTCCAATTTTCAGTCCATGTCCATCCTGGCCATCAGTAGCAAGAGAACGCAACAGGAAACAGTTTCAGTGCCTAAATATCATCCTTACATAAAAAAAAAAAACTGGACCATAATTTTTGGAACTAAATTGATGCGAAATGAAGACCATATCAGCTTTTTAGTAGAAGAAAACCCCGCCTTTTGACCAAGTCCTCCTTTGTGGTCCGGCTTTCAACCAGTTAGTAGCCCGCATAACAGGCGTTATTTTTTTCGCGTTTTTGCAGGAGAGCGAAGGCAAGCGCGAAGTGAGTGAGAAGCGCCAGACAAGCGCGACGGAGAAGACGCAGAAAAAACAACGACCTGTCCACATACATTGTTTTTTTGCATTCCGCCCCAGACATACCCCTCTCTCCTCACTCGCTTCGCGCTTGCATTTGCTCGCCTGACAAAAGCATGCACACCTGTTATGCAGGCTAGTCAGTTAGCTTGATATGGGAATGGCTGAAAAAGAGATTTGCAGCACAAGACTGCTCAATTGGACGTACACTAATTTAAGCTTTTTTGGCGCGTTCACAGAAGCCAAAATTTGGACATCTCTTACGAACCTATATCAATCTTTCTCTCCCGCTCTCTTTTTTCCCTTTGCCTTTCTTCTTCTGTTGCTTCAGCACTTGATCGTCTTCCCACTGTCTTTGTTTTGCAAGGAATTTTGGCTGGCTAACTTTTCAGGAAAGGGACATTTAATTAATCTGTAGCGAATAGAAGGTGAATAAAAAAATTGGAAGTAGATTTTTTTACCCCAAATGTTGCTTTTTTGTTTGTGTGACTCTCTCAAGATACATGAAGATAGGTGAAAATTTGCTAAATGAGGTACCAGTGAAAAAATCCATCCTTGTTGATTTTGATCAGTTTATAACCTTGTTGAATAAATGGAAAGCTAACTGGGTTCATGAAGGATATCCATGGTTAAAAAAAAAACACCAAAACGACCCCAGTGTCGGCAGTACTCCCTCCATCTAATTTACTTTTTCTATTGAGAGGACAATTGCAAGGATCCGTGAGGGTCCGTTCAATGAGGGTTTTAACTAATCAATGGCACAATTACGGGTCGATCCACTTGGCGATCTTTGACCATCTTTGGGTGTTCGAAATCGTGTCTGGACTTAATAGTGTTGAACGCACGAACAGTGAAGAGGCAGAAAGAGCAGGAGGAAGAATTTCAGAAAAGAGAGAAAAGGGGGCAATGATTACTTTAATCTCGTCTTTACTTACGTTATTTTTAATATGCGAGACGTGGCAATTTCACCAAAGTATAACTTTGAAAAACTACTGAGAAAATTAACTATTTCGGATTTTTGTTGCTTGAAAACTTACAGGGTATGATGTATAGTGTTATAATGGCAAATCCCCCAAAATGCCTTGACGAATGAACTATCGGTACCATAAAAGCATGTGCCCACTCCAAGAAAGATGTATGACGGTGAAATTCATTCAGGTGAATAAAGTAAAGTTAAGTTATCTGACATGAATAGTATTTGTGTACACACTACTTCATAGGCTCACATTTTTTTTTTATCGTACCCGGTAAAAATAAAGTCTGACTGTGATGAATTTGACAACGGTCACGCAATTGCAGAATACAGTACTCCAACACCCAACAACAATTGCTGAACAACCTTAATTTTATAATGTACAATTAAGAAGAGCTAACATACAAATTACAAAACATCTAACATTGGCTATTCTTTTGGTTATGCTATTTCAAACCTCAAATATTGCGTGATGCTAACAGTATTGAAATGCGTCCTTGTTGTGTACGATAGGAATATGCAGATGCGTTTGTATCCAAATTTGCTACATTGTGTCACCAACCTTCACAGCAATTTGTTATCAGGAATATCAATTTTTCAGATCCTTCACTTAATTTTAGCTTCATTTAAAGTCGCTTTCATCCTTTCTCCTACGTTTCGAATATACCACGTACCGAAACTACAAAGAAAAATCAGGCGGCATCATTTCTCTACAAATTTGACTTATGCAAATTTGTGACATTTTGCCACTGGTGGTCACGAAACTTTTTATTTTGCAAAGGCAAATCCGGAGTACCCAGATTTTTTATTTCATATTCTGTTAATATAAGAGCTGTGCTTTGTCCTAGTATACATTTTGGCTAGGTATCACACATACCAAGGTGAGTTTTTTGCCTCTGAAGTTGCTCATTTTTTAGCCATTTTAAAAAGTGCGCTTCGTGGTAGTGTTTAAAAAACGGTAAAAAAATTCCAAATCATGTTTATGATTTAAAACATACCATGGATAGAAAAAAAAGATATAATTCTTTTAAAAGAAGATATTTCTGTTTTATAGCTTTGAATCTTGCCTCGGTACAGATGCGATAAAGTAGGTCATTTTTACTCTAATTTTTGCATAATTAATTAGGTAAAAACCGCTATTCTCGTTTTTCCTCTTTTTCTCGAAAACTATAGATGCTTGAAAGTTGAAAATATTTTTTTCGAAGATAGTTCCCCAAAGGGGTTTTTCTGACAAATTATAAGAATTTTCGATTTTTTTAGCCTGGCCAGCGATTCTCGATATTTACAGTCATAGGCTCTTAAATGTTTTAGCTGTGTGTACAAGATTTTCAAAGTGCAAAGCAAAACATTGCACGGAAAAATTTTGGATGGATGAATGTTTTTCTCATTCTTTTGTGGTGTTTTATACTGACCATCAATCAGCGGAAAATATCTGTTCGGAAGACGATTTGAGATCTACAATCATGGACAAAAGTGCTGGGACAGTTATACAGTTCGAACGCTTTTTAATACACGCGAAATTGTATCCGCACGTTACTAACACTACACGTCCTTACCCCCTGCTCCCACTCCACGGACAGTGTCGAAATCGTGTGGGCACAATTCCTTTGATCTTTCAACATTGTATTAGGTGGGGAAGGGGGAGGGGACAGTGAGGGTACTCATTGGCTACTTGGAGGTAACATAACTTCCGGCCAAGAAAACACCTTTTTCCGCCCAAATTCTCTGAGCTGGCCCAACAAACAAACAAACAAACAACAACAAAACTAGTCGAAGCGGTGATTAAGTATATTTGCTGCGTGACTATCCTCGCTCTCTCTTATGTATTTTTATTGTGTACAGCACCTTATATGTAGGATCCCTCGAGAAAAGTTAATTTTGTGAATCTTAATGTTTTCCTTGGTGCGTGAAACAGAAAACGAACTTTTCCTTTCGAGTAGTTAAGAGCCCATGACTGTAAATATCGAGAATCGCTGGCCAGGTTAAAAAAATCGAAAATTCTGATAATTTGTCAGAAAAACCCCTTTGGGGAACTATCTTCGAAAAAAATATTTTCAACTTTCAAGAATCTATAGTTTTCGAGAAAATGAGGAAAAACGAAAATAGCGGTTTTTACCTAATTAATTATGCAAAAATTAGAGAAAAAATGACCTACTTTATCGCGTCTGCGTCGAGGCAAGATTCAAAGCTATAAAACAGAAATATTTTCGTTTAAAAGAATTCTATCTTTTCTTTCTATCCATGGTACGTTTTAAACCATAAACTTGATTTTGAGTTTTTTATGGTTTTTTAAACACTACCACGAAGCGCACTTTTTAAAATGGCTAAAAAATGAGCAACTTCAGAGGCAAAAAACTCACCTTGGTATGTGTGATACCTAGCCAAAATGTATACTAGGACAAAGCACAGCTCTTATATTAACAGAATATGAAATAAAAAATCTGGGTACTCCGGATTCGCTTTCACAAAATAAAAAGTTTCGTGACCACTAGTGGAAAATGTCACAAATTTGCATAAGTCAAATTTGTAGAGAAATGTTGCGGCAGCCGGTTTTGTTTCAATTCAGGGTCAGTATGTAATGTTCGGAAACATCACGAAGCAAGAAAACGTTTTTTGATAAAGTTTATGTTAAAATATCAGAGTAATTGACCGTCCAAAAAAAAAAATAATAATAAAAAACGACCTCGAAGAAGCGTTATATAAAAGCGCTGAATTATTATGTAAACTATATCCCGTCTCTCGTTTCTTTTCCTACCTTCCTTGTATCAGCATCCATCTGTATCATCGTAAATTCGCCTCCGGTATCTCTAAAATAGGTAGGGACGTTTTCCTTGAAATTTTATTTTGAAGGAGGTTTTTTGCGAACGGGATACACTGCGTGAGAGAAGTCATAAACTAACAGTCAAAGTAACAATGTCACGCAACGACGTCTCGTGCAGCTCCGCCTTCTTTTACTGATTTTTTTCCTCCTTATGAAATTTTACGGAAACTTTGCTTTGAACAGACAATGCGTTGTTCGCGACATCATTTGTTTCTCAGTAGTTTATTTTCTTTTCAGAAAGAAGGGATACTAACTTTGCATGCCTGTCAGTCACGCACTAAATGTTAGCATTTTCTTGTCAGAGATGATGAAATCTGATTTTTTTTTACTGCGTATTACAAACAACAAACCGTCCCTTGTTAATTTTTTTGCTTTTTCACAAATAGGGGTATAATTAGGCAGCTACCAAAGGCCCTAGGAAACAGCTACGTGATCGTAGTTCATACGGTCCAGCGGTTTCTCTCCTCCGAAAGTTCATCGCGGAGTTGTACCACCTGCCAGCGCCGCGTCTTAGTGTGTAAATCTATACGCGAAACCCATGAACCAAAACAAGTTCCAACCGACGCCACCGAAGAACTGGAAAAGGAGTCTACAGGCGAACCTCCCGAAAGCGACCACCCAAAATTCGCAGACTTAATGGTCGCTAACGGGAGGTGGTCTCTTGCGAGAATCGAACCACAAACCACAAACCACAAACCACAGGAGGTTTCTTTGAGAAGAAAACTGGACACATCCACTTCATGGAAGATAATTTATTGCATGCAATTTCCAAGTTACGATATGTGCAGTTCCATGTTGTTGTTGTTCCTACCACAAGAGATCAGAAAACTCGTCAGGTGGTCGCTTACAAAAGGTTAAAAACAATGTAAAATCATTAAACAGTCAGTACCAATTAGTGGTCGCGGGCGCTTACAGGAGAGATTCCAACTGTAAGACTTAACTGGGTGGGTTTTGGTGTTTTGGATAGGTGGTCACACATGGAGGTTCAACTGTACTCCAACAAAATAAATCACCTTTCACGACGATGCAACCAGGATTTGTAATAAAAATATTGGGGTTATTTTTAATAACTCTCTATCGATGTTGCCGCACGTTACTGCTGTTTGCAAGTCTTCGTTTTTTCATTTACGCAATATTTTTAAGATTCGCAAGTTTCTCTCTCACGATACATGTAAAACTCTAATTCATGCCTTTGTTACTGCAAGGATCGACTATTGTAACTCATTGCTCTACGGTCAGCCTAAATGTATCTTGAAACGTTTACAGAGTGTCCTAAATAGTGCTGCTAGGCTTATTCACCTTACTAGTAGATATGAGCATGTCACGCCGTTGCTTATTCAACTTCATTGGCTACCAATTGAACAAAGGATAACTTTCAAAATTGCAGTAATTACATTTAAGGCGCTTCATGGTGCTGCACCTAGCTATATCACTGATCTCATCAAGCCTTATACACCTGGTAGACTTCTTAGATCCTCCAATCAACTTTTACTTTCTACGTCTAAATTTAATCTTAAAACTTATGGTGGCCGGTCTTTTACTATTGCTGCACCTTCTGTTTGGAATGCACTTCCATTCGAACTTAGATCTTGTAATTCCCTTTCTTCTTTTAAATCTAAGCTCAAGACTTGGCTTTTTAAAATTGGTTATGATGTTGTAGTATAGAATGATGATGTTTTTATAGGATGACAATCATGTAGTTTTGTAGGTTTAGGATTTTGTTGTTATTTTTATTATGTAAAGCGCCTTTGATCATTGGGAATTTTTATAGGATGACAATGTACTTTTGTAGTTTTGTAGGTTTAGGTTTTTGTTGTTATTTTTATTATGTAAAGCGCTTTTGGACCATTGGGAATTAGCGCTCTATAAATATTGTATATTATTATTGTTATAAGACTCCTTGTTCACCGCTTTTGAGCTACTCTAACCAAGTCCCACCCATGTCGAGTGCTTGCAAAACGTAGCATCATCTTGAAAAGAGAAGTATCAGAAAGGTCATCCTTGACGCCCCTGGCCTATCGCAGTATGTGCAACGAACTTATATCGACGTAAGTACCGTTTATTAACCGGGCAGTCAGGCGACGTAGAGTAAAAGCGTAACTTGACTATGTTTTTCAGTTTACAGCAGACCCGAGTTTTGTTTAAAGAAATACCTACCTTTTGCTTAGGAGTATTAACGTCAGTACCCACAATGTCCCAGCTCGTGCCTTCACACCGGAACGTCCGATCGAATCATTGTTTAGTTGATAGTTACCCTTCTCTTCCTCTTCCCGACTTATCTAGGAAGATCGAAGGGCCTCTGCTCCTGCTCGCAGGGTAGTTGATAGCGACCAAGGAGCTAAATAACAGAGCGAGGTAAGTAAGTGGCATCGGCGGTTTTATTTACGCCTAACCGTTTCCCAAAGTAAAGAAGGAAAGAACTTCAGACAAAGGGGAACAAGAGTTATGCGATAAAACTGCTCTTAAATTGATGTTTAGCTATGGCTTATGCGAGGGCTGGGGACTATGTAATTGCTAAATAACATGTGCCGTTACCAAAAAAATTACGGAAAAACATTTTTTCCTTGATTTGGAATTTTGACCATGAAAATTTTAGCTCTAGCCATTTGTAATATCAGGTAAAAAAATCCAATATTTAGATATTTCGCTCTTAGCAGCAGGCCCTCCAATTAATAACAGTATCTATTTATTACATATCCGCAGGAGCGAAACATGACAACAGCTGGTTACAGATTGTCAATGTGTGAGGCGGGGGTTCTGGGCTCCCTGTGACAGTTCTTGTCAAGAAGACCCCAAATCAGTATATTTGCTGTTTTAGGTTGATTCTGTGCTATAACTTACTGCCTTCACCCCGTCAAAAAATGTTCAGTGTAGATTTACGTGTGGGGTATGAAGAAGATATCATTTTATCAGGGAGCACTAGCCAAAATATCTTTTTGGGTGCTGCATTTAAACTTGAAAAAGATAGCCCAATTTTTCCAATTTTCAGTCCATGTCCATCCTGGCCATCAGTAGCAAGAGAACGCAACAGGAAACAGTTTCAGTGCCTAAATATCATCCTTACATAAAAAAAAAAAACTGGACCATAATTTTTGGAACTAAATTGATGCGAAATGAAGACCATATCAGCTTTTTAGTAGAAGAAAACCCCGCCTTTTGACCAAGTCCTCCTTTGTGGTCCGGCTTTCAACCAGTTAGTAGCCCGCATAACAGGCGTTATTTTTTTCGCGTTTTTGCAGGAGAGCGAAGGCAAGCGCGAAGTGAGTGAGAAGCGCCAGACAAGCGCGACGGAGAAGACGCAGAAAAAACAACGACCTGTCCACATACATTGTTTTTTTGCATTCCGCCCCAGACATACCCCTCTCTCCTCACTCGCTTCGCGCTTGCATTTGCTCGCCTGACAAAAGCATGCACACCTGTTATGCAGGCTAGTCAGTTAGCTTGATATGGGAATGGCTGAAAAAGAGATTTGCAGCACAAGACTGCTCAATTGGACGTACACTAATTTAAGCTTTTTTGGCGCGTTCACAGAAGCCAAAATTTGGACATCTCTTACGAACCTATATCAATCTTTCTCTCCCGCTCTCTTTTTTCCCTTTGCCTTTCTTCTTCTGTTGCTTCAGCACTTGATCGTCTTCCCACTGTCTTTGTTTTGCAAGGAATTTTGGCTGGCTAACTTTTCAGGAAAGGGACATTTAATTAATCTGTAGCGAATAGAAGGTGAATAAAAAAATTGGAAGTAGATTTTTTTACCCCAAATGTTGCTTTTTTGTTTGTGTGACTCTCTCAAGATACATGAAGATAGGTGAAAATTTGCTAAATGAGGTACCAGTGAAAAAATCCATCCTTGTTGATTTTGATCAGTTTATAACCTTGTTGAATAAATGGAAAGCTAACTGGGTTCATGAAGGATATCCATGGTTAAAAAAAAAACACCAAAACGACCCCAGTGTCGGCAGTACTCCCTCCATCTAATTTACTTTTTCTATTGAGAGGACAATTGCAAGGATCCGTGAGGGTCCGTTCAATGAGGGTTTTAACTAATCAATGGCACAATTACGGGTCGATCCACTTGGCGATCTTTGACCATCTTTGGGTGTTCGAAATCGTGTCTGGACTTAATAGTGTTGAACGCACGAACAGTGAAGAGGCAGAAAGAGCAGGAGGAAGAATTTCAGAAAAGAGAGAAAAGGGGGCAATGATTACTTTAATCTCGTCTTTACTTACGTTATTTTTAATATGCGAGACGTGGCAATTTCACCAAAGTATAACTTTGAAAAACTACTGAGAAAATTAACTATTTCGGATTTTTGTTGCTTGAAAACTTACAGGGTATGATGTATAGTGTTATAATGGCAAATCCCCCAAAATGCCTTGACGAATGAACTATCGGTACCATAAAAGCATGTGCCCACTCCAAGAAAGATGTATGACGGTGAAATTCATTCAGGTGAATAAAGTAAAGTTAAGTTATCTGACATGAATAGTATTTGTGTACACACTACTTCATAGGCTCACATTTTTTTTTTATCGTACCCGGTAAAAATAAAGTCTGACTGTGATGAATTTGACAACGGTCACGCAATTGCAGAATACAGTACTCCAACACCCAACAACAATTGCTGAACAACCTTAATTTTATAATGTACAATTAAGAAGAGCTAACATACAAATTACAAAACATCTAACATTGGCTATTCTTTTGGTTATGCTATTTCAAACCTCAAATATTGCGTGATGCTAACAGTATTGAAATGCGTCCTTGTTGTGTACGATAGGAATATGCAGATGCGTTTGTATCCAAATTTGCTACATTGTGTCACCAACCTTCACAGCAATTTGTTATCAGGAATATCAATTTTTCAGATCCTTCACTTAATTTTAGCTTCATTTAAAGTCGCTTTCATCCTTTCTCCTACGTTTCGAATATACCACGTACCGAAACTACAAAGAAAAATCAGGCGGCATCATTTCTCTACAAATTTGACTTATGCAAATTTGTGACATTTTGCCACTGGTGGTCACGAAACTTTTTATTTTGCAAAGGCAAATCCGGAGTACCCAGATTTTTTATTTCATATTCTGTTAATATAAGAGCTGTGCTTTGTCCTAGTATACATTTTGGCTAGGTATCACACATACCAAGGTGAGTTTTTTGCCTCTGAAGTTGCTCATTTTTTAGCCATTTTAAAAAGTGCGCTTCGTGGTAGTGTTTAAAAAACGGTAAAAAAATTCCAAATCATGTTTATGATTTAAAACATACCATGGATAGAAAAAAAAGATATAATTCTTTTAAAAGAAGATATTTCTGTTTTATAGCTTTGAATCTTGCCTCGGTACAGATGCGATAAAGTAGGTCATTTTTACTCTAATTTTTGCATAATTAATTAGGTAAAAACCGCTATTCTCGTTTTTCCTCTTTTTCTCGAAAACTATAGATGCTTGAAAGTTGAAAATATTTTTTTCGAAGATAGTTCCCCAAAGGGGTTTTTCTGACAAATTATAAGAATTTTCGATTTTTTTAACCTGGCCAGCGATTCTCGATATTTACAGTCATAGGCTCTTAAATGTTTTAGCTGTGTGTACAAGATTTTCAAAGTGCAAAGCAAAACATTGCACGGAAAAATTTTGGATGGATGAATGTTTTTCTCATTCTTTTGTGGTGTTTTATACTGACCATCAATCAGCGGAAAATATCTGTTCGGAAGACGATTTGAGATCTACAATCATGGACAAAAGTGCTGGGACAGTTATACAGTTCGAACGCTTTTTAATACACGCGAAATTGTATCCGCACGTTACTAACACTACACGTCCTTACCCCCTGCTCCCACTCCACGGACAGTGTCGAAATCGTGTGGGCACAATTCCTTTGATCTTTCAACATTGTATTAGGTGGGGAAGGGGGAGGGGACATGCATTTGTAAAATGACAGCACTGATTTTTGCGACATTACTTGTGAAACGCATAGAATTGAAGTTACGCTCTGACTATCCCAAGGAATTTTCGGAACATTTGCTTTAAAAGTTCTTGCTTGCCAGCGTCTCCTAGGATTTTCGAACATCTAAAAATTGGTATAATTGCCCATTTTTAACGGATTTTTTACCCTAAAAGGTCACCTAAAATTTTCGGGAGCCTTTTTCTGGCTAAAATTCTCGAAAAGGTAAGTTTTGATCCCCATAATTTTCGGATCACTTGACTTTCAGCTAGGAATCCGAACAGATGAAAATTTTGTAGGGGATAAAAATATGCCTATATTTACCGTTCAAATACTAAAGAACGTTTAACAATGCTGTGTTAAGTGGTTTTGAACTATATTTTCGTTGGGTGCCCCTGCATCGTAGTCGCCATTGCTAGCGTTTTCTGTATGTCGTCATTTTTAAGTGTTAGTGTAAGTTTTTCATTTTATTTTTGTAATTTTCATGCATTTTGTATTTCATCTAGAAACCATGTTTATCGTGAAGTTGGTTATAGTACAGGAGTTTCACACGTAACATCTCCATGTAGTTCCGAATTAAAGGTTGTGGTTTTTTGGCGGTTACATTCAGGATTTTGCTTTCTTGTACTAATTAGGGCTTTTGTTATTTAATCCTCGCAGAGATTACCAAATTTAACTGATATGAAAGGCAAAACGTATAGGATTCTGGTCGTAGTAGTAAAATGACGCCATCTTGCAAATGGCACAACTCTATAAGATGTAAGTTATTATTGTAACTACTCAGTTCGTTTAGTTTTTTGCTATTCTGAGTGTTTTTTTTTGCCTGATTTATTTTAATTTATAGGTTTTTTTTGTAAACGTTTTTTAAGTTGGCAAATAAAATGGTTGGTTGGATGGTAACTGGCTTAATCTCTCCTGCACGGAGGCTTCTGCTTGGTATTCCAATAAAAATAGCAATAATTCAAAAAACAGGAAGCGCGCGATGGACGATGGGAAGAGGAAAGGCTTCCCTTCCCCTCGTGCCCCGCGCGCTTTCTTTTTCTTTCTTGCCAGCCTCCCTACGACACAATAAGGAACTTTAGCAACTAGGACGGCGAAAGCAGCAAACAACAACTTTGCACTTGCAGCACACTATTTTTGTACATTGCTTTGCCGTCACTGCACGACTACGGCGTGAAAATCCCTAATTTCACGTTTTATGGAGGACGTACGTAAACAAGGGATAACGAATTTTTCTTTCTCTTTAAAAAGTTGAGTATTGTCCCCAAGAAATCAACTTCAAGGAAATTCGCCAACATTTGATATTTTTGGCAATTTGGAATAAGCGCGACAAAGTTTAAAAAAACGCGAATTTCATTTTAAAATTGACGTTTTCGCTGCCGTCGTCGTCGACGATGCTAAAACTCCCTATTGAGGCCTCTACGGAGGAGTGAGTCACAGCAACCAAAATACCTTGCGGTAGTCATCAAAGTCGTCCCATGAGTCAAAAATATTAAACAGATGCACAAGGCCCATGTTTATCAAAGCATTTCTCCGTGCAGCATGCAGGTCGTAGGCAGCTTCTTCGGTGAACTGTACGTCTCTCGGTAGCTCTTTAACACCTGAAGCTTTTACAAAACCAGGAAGATCGGAGTAGGCTGCATCCGTCCCCCATTCATAAAGCGAACGCCTCTGTTTGAGCTCTCGTTCTCTCTGGGACTTAACAGAGCCGTGCTGTTTATCTGTGGGCAGTTTAGCTAAAATAAAACAAATCCAACACCATCCAATTAAAGAAAAAGTTGGCATTAGTGGCAGTGATTCGACTGATGCTATTGGATCTGCAAGTGGGGATAACACTTTGATGCCCTCTTTTGTTTTTCACTCTGCATCTAAACTCCATGCCAAATGGCCACTATAAATTCCTCCAGCAAAGATGGGGAAGGGATATAATCATGTTTATTCTTTCAAATAAATAAGCTGATACCTTGTTTCTCTTCGATCGAGTTCGCCAACAAATGTTGAAACAACGGGCCAAAGGGCATCAAATTTCGCAGACAGATAACGACAAAGTTCAAACGTGATAAGTTTACACCACTGAAAAAATTATTTTCGTGCTCAAGAAACAATGACATAAAATATCGATTAGCAAATATTAACTGCACTGAGTGTTTTGTGTCCACCACAATAGCCTACTTTTGTTTCTTTTCTCTAACTTAGACTGCGTAGAGTGCTTTCCATTTGTTCAGAACTGGCAGCGGCCAGACTATTCCCCGTCGTAAAGAGAATTTCACTTTTAATGAAATTGTCCAGCACGATCAGTTAATTGCAAAATAATCTGCATGGGTTGATGGTTTCTAAGAGAAAACTATAAAAAAACCTATTCATTTTCGAACTGATCGGTTCGGCCGACTTCTTCTGACTTTTGGAAAGCGCCATAAGTTCACGTTACCTGCTCCTTCGAAGATGATGGTCTCGCTTTGCACCCAGCGGTTGCATGGAAAATCATAGACGGTGTCCTTGGCTTTGATTTTGATTGTAACGCGGTTTACAAACCAATCACTGTAAAGGCCAGATTGGTCATTCTTCAGTGTCACCAACAGAAGTTCGCCAACGTCTTTGGAAGTAACCTGATACTCATCTTTTTGTCCAGCTTCAAAGTCATTGTGAAACCATTTGTCCAGGCTTAAAGCATCAGTTTCACCATTGGTACCTTATGGAAATAGACACAACTTGGTTACGGTATTTCTTCTGTTTAACCCTTACCATGTCGGGCACAGAAAAATGGTTGACAATTGACAAAAAACTTCACTGAAAAGAAAGCAGAAACCTGTAGACACGAATTTTACATGTGCTGAACCTAATTATTAGGTTCGGCACATGTAAAGTTCGACGTATGAATCGAAGTCGATCTTTTGCCGTTCTATTCGACAATCTCAGTCGAATAGAACGGCAGAGTCGACCCAAATACAAAAGTGCCGTTCCTAATTGATTCATACGTCGAACTTTACATGTGCCGACGGCGCATGTAAAGTTCGACGTTTGAACCGGGCCTTAGACATTTCATCAAGATACAACAAGTATATCATTTTGATAATTTATTTTATTTTATTTACTTATTTATTTGTTTACATTTGCCACATAAAATAAATATTACGAAAGAATTATTGCTAAGATTGCACAATTTGCAGGGCAGGAAAAGCTACAAAAAAAGTTCAAATTAAATGTAATATTATGATAAGTGACTTAACTTTTGTAATAGATAGAGTGGCGAGGAAGCTAAATAGAAAATTGGGCTCCTCATGCTTAATTATGATATAACGTCAGCTGTCATATCATGGTCAGGCGAGTTTAATTTATAGCTCTCTCGATGAGGTATTTTTTTTATTGAAGTCTTGAAACTAGAGTAACTTGTCAGTTCCGTAAGATTATGGGGAAGGGAGTTCCATAGTTTAGGTCCTAGATACAGAAATAAGGTCGGTAGTTATTAGCATTTCGAGTATTATGTGTGTGTACTTGGCGATTAGTAACAAAGGTGGTGTTAACGCTTATGAGGAAGGAGGTTATTATGAAATGAGTACATAAAACACGCAACAAAGAACGCACTAACGTTAAAATGTCAAGGTTTTAAGAGTCCGAAAAAGAGGTGCTGTATGGGCAAGAAATTCAGCTCCACAAATGATTCTGACGATGCGTTTCTGTAGGTAGAGAATCCTAGTCAAATTGGATGGATACGTTGAGCACCATGCGGTGTTACAGTAGTTAAGATACGGGTAAACCAATGTATAGTATAAGGATAACAAAGATTTAGAAGAAAGAAAGAGACGAGCTTTACTTATGATTCCTATAGTCTTTGATACTTTTTTAGCAACATGATTTATATGATATTTCCAAGAAAGATGCTGATCTAATAAACATCAACAAACTTTGTCACTTCAACCCGTTGCACAGCAATATTATCTAGCGTAATTGTACCACTAACAGTAATGGGTTTTTGTCTGGGTCGAAAAAGAAATAAATATAGTTTGTTTTGGCGACATTGAGTGATAATTTGTTTACTTTGGGCCGTTCATTTATTTTTGATAATTCACAATTCTGACACGAATGAGCTGCCTAGGATCCTTATGAAAATAAAAAAGGCTAGTATCATCCGCAAATAAAAAAGTCTTTAGCAGATTAGATGCATTAGGGAGGTCATTAATATAAATAATAAACAAAAGAAGTCCTAAAATCGATCCTTGGGGAATACCACATACAATTGGTTCCGGTTGAGAACATGCTGAAGTAAACTGAACAAGCTGCTTCCTGTTTGTCAAATAGCAAGAGACCCAATTAAAAGAATGCCCTCTAAAACCGTAGTGATCGAGCTTATTGAACAAAATATGATGATCAATAGTGTCAAAAGCTTTCGAAAGGTCCAAGAAAACTCCAGCAGTCGACTCTGTTATCCATGGCAGAAGCAGTATTATTAATCAACTGAATCAATGCAATATACGTAGAATGATTTCTGCGAAATCCAGACTCATTGTTATAAAGAAGATTATGATTTGTTAAGAATTTATAGATACGATTATAAACTACTTTTTCGTAAATTTTATTAAAAAAACAATGGAAATGGGCCGATAATTTTCAAGTTTTTCTGGATCACCAGTTTTAATGTAGGGAGAACTTTTGCGATTTTGAGGGTATCAGGAAAGCACCCACTAACTAAAGATAGGTTAATAATTTCAGTAAAGGGTTCAACAATAATGTCGATACTGAGTTTAATGTTTCTCATTGGAATATTACCCACTCCAGAAGCTTTATAAGAGTTAAAACTATGTACTATGGCTATAAGTCCATCATCTGCGAGAGGCTGAAATTCCAAAGGTGTTTGTGTGGTTTGGCTTAAGAAATCTCCGAAGTTAGCAGTGGAGGGTGAGATCCTAGCTGGTATAGATTGGGACCAATGTTAGAAAAATACTTGCTAAAGCTGGTAGCAATGAAGGTGGGTTCTGAGATTAGCTCACCATTGCTTTTAAAACAAGTGGGGTAGGTTAGTTTAGATTTGCGTTTATTAAGTACCTCATTAGGATTTTCGATGTAGTTTTTATGTCATTTTTGGAGGCTGCAAGTTTATGATCATAGAAGTTTTTTCCCAACCCTTATTAGGCGATTGAGCTTATTTTTAAAAGTTCAAAAGGCCTTTAGTGAGCCAAGGGTTACGACATGAGTTTTGAACACCATACTTAGGTTGAATGGTTTTGGTAGGAATGTTTTTGTTATATACTTCACTGAAATTATTAACAAAAGATTCATAGGCTGAATTAGCATCTGATTTATCAAGATTCTCCCAATCAACACGTTCTAAGGAGGAAAGAAAATTGTTTACATTTTCACTGCTTTCTCTTTTAGTGGAAGTGTCGTAATCAAAGTTTCCCTGGCTAATTTAAAAAATCGGCTAGTGGTCAGATAAATCATTTACAATCAGTCCATTAACAGATAGATAAGTAACGTTATTAGTGAAAATATTATCAATAAGAGAGGTGGTGTTAGATGTTATACGGGTGCCGCTTTAATTTGTGATCATGGGGTAAAGTAGGTGAGAAAACATAAGCTCAACAAATTCTCCTGTAATGGCATGTTGCTCATGCCGTAAAAGATCTAAATTAAAATCGCCCATGACATAACAGATCTTATTCTCTCTAGAAGTAGTGGACAATAATTTTCGCAATGAATCCAAAAAGTCATTTACATTTTCATTGGGCGGTCGATATATAGTGCCTTTGAACTATGACATTTTTCTTCCTAGGGATATTGATCTCTGCAAAAGTAGCCTCGTAGCAACTTGGGTACGAAGTATTTAGGTCTGATCTAATTTTAAATTCGAATTTGTTTAATAAATAAAGGCCAACTCTACCGCCTGTTTAGTTTACCCTATGATTTGGCACAAAGTTATAGCTAAAAAAATATTGATCGGATCTAAACTGCTGTCATTTAGCCAGGTCTCAGTATACCTATAACTGAAAATTCGTGATCAAGTAACCCTAAAAGCTGCTTAAATTTCCGAAATTACCATACAGGCTACGTGCACTTAAATGTGAGATCGATAAGTCGAAGTCATTTTTGTTCACCAAAAATTCATTTAGCTGGCCTTTAAAAAGTAATCACAAGAACTAGAGTTTTCTTTGAGAAAATTACAGTCTGGGTCAAGATCAGCACGATCGCTAGCACGATGCAAATAATCCAAGATATCAAGACAATCGTATATATTCGTTCGGATTCGTCTCGACCGACCCGAATCGACTCATACCCAACTAGCCGCCTCAGAAACCCGGTTCCAAGAGAGAGAGTGTGTGTGTGTGTGTACTGCCCAAAGACATGTAGGTCCTTCCTTATAGTTCTCGATCTACGGCACACCTCTTGATCTCTACGTAAGGGCTGCCTTCCTTCACTCTTTCCAGCATTCCCGCTCGGCGTCTTCCAGGTGGTCTCTTTCCTATTATTCTTCCCTCAATAATTAATGGGACAAGATCACCATGCCATATATAGGGTATGACCAATCCAGACTCTCTGTCTTCTGTTGATAACAGATACGGTGGCTCTCTCTCCTCACCTACACGCGTCAATACTTCTTCGTTACAGACTTTGTCGGACTAAGAAATGTTTACTTTTTTCACCGAACCTACTTCTCACGGTTCTCTAACCTTCGCACGTCCTAAGAGAGTACATGGAGCAATTTATAGCTCTAGGATCAATACCTTTGATAATGAGAGATACCGAGGCGTCGGTCCCAGCTCCCTTTCTGCTTCCTGTGACAACAGTAATCAGATATTCTGACGTCATCTTCTCTGATTCTTAAAGAAAAAACAACTCCAATCAGTTACAACTAAGGCTGTTTCCACACCAACCAGCTTTATCTCAATGAGAAAATGTATAATAACAGTCTTTAAATTTTCTGGAACCATGGGCCTTATTTTTCACAATTACACTCTAGTGAACGGCACAAACACTTTGTCATCCTGTTTAGCAGATATGTATACGCTATTTAAGACAGAAGCCCTAGATAGAAAACCATACTCATACATATGTTTAGCGGCTCATACGCATTTACGCCAAACAAGGCAGTACCCTATCCTCCCGAAATCATAAGTTTACAAAGGCGTTTTCAGTTAAACAGGGCACGTCTACTGTAAGTAGACTTTTTGCATTCTTAGCCAGTGGTTTTGCCCAAATTTTCGGGAAGATTGTCTCTGTAATAAAGAAGAGGCACTAAGGAATGCAAATTTGGTAGCGTGAAGGCATAATAAAAGAGACAAGCTAGTTACCATATAAGTCAAAATCATGGGCGATCCCGACACCATGTCTCTCTAAACGGCTTGAATATAACTAGAGCAAAACTCATGCAGCTTTTTCACTCTTTATACTACTGCATGAGAAATTTCTGCAATTTGATTGGCTTAGAGCAGTGGTATTTCAGCTTAATTTGAAATACCCACATGTGAAAATTACAAACCTTGTTCGGGTTGTACAGTCAACTCTCTCGTAAGCGACCACACTTGGTGCACTACAAAGTGGCCGCTTACGAGAGGTGGTCGTCTATGGGTAAAATCAAGAAAAAACTCAAACTGAACTGATTAACGTAATTACATAAAGTTATAATCTTACTAGCAAAAATGAGGCAAATAGAGAACTGCTAATAAAATAATATTTAACTCGCTTGGAACTGATGAAACTTTGTACGTAACATGATAATGCATGAATGTGACAATCCACTTTTTTTACCTACAAATCGTATTACAGACATCTTTTTTGTAAGTGAACTCCTATAATCTGTCAGCTAACTTGGTCAGCACTATTCGAAAATGAACTTTTATAACATTCGAGCAACGGGTTTGTTACAATCATACGTGATCATGCCCGGTGGTCGCTTACCAGAAACAAAATTTTTAAAACAAAAGAATATGTCAAATTTCTGGCCCAAAAAGTGGACGCGGTCGTTTAAGAAATTTACGTTGTGGTCGCTTACGAGAGAGTTTTTGAAACAGTCTTTGACTGAGAAACAAAACGGTTATTTGTAAAGTGGTCGCTTTAATACGAGAAGTGGTCGCTATATGAGAGAGTTGACTGTAGTATACAGCTATTTCGAGAAAGGTTTGTTATGAGGATCCGAATTATTTTTAGTTTATCCGTCATGCAATTCCAGACTTTTCTAGAATTATCTTATAATCTGTAATATTCCAGAAATATCAGTAATGTGACTCAGCAGTTTCCGCAAATAGAAGACGTTGTAATGCACTATAAATAGTAATGGAACGTTCTAGATGTTTAAAGAAAAAGTATAAAACTACGCAGGCTTCCAAGTATCAAGGTCTTGTTGTTGTGTGCCCGAGGGCTTTCCCTCGTGGCTAGTTGTGATTGAGCTTATCAGCTATGGATGCTATATTGTGAGGAAGCTATAATCAACTGCTATACTTATGGAGGAGCTATAACCTTAGACATTTCTATATCAAGAGAAAGGAAAGAGACGATAGCAGAAAAGAGAAGATACAAGAGTTCATGATGAAATTTCCCAGACGAGTTTGTGAACACAGAAAAGCCAATGAGTGGAAAGGATCCAGTGAATCAAGAAAGTCAAGCATTGATGTCTCAAGTCAGTTGAGTTGACAGTTGTTCCTGTATGGCCACCAAAGACAGTGAGCCTGCCTGCTTTACGAACTGCTTAACTTAATCTTTATGTCGCTCCCGACTCCCCTTAGGAGTAATTTGTTTGTTTATCGTCACGTGACTGAAAAACATTTTGCCTTGGTCGAGTTTGTTATCGTGAGCGAGGATAGTATTTGAGTATATTCTACCTGTATTAGCATTCTGAAGCCGAACAGTTCGGTAAGTTAGCCTTTTTTTCTACATTTGAGGATTGTTATGATAACTTCGAGTGATATTTACCTCTGTAATTTGCTAGAAAACCACATACAAGTTTCTACGAACCGACCACGAGGTCTGCGCCCAATGTCTTCGTTTGCTGTCGTTTGAGTACGATTGTTATCTACAAGCTGATACAAGATTTACATTGTGAAAGTAGTGCGTTTTCGACGTTCAAAATAAAGTTGGCTGAAATTCTTCGAGTCTGTCGTGATTCGAACTAACAGTTTTCGAACTAGAGCTTCGTTTGGTGGATTCTGTGTGAAACATGTCTACTCGCTCACGTCCTGCCGCCCGAAAGGGAACTCGAGTACGAACGTATTCGGCAAGGAGAAATGAAGAAGAGGATCGAGCTGAGAGGGCTGAGCAATTGAAGAGATCCAAAGCTGGATTAATCGGGAGGCTAAGGAAAACGCGTGAGGAAATTGCCAATTTGCGAATCGAAAGAGGAGATATATTGTCAGAGGATTTAGAAGTAAAGTTGGCGGTGTACGAAGAAACATGGAGGAAGTTTGTGAAAACCCATGAATGTTTTATGGAATTAGCAGAGCCAGGATTTAAAAGGAACGGTGCCCAAACCATGTACGACGAAGAGTTTGCAAAGAAATTGGAATTGGACGAGATTGTGAAACAAATGCACGTCGCCTGTAGATCAAAGACCATTGAAGGAAGCATGAGGTCACGTGAAAGAAAGGGCGCGAAAACCGTGAGTACTGAAATCAGCTGTAACTCGGTTCATAGTGGGCTTGATGCTCGAAGGGAAAAAATGATTTTGACAAAACTTAAAGTAGAACATTTGAAGAAAAGGCAAGAGCTTCAACTCAGGTTAACTGAACTTAATCACGCACGGGAATTAATGGAGGCCGAAATGGAAGCTGAGAAGGCCTATGTCAGTTTTAGTATTCTTGATTCTGAAAGTGGGGCCAGCGCGATCGACTATGAGACACCTCATTTGATAAAGAAAAAACAGTTTGATTTGGAGGCCTTAAGGGATGTAGATTGCAAGGAAGATGTCTTGTATCATTCAGATATTAAGCCTAAACTTGAAGAATTTCCACGTGGTCTAAACCCTCCATTACCAGTTACCCCAGGCCGTGAACCAAAGTTACCAATTGTCGGGGGAAATGAGCAACCCGGATCGTCTCCACAGGCAGATGCTACATTAAACCCACTGGCAAGCTCACCTTACAGAGGTTGGTGGGGGACGAAACATGAATACAAACAGTCGCCCTCAATCCAGGAAGTTCAGGCCCCAGTAAAGCAATCACCAGCAGAGCTTGATGCCAGGGAACAAATAGTTAAAACTTTGAGCCAAGTCATGAATACCCCAAAGTTAGAATACATGCACTTTAATGGAGATCCGATTAACTATGCATCGTTCATACACAACTTCGAGACCTGTCTGGAAGACAGCACGAACAATTCTAGAAATCTGCAACCCCTTATTCAACATTGCACGGGTGTAGCACGTGAGGCAATCGAAAGTTGTGTTAACTTGCCAGTGTCAGAGGGTTACAAAACTGCAAAGGAAACTTTGAGGGAGAACTTTGGTCTACCTCACATAATTGCTAAAGCTCATCTGAAGAAGTTGGAGAACCTACCACCATTAAAGAATTGTGCAGGGTCAACATTATTGGAGTTTGCAAGACACCTTGAAATAGCAGATAGAACACTTAGGGGTATGGGTCCGGATTATGTCAGCGACTTAAACCACTCAAACACCTTAATGGAGTTGAGCAGAAAACTTCCCTTTTTTTTGAGAGGAAGGTGGGCAGAGTGCGCTGGCAAAGTTATTGAAGCTGGTGGAAGACCAAAGTTCTCTGATTTGTTAAAGTTTGTGAAGTACAGAGCAAAGCTGGTAAACAATGAATTTGGAGATCTGATTGCGCCCCCGGAAAGCGAAGAGAAAAGGGGAAGAACTCTAACCAGGATGACCACCTTAGCGACCAATGCTGACCCTAAACACAACGAAGAACAAAGCAGTTCAAGAGGAGAAATTAGCACGAACAGGAGCTGTCCAGTATGTTCGGGACAACATGGGCTGTGGAGGTGTGAGAAGTTTAGAGACCTTTCAAGCCAGGACAGAGTAAAAACAGTGCTGAACAAGAGACTGTGTTTCAAGTGCCTTGGTGGTGGGCATTTCAAAGACCGTTGTCCTAAGGAAACATTTAAGTGTCAAGTACAAGGTTGTGTCGAGGATCATAACACTCTGTTACACCCCACCCCTCCAGCTTTGGAAGAAAACCCTCAGCAGACCAATACAGCTATGAGGTATACGAGTGCAACACACAAAACTAATCAAGATGGTCAGAGTGGTGGCAGAGCTTCTGTTACTGTGGCAACTGGGGCCGGTGAAAGGCGTGTTTGCTTAGGAGTCGTTCCTGTTAAAGTCAGAGCAAAGGGAGGTGGAAGAGTTGTGGAGACTTATGCCCTATTGGACAGTGGTAGTGAGGTAACCTTATGCAAGGAGCAACTCTCTCTTGAGCTTGGATCGTGGGGATTAAAACGTGATTATGAGTTGCAAGGGGTGACGGGGACCAGGAAAGTTGAAGGGCATGTGATAGACATTGTTGTGATGTCCATGGATAACAAAGTCTCAGAAGAGCTGACGAATGTTAGGACTGTTGAGCAGATACCCGTGTCCTCCACTTGCATTCCACGAAAGGACGACATTTCAAATTGGCCTCATTTGAGAGACGTCGAGTTGTTGGAGTCCAGTGTGTCAGATGTTGGTCTAATAATTGGTCTTAAAGAGAAGCCTACACTGTTTATTCCATTAGAGTGCAGATCAGGTGGAGATAGCGAGCCGGTAGCAGTGCGATATTCCTTGGGTTGGACGGTTATGGGTCCTCTGAGCGGAACAAGAGTTGATGAGCGTTGTTCGGTCAACTTCGTTCTCCTTGGAAACAAAGAGTTTTACATTGATGCAGAGCAGTCGCACAGAGACGGCAGTGCCGAATCGCGTAACATCAAAGGTGCGATCGAAAGGTCAAGTGTTAGTGGTGCAGTAGACGGGGCATTGCTTTGTGATGAAGAAGACACCAAGCGTCAAATCCGCGACGAAATTTTGCAGGAACAACTTGAGAGACTTTGGAGCACTGACTTTGCAGATTCTGTTGTGAGTTCGAGTGTGAGTCCTTCGATCGAGGATAAGAGAGCATTAGGAATGATGGAACAGTCACTGAAAGTAGTAAATGGACACTTTCAAGTAGGGCTTCCATGGCGAACAAACCCCCCGTATCTGCCAAATAACAGGCTTATGGTTGAGCGGCGAGCTGCACTTCTAAAGAAGCGTCTACTCAGAGACGAAGATTTGTTCTCCAAGTACAAGGCAACCATGAACGAGTATATTGAAGACGGCCACGCAGAGAGAGTGCCCACCGATGAGTTGCAACCAGGGGACCGGCCCGTATGGTACTTGCCACACCATCCAGTGACGCACCCCTTAAAACCTGAAAAGGTTCGCGTTGTGTTCGATTGTGCTGCCCAGTTCGCGCACACGTCTTTGAACCGCCAACTGTTGCAGGGTCCAGATTTAACTAATCATATTGTGGGGGTACTGACTCGTTTTCGTCAGGAGTTTGTGGGTCTTGTAGCGGACATACAGTCTATGTTCCATCAGGTTAGAGTGGAACCCAGGGATTGTGATGCGTTGAGGTTTTTGTGGTGGTCTGGAGGGGATTTGTCAGCAGAGCCAACAGAGTACCGGATGGTCAAGCATTTGTTTGGGGCCACATCTTCACCGAGCGTTGTGAACCTTTGTTTAAAGAAAACAGCTGAGATGGATGGAGGTTGGAATTCAGAAGTTGCAAATGTTATCAAAAGGAACATGTACGTGGATGACCTGATGAAGTCAACTGAAACAACAGCGGATGCTATCTTGCTTGTACACAAGGTGAAAGAACAGCTTAGTAAAGGCGGTTTCCATTTTACCAAGTGGTGCAGTAATGATAGGCGAGTTCTGGCTGTTGTCCCAGAGCCAGAGAGTGCCAAGTCTGTCGTCAACTTGGAATTGGATCAGCTTCCAACGCAGAGCGCCCTTGGGCTAAAGTGGGACATTGAAGATGATAAATTTGTCTGGGAGGTTTCTGACAAACTCATGAGTGCAACTTCCAAAGTGCCGTTGACGAAGCGCGGCATGGTGTCCGTTGTGTACTCCTTGTTTGATCCACTAGGGTTTATTGCTCCATATATCATGAAGGCGAAACTGCTACTTCAAACCGTGAACCGGAAAGGAATTGGATGGGATGAGCCGGTCAAAGGCGCTGAATGTCTGCAGTGGGAGAGATGGATTGATGACCTCGACAAACTGAGAGAAGTTAAGATTGATCGATGTTTTAAGCCAACGGGATTTGGGAAAGTTCAAGAAACCCAGTTGCATTTGTTCTCAGATGCCTCACGCGAAGGATATTCAGCTGCTGCCTACCTCCGTCTGAAAGATGTCACTGGAAAGATACATTGCTCATTTGTTATGGGAAAGGCTCGGCTAGCTCCTATCAAGGAAATTTCCATACCAAGACTCGAGTTAACTGCCGCAGTTATTTCTGTGAAACTCAGCCATGCAATCCGCGATGAGCTGGACCTGGCGGTCAACAAGAACGTTTATTGGACAGATTCCACTTCCGTGTTGAAATGTATCCATAACCAAACCAAGAGATTTCACACGTTTGAGTCGAACCGCTTAACAATGATACATGACGGTTCTACACCCCAGGAGTGGAGGTACGTGAACCGGGACTCAAATCCAGCAGACGATGGGTCCAAAGGACTGAAGTTGGGCACCTTGATCAAGAACGACAGATGGCTAATAGGTCCTGAGTTCCTATGGGAAGATGAGGCACGGTGGCCGAAAATGATTGATATCCCTAGTGTTAAGGACGCCGATCCAGAAGTCAGAAAGGAAAGCCAAGTTTACACAGCATCAGTCAGTCGCGATGTGATGGGAGAAGTCGTCAAGTACTATTCGACTTGGTGGAAACTCAAAGTAACGATTTCGTGGTTGCTGCGTTATAAGCGGTACCTTAAGAACAAGGCCTTACAACGCAAAGGAGGTTCCCAATCTAATTACGAACTAGTTGAGAGAAGAGGTTGTCTTGTGGTAGAAGAGCTCCAAGAGGCAGAGGATGAAATCTTACGCTACATTCAAGAGAAGGAGTTTCCTGAAGTACGAATTCTCCAATCAGCGCTTACCACAGGAGCATGTGAAAGGTCGGTGAAGAGGTTGATGAAGAAAGCGGGCGCTTCAGTGAGCAAGCTGAATCCAAGAATCGAGAATGGGCTGTTGCGAGCAGGAGGACGTATCGGGAAGGCACCCTTGCCATACGAGTTGAAACACCCGGTGATATTACCCTACAAGCATCATGTCACAGATTTAATAATCAGGGACCATCATCAAAGAATGGGGCACCTAGGCCAGGAGTCAGTTTTGTCGTCTTTGAGGAAGAAATATTGGATTCTGAAAGGGAGGTCAGCAGTTCGTCGTGTGCTGAATAAATGTTCTGATTGCCAGAGGAGAAGGGCTAAGCCAGCAGAGCAATTCATGGCTGAACTGCCAAAGGAGCGCGTGACACCAGGCGACCCACCATTTACGTACGTCGGCGTTGATTGTTTTGGCCCCTTAGAAGTTAAACAGGGGCGGTCACATGTCAAGAGGTACGGTTGCTTATTCACTTGCCTAACTATGCGCGCCCTTCACATCGAAATCTTACACTCGCTGAGTGCAGATTCTACGATCAATGCCATAAGAAGATTCATTAGTGTGCGAGGCTGTCCCAAAGAAATCCGAATGACAATGGGACCAACTTCACGAGAGCCGACAAGGAGTTAAGAAACGCTGTTGAACAATGGGATCATCACATGATCAGTAATTTCTGCGCGCAGAGAGAAATCAAGTGGAAATTTAATCCGCCAGCCGCGAGTCACATGGGAGGCGTTTGGGAAAGAATGGTCCAAACTACGAAGAGAGTGTTGAAGTCGTTACTTAAAGAGCAGATCGTAACAGATGAAGTACTTGCTACTGTGATGGCAGAAGCTGTCAACATCGTCAACAGTCGCCCCTTGACACGTAACAGCGACAGTGATCTAGATTATCAGCCATTAACCCCCAACCATTTGCTACATTTGCGTCCGACACCAAGCTTGCCACCAGGGCTGTTCGACAAAGAGGATCTTCATTGTAGGCGTGTGTGGAGACAAGCTCAGTACTTAAGTGGAGTGTTCTGGCGGAGATGGTCTAACGAGTACTTGCCGACTCTTATGGAAAGACAGAAATGGAGATCACGTAAAGAGAATATCAAGGTGGGAGATCTAGTTCTACTTGCAGATGAAAATTACCCTCGTGGTGAATGGCCAATCGCACGGGTTTGGGAGGTAGTTCCCGATGATGACGGCTGTGTACGAGTGGCAAAAGTGAAAACCGCCTCCACGGTAGCTACCCATGCCAAGAGGCATCGTCGCGGAGAGGTGAAAACTAGCACTGTTGTGCTTACAAGACCTGTCACAAGCTTGTGTCGTCTGGAGATGGAAGACTAAAAAAGATTATTTCATGAAATGACTGTTTATTAGCTAGAGAACGTGGACTGTTGGAGTCGTTAGCCTTTTTTCTGTAAATGAATTTCGGGTAATTCATTTAGGGGCCGGTGTCGCTCCCGACTCCCCTTAGGAGTAATTTGTTTGTTTATCGTCACGTGACTCAAAAACATTTTGCCTTGGTCGAGTTTGTTATCGTGAGCGAGGATAGTATTTGAGTATATTCTACCTGTATTAGCATTCTGAAGCCGAACAGTTCGGTAAGTTAGCCTTTTTTTCTACATTTGAGGATTGTTATGATAACTTCGAGTGATATTTACCTCTGTAATTTGCTAGAAAACCACATACAAGTTTCTACGAACCGACCACGAGGTCTGCGCCCAATGTCTTCGTTTGCTGTCGTTTGAGTACGATTGTTATCTACAAGCTGATACAAGATTTACATTGTGAAAGTAGTGCGTTTTCGACGTTCAAAATAAAGTTGGCTGAAATTCTTCGAGTCTGTCGTGATTCGAACTAACACTTTAACTTTAATAACTATAATAGTGTATAATTAAATAAATAATAGTTAAAAAAGGGTAACTGCTAGTTGTCACACTTTTGTTGCGTGCCTTATATCGTACTCGGGAATTCTTTTTACTTATGCCTTGTTCGCGGGCATCTCTTGGTTATTCCGGTACGTAACAGGTTGTCGGAAAAATGTGCACGCGACAGTCCCGAAAGGCAATATGAGATATGATCAATACACTGTTCCTGACGACTGTAGCTGTCGAACCTACATTTGTTGCTTTCCTTTAGCACTCGAAAACACATTTCCATGGCCTTTCGTGCCAATTCTTTCAAATTTCTTTGAAGAACGGAGAACTCAAAACCACCCATAATGCTTTTTGGGATTGTCGCGTGCACTTTTTCCGACAACCTTTCTCGAAATAGCTGTAAACAAATAATAGCATGATTTGAACGTGATATTTGGCATAAATACCATTTGTGATATTTCAAAATTGTTTCAAAATTCACTCGCCTAATGGCTCGACTCGTTCGAAATAGCACTCATGGTATTTATGCCAAATATCACTACAAATCATGCTATTACCTTTACAAAGTTCTGTTTTTTCGAATTCTCTCTTTAGGGTTGCTAGATCTTGTGATATTTCTTAATTTGACGATACATTATTTGTAAGATGGCTCTCTTAGCTCGATCGGAATTTTAACAACAAACCTTGAGTTCTCGTTTACCAGGGAGCCAAAAGCGCCTGATATAAAAATAGAAGCGTTTCTGGCGTTCATAGTTTTGATTGGTACTGGAAATAATGAGACCGATCTCTAAATAATAAAAGAATATGATGAGATAAATGTTTAACAGCAAACCTTTAGCAGGGAGGAAAAAACGCCTGAGTCGTTCCATAGCTCTAAAATGGTGATTAATCCCAGGTGAAGAACCTTGACATGGACTGTCGGTCGCTTGAGAATTATTTTTAAAAGCAGAGTGTTAAACGATGAGGGGCCAATAGCAGTTGTACATTCTTTGACTACATGTAAATTTATTTGCGACCTCTAGCAACGGCTATGACAATACTAACAAGAATGTCAGTCGCTTGGAAAATAGTTTGAGCGCTTGAAATATGCTTTAATTCAAAAGCATTTTAACTGTCCTCACACGGCCTTGAACTGAGATAAATCCTTGCAACAAAAGACAAATTTTTACCTCACTAGATATTTGCTTGAACAAGAGAGAATGAGGAAGGAGAGTGAATCCTTCCGTGCGCCTATTCTTTCATGATGTGAACGTGACTCTTGGCAACGATTAGTTCACCCGGCATAAGATGCATTGAAGAACTTATCAAGTAAAGTGACACCTGAGTGTTACTTAAGCCCGTCTCAGTGGGTTCCAGTCCTCGCTCCTATTCATTGACTTATGCTACTGTTCGGACGCCCTGAACGCTGGCTGGGTTTGTTTTCGACTGAGTCTGAGTGCGTTCAACTTCTCGGGCACGCTTGTAAATGACCAACTGGTTTTTGCCTCCGGCCAGTAGAAATTTAGTGTTATGTCATTTCAATTATTTCTCTGTCGCTCTCGTTGGACCACAGTGCAAATTTCTGAGTTACTAGTAATTGGCGGAGAAATTGTGTTACCCTATAAAAGTCAGCTTTTTATGCGGCGCACCTCGATTCCAATGGTAGCCGGTCAGTCATAAGCTGCACAAAAATTAATGCAAAGTAAGCTAGAGGACCACTTTTAACCTGCATGGAGGAAGGTTTTTTGTATGTACATGGTGTTTCTAAGAATAAAGCCAGAGAACAGGTGTAATTTGAGTCTGTTTGCTCCATTTCAAAATGGCTTTTAGGTGATGTTACACGGGACGATTCGCAACGACGATTTTTTGGCGCAACACAGCGTTGCAATGTTAAAGCAATGTTGTAACAGTTCGAAACAACGTCGCAACAACGTTGCAATGCTTTGTTGTGCTAAAAATCGTCGTTGCGTATCGTCTCATGTAACATCACCTCTAAGCTAGCGCGTAAGGGCACTTTTCCGGGGCTCTCTAACCTTCTTCAAAGCTATAGTTAGGCTCGTGTGCGTAGCAAAAGTAGTACTAGTTGTTGAGGATATTTTTTCTTTTAAAGATTTTATCTACATGTAGCATATTTATAGCATTTTTAAATTTTACATAATTACATTCCAAATTACAAACCTGAAATTAGAACTGGGAACTTGCGTCTGATAAACTCGCAACATTTATGCATTTCTCCTGAACAAACCTAGTTATGTTACAAACAGTTAATATGTTCTTTTGATTTATAACAAGCTAGGAAGGTGGTGTCGCCGTTTTCTATTCACTACTGAAGAGAATAGATGCTGTTTTTTAAACAGGTGCTGCATTTTATTCTATTTACCTTGTTTATAACGTTCCAGTAATTATAAAGACAACGAACAGGTAATTTACATTTAAGTGTCATTTTTCACTGAAGTAACTCTCGCTGCTGTTGAAGGAACTTTGGGTTTTAAAAGCTATTTTCTGCATAAACGGATTCTGTTTTAACACCTTACGGTAAAGTAAATGTCACAATGCATTCTTTTTTAAAAATACATATTAAGAACAATTTTTCAATAGCTCCCACTATTACCAGGTTACGTGACAGAGGCGAGACTTTCGAAAAGGCTGTACTACTGTACGTGAGTTCTATTTCTAATTCACTTTATTAATTCAAATGTTCGGAATTCATGGCCCCCATCCTGCATGGGTTCCCAAAGCTCTACTAATCTTTCAACAATGGTTGGTGTTGAAGGTTATGTTTGTAATTATATTAGATACAATTGTAAAAGACTGTTAATGCTTTCATATGTTGATACTAATTTGTTTGTAGCTATTTAATTAGTTTTATAATAGCACATAGTGTTTTGTTTAATTTCGAGCAGGTGACGCCCAAGCTACGAATAAATACAACTACTAAATAGCTGGAACATATCCAGGTTTCCGTTCACGTTTTGCTAATTACACATTTAACGAGAGGCAAAGTGAATACACGGCCGTAGCTAGGTTTTTTGTAACGGGGGGGGGGGGGGGGGGGGCATTATGGCGAGTGCGGAAGGCACGAACGGCGAGGCTTGTAGGGGGAGGAGAGGGGTGTAATCCAGTGTGATTTTAGAGCTTGGAAACAAGATTGTGGGAGCGTTACTTTAAGACCTGTCATTTTTAGTTACACCGAAGGTGAAAGAGAAGTTTTTAAAAGGTGTTTCGATACAGCTTTTTGGAGTGCATACCGATATTTTTCAATCGCATTAAAAGTACTTTTATCCTTGTCCGATCGCTATAAAATTTTCTGACCACTGACTGACTGTGGACAGAAGCTTGTCAAAACGTAGTTTTAAGTAAAATCGATATTATTTTGACGACAATAAGCAATATATTTACGTATCTTATAGATTGCTTTTAAAACCTTTTTCAGAACAAAGTAGCGAAGCATATACGAATGATTCTATCAGATTATCGGTATTGCCGGTAGCTTTTTGTCATTGCATCACAAACTCATGCCTATAAATGCTTATTATCTTGGTTCAAAACAATTGTCCATAAGATTGCTCTGTCTTTCTGTCAGTGCCAAAATCTTTGCCATCGTATAACAGTGGGAATATTTAATCAGGTCATCTCACTTTTAATCTTCGTTCAGCCACTATACGAAAACTGCTTCATGCAGTGTCGTTTAGTACACCTATCGTACAGTTCCCGTGCAACGCTAAAACTATTTTTTAACAACATTACAATAGATGCAAAACTGAACGCCCATCCATAATGCGATGTTGCGAAATGAAGGAACGTTGGCGTTTGTGTAAAGACTTCTACGTACGGCTAGCTACTTCAAATTGTTCAAGAAGAAAAAAACTTTGCTGGTAGGAATGACAACATTGAAGACGAACTCTGAAGAACTCCTCAGCTGTGAATTAAGGTTCAGGACTTCGTTGTTTTTGTTTTAACTACAAAATGACAGTTTAGCAGTCACTTACAGTTGAACATTTTAGGCTCAATTCAACCGGCCAATTCAAACCTTTAGCCTTCAATCTGCTTCAGTTACAGAAATCCGTTTTGGGGGTTGAAACGATGGTAAAAAACTACGGTTTCAGTTTGTGGTCGAGTAGAGTCAGTTAAGGCGTTTACCTGAATAAATTACAGATTTTTAAATTCTTAATGCAATGCATGGAATGCATGGATAGAAAGAAAATGAAATCGACAACCGTGACACAACCCTGTTTTCGCAAAGGCATTCTTTTCAACTCCATTGCATTGGGAATTAGAATGTGTTGTTATAAAACGGAAATGGTGATCGGACATTAAGCCATTGTGTAAACTATTCAAGCATGAATGTCAGTGGCAGCAAAAGCTCGAGAAAGCGCCTTTGGATTAGAGAAAACTGGTGATTTTGGTGCTGCAAGCTGACCAAAATTGTCACGTCGGAAACTAAAAGTTTATTTCATTATCATAAAAGAACTTCATCATACTATACTGATTCCAGCCAAGGTCTGAGTGTTTCATTGCGGTATTTTTTCTGTAATATGGTGAAAAAATTAAAATCAATTTCTGTGATTCAAAATAGAGGATGGTAAAGGGTATTTACGTGACTCGTGATCGGCCCTTTTTTCCCGTGAAATGTGAAATGGCTAATTTTTTCCTCGTGAATCGTGATCATAGTAGCCGTGAAGCGTGATTTCGCAAAATTATTTTCTGTGAAACGAGAAATAAATGTGTAATACGCCGTGAACCGTGATTTTCATTATGTCTTTGTTTTTCGTGAAATGTGAAAGGACCGTTTTATTTTCCGCGAAACGTGATCTAGACCCCCCCTTTACCACCCTGACAACAAGGACATATCTTCAGACAATAGAGCGGATGAGGCACAATTGCCTTCATTGAACGATGATGAACATATCCTTTTCAAAGTGATCTTCTAAACGAGGTACACCAAGCTCATCAAACTGTGACCTGCGTGTAGACGTCTGTGTACTAGTTGAATAAATCGTAAAATGGCTTTTTTTGTCTACCACCAATGTTTGAGGGTTATAATCTGCTCAAAGTATTGATTGAAACCCTATATTTAAAAATTATTCCTCGAGCCCGAATGGGCTCTGAGTCAATAGCCCATGAGGGCGAAGGCCGAATGGGCTATTGATTCAGAGCCCATTCGGGCTCGAGGAATAATTGCTTTATTAAAATCTAACTAGTTGGTCAAAAATATCGAGAATAAAAAAACTTTAGCTAGTTAAAGCCACGCTTTAATCCTTTTTGCCGCCAAAAAGCCGGCGCTTTTCGCTACTAGTGGGCTATAACATATAGCTTAGTAGTAGCTCAACCAATCAGAACGCAGCATTGATAATAGACCACTAGTTGGATTTTACTAAAAGTTTAAATTCTGCTCGAACTGTGCTCGATACCAAAAAAATTCATCTATGTTCGCATAGCGTGGGTACAATGGAGCCGTCCCCTCCCCTCTCTCTATCCGAGTTGTTTGAGTTGAGGGGGTGGCTGTAAACAAGCTATGCTTGCAAATATAAAAGGCAATTTGAGTTTCACCTCATAAATAATCATTATTGATAGCAAAATTAAACAAACTTTGTATAGTTTCAGTCATATATAAGTGGTAGTAGTGATTTTTTGCATTTAGTTTTCCGTTTTTACCACAACGTAACTTCGATACAACTGTTATTCATATCCGCTAAGTGATGCTAATTTTTCGTTATTCTGCTCAAATTCTGCTCAAAAGCTTGCTTATGTATTACGGTTTTCATCTGAAATAGAATAAACAACTGTGATACATAAATCAACAGTAGTGACGTTAGAACAGAGCTGTACAGTTTTATGATCCCAGCGTCTTTCTAACAAGTGCGTTTCCCTTCCTTTCAGATTGAAGGGCTAAAAAAGCAACGTTTTTGTCATTGTTGATAAAAAATAACTTTAAATTCTCTTAATTCTTAATTATAACTAAAACAAAGTGTATTTATAAATATCACATTTTGGGAGAAGAAGATTAACTGAAATACGATTTTTTTTCTTGACCTCATTGTACATAACATCTCTCATCGTGCTATATAGCCTTTTCACATGACGTCTCGTCCGTCATAATACGGAACTTAAACAACTACGACGAAGACGACGACGACAACTTCAAAAAACAATAGATTTAATGATCTAATCAACAGCTCTTTACGTGCATCACACTTTTTAGTACATTTCTTTGACATCCACTGCACGACTTCGACGTGAAACCTCCTAATTTGACGTTTTATCAGGGACGTGGACATACGACGACGAATTTTCCTTCCTCTTTTTGAATAAGATCAAAAGATCAGTAAGAATTCAACTCTAGGAAAAGTTGCCTGCATTTGACATATTGAGTGACTCCAAATAGGTGCGACTAAGTTTGAAAGAAAGCAAATTTATTTTTGTTAGAGACGTTTCGCTGCCGTCGTCGTCGTCGTTGCTTAAGGTCCCAATTGGTGTCCTACAACAACGAAAAGACGGCTTTGTTGGTTTCTCAAATCAGTCCTGTGGGAGATGAACATTTTTCTTACATAAAAAAAGAGTTCCAATAAGTTTACATAACTGCTGGCCACTTCAGCGGTGCTCTATTCTGGGTTTGCAACCACGTGACAAGGCGGCCATGTAGGGGGCCAATACAATAGAATAAGTTCTCAAAGAATTTACATGAAAATAGAGTTTAGTTCCCAGAGGGGACAAATGCTATTGTTCTTGACCATCAGCATTGCCACCATGACGTCACGTGCTGCAAACCAGCAATGCAGTATCAAATTGGAAGTCGGGTTGAGCAATATCCGGGCGTCGATTTCGTATCGTTTTGTGAACCTTGTCCTCACATTCTCTTTCTCTTCCCTTCCACTTTTAGGGTGACGTTGTTAAAGAAAGAAGATGTCACGTGACTGTTGTGCAACCAAGGACTTTGACTGATGAAGGCTGATGAAGGCTGAGCGATTTAGCCTGAATATTTATATGTTTGACTGGCCCAGAGAATCCCAGTGCTTAAGGATCGGAGTCGAGGGAAACTTTGAGGTTCGAGGAAAAGAAATATGACTAGTTTTCCGAAGGAAAAGTCTTTTAAGTGATTGTCATTTAGCTCACGAAAAAAAAAAAAAAAAAATGCAAAGTCTCCCTCTCAATGACCTTTGACGGGAAACCGTGTTATTGTTACATTTCAGTCATGTGACTTGGCAAAGAACTACTGCTTTGCGCTGTTGGGTGAAAAATGTAAGCTATATAGAAATATTATAAAATGAAACTGGTAACCTAAAATAACCGTATGCGTTAAAAATTCCAAGATACCAGTTATCTCTCTGATAAACTGGACGAGGTTTTTGTCAGACCCGGAATGATCAAGATCGAAGTAAGTGTTATCGGCCTCGGCAGACGACACTTACCTCGGCCTTGATTATTCTGGACATAAAAAAAACCGAATGTAATGAATTGTTTTATTATACTTTGTTTGGAAGAAAGTAAAGAAAAACACACCGTTGCATGGAAAACAGTTTGACATTACTCTTGGAAAAATGCACTGCGCGCGAGTCCTAGTAGTCAGATATCCACTCGCAGGTATAACCAACCGGCGGGTCTAAAATACAGGTCACTTTTCCTCAGGTCAGAGTACAGGTCACCACGATAGAGATAACAAAAGGCTCTGTTAGATCGAGGAGAATCTGTGTGGTTTAGTAATTTATCGATGGAGCAATGACCTGCCCTCTTGACCTGTGGAATGTGACCTGTGCTTTAGACCCGGCAATAACCAAATAATTTGTACTGAGATTGCATTGATTCGCAAAATTAAGGGTAGCCTCTTAGACAGTGAGAAGACAGTTAGTGAGTACAACGTATAACAGAAGGGACCTTAAGATGCGAGGACGGCGACGGCAGACAAAACGTCGCTGAAAAAGTGAATTCGCGTTCTTTCAATCTTCATCGCGATTACTCCAAGTCATTAACTTTGTCAAATGTAGATGAACCCTCCTAAAGTTAAACCCCTAAGAACCATATCCAAGTTCAGAAAGGGAGAGGAAATTTCGTTGTCGCTTGTGTACTTCCTCTGTAAAACGTGAAATTAGGAGTTTTCACGTAGTAGTCGTGCAGTGACGGCAAAGAAAGGTACAAAAAAGCGTGATGCACCTGCAAAAGTTGTTGTTTTGCTAATCAAACCTATTGTATTTTTGAAGTTCTCGTTGCCGTCGCCGTCGTTGGATCTTAAGGTCCCTAATACAGCGAGGTAAACGGTATCTGTACTAAATCTTACAAACAAATCATTACATAGCTAGTCATGATGTTAAGGTGATTTCGCCATATGTAAGGAAATTAATTAATCCAATACATTCTTGGATTCTGGATTCTCTTTGTCAGTGGAACTTGGATTCTGGATTCCAATCGTTAGTGGGTTTTCGGATTCTTTGAGCTGTATTCCGGATTCCAGAAGCAAAATTTTTACTGTTGCTGGATCAGTTCCACATGCTAACATTTCCCGGATTCCAGAATTCGGAGTTCCTTACATGGGGCGAGTGATATAGAGGATATTACATGGCCGCGCGAAGATACGAAATTTCTCTTCGAGTGTTGAAAAATATTGTGAAATATTTTTTTCAACACGAGAAGAGAAATTTCGTATCTCCAAGCGACAATGTAATTTCTATTTATTATAAACACCTATCAAATACCAAACCATTTTACTTAAATAGTTTTTTTTGGTCTAAAAGATGCGGCTTATTATGAAGCCATAGCAATGTTGATATTTTCACATGTGAAGATATCAAGTTTTTGCGCGAAAGCTCACTTGGTATTTCATTGGTGTTTATATAATAGTACTCTTTATCTATGTACAATGATATATGGTAAATTACAAATATACATGGTCTTCTAGATGCCGATTCCGTTTGGTACCCTTTGTGGAAGCAGATAAGAATAAGGAACTTCCAATGACTCATTGCGTAACTTAATGGATCGCGAAATGCGATTGAGTTTTCCTTGGAAGCGCAAAATAGCCTCTCTGGCCCGCATGTCAGTGAAACCCCCTTCTGTGTAGTCACCAAGGAAACGCTTAAAGGGAATAAGAAAAATATATAGGTAATGCAGTAATATCAAAATTGCAAACAAACCACTCAGATACCAAGCAATACTTGGGAAGACACCATCATTCAATCCCGGACATTCCCTTGTCCTGTACATATGACTACGTCATTTTATTTACTTTTATATAATTCAGTATTATTTAGTGGTTTCAATGACCATAATGGTATCGAGTAGCATAATTTTAGTTATCAATCAGTGGGACATTTGGATTTTAGAGGGCTGAACTGTAAAACGGCATTAAATCCAAATCATGAAAAATGAATCGTTTTCTACTTTGCTATGGTAGCAAGAAGTTTCGTGCAGTTGCCCGAACAATTTTTGTCTCAGATTGCTAGCCACGAAAGACTTGGTAGGCTAAAAAATATAGTCAAAGAAATGCTCACCTCATCAGGAAAGATCCGAGTCAAATCGTATACTGTCGCTATTGTGACTCCTGCTTGGTGCTTCGTGGCAAGACTTTGCATCATATCTTTCATTGACAACTTGCCTTTTTCTGTTGGCGGCGGCTGCCGCATCAGGGCCGGAGAATTTGGCGGGAAACCAAAGGTATCCATCTGAGAAAAGTTGACGGCTGCGTGCTGACAAGAGAAGGTAAAAATCATCATGGTGAGCAGATGAGTGAGTTGTTCAGCGGATGTAATGGATTTAGGGACGCCATGATCACTTTCCTCTTCTCTGATTGAGTAGCCGTTGTCATGAAGATCACGTATCCACGCTTGCAGCTCTGTGTCCTGTTGGAAGAAAATCAGGGTCAATGGGGGTCAGTTG
The DNA here is from genome assembly GCA_038088405.1 of Porites divaricata. Lineage (NCBI taxonomy): Eukaryota > Metazoa > Cnidaria > Anthozoa > Scleractinia > Poritidae > Porites > Porites divaricata. The sequence goes on from JBBMOI010000016.1 coordinate 10,535,268, forward strand.
ATGTAAAGAGAGTTAAGAGCATGTCGTGTGTAGTTCAATGATATGTGTGGGCTTTGTTTGAAAAGGTAAGAGGGGGGTCCAAGCCTCCCTCCTTTCGAACCTTGCATTTCCGGCTTCCACCCCATTGTTGCGTATTTTCCTACTATTTCTCCCGCTTCCCACCCTTTTGTTATTACTTACCTGCTGTATATCTTCATCTGAATGGTAATAAAATGAGAGAATCTTGGTGATGTACTCTTTTATGGCGCACCACAGTTTCAAGGCGTCGTCACGGTAATGGAAATTAGGAAGCTTGTCCGGGTCATCCACGCCTCTCTCTTTTAAAACTTTCGGCAGATCGTAGGAGGACCAATTCATGGTCTTGTAGTACTTCTTCATCAAATCCATGTGACCTAGCAAAATGGCGATTAAGTGAGTTAACAGGACTGTAGCAGCAATAGAGCTACAGTGTACTAATTATTGGTATCATGCACTTCTCGAGGCCAGTGGAGCTTAGAACGTTTTGACCCTGATTTCATTTCATTTTCTTAACGCTGAATTGGGGGACAAAGAAGCAAGCAAGTGTAAGATGAAAGTAGGAAGAAATCCTCTGAAGTCAAAATAAGAGTCTTGAGTATCGCGGCTGAATTTAGCCCATCACTGTATTGGGTGACTTAACTAATAAAGTAATCTTATTATCGCGGAATTAAACGCGTGCAATTTAGTCCAGGGGTGAGGTGCATTGTCCTCCCGAAAGTTTTGGGTTGGGTGTGCACCATGCTTTTTAAAACCCTCACTCGATTTCACACGAAAATTTGTGATATTCCCTATACAATTTCAGACCAAAATGCGTGATTTCCATACACTACTTCAGAACAAAATAGATGATTTTTCCCCTCCCATTTTACACCTGAACAGTTGTTCTTCCACCTGTCTCGAGACCCTGTTTACAAAGAGCACGATACCTGATACTCTATTTCAGGGCTAAACGAATTACAGTCCCAAAAGGTTCAAATACCTTCTCCCTTTATTACGGTACGTTCGAGTACCCACTTTGGGAATTTATTCTCTAATGATTTTGCCTGTACCTTTAATTGGTTGAGAAAGTAGCACGTCATTGATATACATGTAAGATCTACCACCATTCACGTTTCCTTGGATGTATATTTATTAAAAACGTATACCTCCTCCACCCACACTGATAGTGTGATCCGCCACACCTCCAGCTGGAATCAGCCTTTCCCTGCCAAGAGTGTTGATGGCTATAACCCCTCGAATATGAGGTATCAGTAGCTTCCATAACGGATGCAATGAAGGAAGCTGTCGCCAACAGGCTACAGCAATCGGTTCCATGAACAGGTGACAACGGAGAAGATGTGTGATCATCTAACAAAATGAAGTAAAAGTAATGTAACGTCCGGATTTAACGCCATACTTCAGCTTGACTTAAGCGGAACTAGACTGAAGCCCAAAGGGTGCATGCATTGGATTTGGGAAAACGGCAAATTACACCTTACTCGTAAAAGGAGCTACAATTGCGCGAACCCGCCGGGAGTGCAAGATACGTGTGCCACGAAACAGAAAGGAGAAGACCTTGGAGAGAGTAAGAAAAGACGCCATTGGAATACCAGGGGGTGAAATAAGTAGTAAAAGTGTCATCAAATCGACTAACGCACATAGTCGTTCCCCACATAAACATTTTAGTCCCTTTTCTTAAGTCATAGCTGGAATGGTGGGATTGTTGAGGAGATTTTAACAACGGGATAAGGCAATGGTCAAGCAACGATATACTTACTTGATGCCACTGCGTGTCAGCGTTCCGCAGCCACATTTTTGCGTAGATCCAGTCCAGTTCCGTATCGTTTGGTGTCCATATTGGGTTGGTCTCACTGGGCACCTGATGAAACTGTATTGCTATGGGAACAATATCTCCATTGCCTCTGACGTAGAACAAGCCCATAGCTGGGCAGGTGTAACGCCTCTCCAATGACTCATCCTTTTGGCCATAGTGTGGGATGTCTTCGAGAATCTCAAAGTCAACCATGTACACCCGGCCATCCTAAAAAATATGGTTCTATGATCTGAGCTGATAAGATGAGTGCTTATCCTACCACCCTTACACTCCAAGAACGCGTTGGGATGAGATAATAGGGAGCTTGAGGCAAATACGTTTTTAAACAACACACTTCAAACGGAAGTGGACGTTTTGCATTCTTTGCCAGTAGTTTTGGGCAAGTTTTTGGGCAAATCGTCTCTATCAGCGTAAAAACACTAAGTAATAAAAACTTGCGAGAGTCAAGGCAAGGGAAACGGCCTCACTTCCGGTTGACTTGCGTCGCTCAAAAATGTTTTTGCTTAAACTCTCTAATTTGTCACCCAACTTTAGTTTGGGTGGGTCAAATCCTTTTGTGACAGTCCGATGGATTGGACTGGCTCAACAGCCTGCGTGACCTTTTGATGCATGTGCTTGGCCATTGCTGAATCAGCGTGTCAGGTTAGCAGTCGCCATTATTTAAGAATTCATTTTGTATTAAGAGTCCTCTGGTCAGCCATTGATTTAATAACTTGTTCTTACTTTCCTTAGATTGTTTTATGATTTTATATTTTTCATAATTTTTTTTGCCAACAAAATATGGACAAAACCAACCTCTATCCCTTTCTGCAAGGTATCACCCTTGTCCAGCAAATTTCCAACCAGTTCCTGAGTGACAGGAAACTTTGACGGCAACTCTGTGCAACGCTTGATCGTGTCTGGGTTACAGCCATTCAAGAACTGTGATCCGTAAAAACTGTCATCTTGCCAGCGTTCGGCACTAGACGGAACATCACCAACAAACGCGACGAATGCCTGAAACAAAAAGATTATTTCTTGCTATGGCATCTTATTGGTTATGTCCTGGTTATCCCAGCCCCTCCCTCAATAATTAAGTTACAAGTATAATCACGGGAGCTCCGCTTTTGGACTTGCTAATTCTGTTTAATATTGATAATCGTTTTTCTGATTCCTTTGCTGCACTTGCTGGTGATAGAAAGGATCAGAAAGTTCTGCAACACCAGGACACCATACCGATCACATTGACTGCCTCTACTTGAATCTCAATATCTTTTCCACAATTATCGTCCATTTGTGATGTATTGTAATTTGTTCAGCTGTGCTAATATCTTAATTTCGATGAGATAATCACGACTAAGAGGTTTCCGAGTAGGTTTGAGCTCCCAGTATCAAAAGACAAAAACTGTCAAATCGGTCGTCACAGATTCGAACTTTGGCGTTCTGTCAAAAACGAATCCAAATGCGAAGCAAAGTAGCAGTGAACAAAGGTGACGGAAAGAAAAGAAAGAAGAAGATGAAAGAAAAGAAGAAAAGCCCAGTGGAAATAGCTCCCCCTGGGATACTTTACGCGGTCAATTTAATTCCGCCCTTGACACACATTTCGTCATGTCATGGTCTGTATTAGGCTTTTAATTTATAATGTGGGGGAGAAGAAGGCTCAATGTTGCCATATATTTTAGCTTCTCAAGACTGAGCGAATGTGTAGACTTATGGTATGTAGAATCATACAGTTACAATACCAACCCTAAGTTACACTGAAAACGTATTGGATGTCTCCTGCCATTCCATGCGGAGCCATTTTCTAATTTCTTCCGTCTTAAAACGTAAACGACTTTGTGAAGCTATGTACTATAATTTAATTTAAACTAATAGCTTTCTTTCAAAGACTCGTTTAATAAAACAGCAGTAACTGAAAGGAATGTTGTTCCTTCTGTATGTGAACTCTTTGCCAAATGCTGTTAGATCAAGTCAGATCGCCGCTTTTGCCGATGACACAGTTTTCAAAGAAATAACAACAACTCGCGATGCAGAACAACTTCAGGAGGACCTATCTACCCTGGTCACGTGGTCAGATTCTGTAGCCTAAACTTCAACTACAGCAAATGCAAAGCGCAGCGCATCACTAGGAAACTTAAACCCGTCATCTTTGTCTATCATATGGCTGGCTCTCAGCTTGAAGTTGTCTGTGCCGAGAAAGATCTTGGTATCTACATCACGGGTAGCCTCACGTGGAATAATGCGCAATGCGCTAAGGCCAGCAGGCTCCAGGGATATATACGGAGAAACACTAGACTCGTCAAAAGCATTACGGTTAGACGCTGGGCATACCTTACCCTAGTAAGATTCCATCTTGGCTATGCCACGCAAGTCTGGACTCCGCAGTCGATAGACCTGATTCGAAAGTTCGAGCGTGTCCAGAGGCGCGCTACAAAGTATATTTTGGATCTACCATTCATTTGTGACCAAACATATTGGGACAACCTAATGAATCTTAACTTATTACCAATCTCCTATTGGTACGAGTTTTTAGACATGATTTTCTTTTTCAAAGTTGTAACTGGAACATTTAGAGTTAGTCCCTCTGTTATCCCGCAAGTCCTAGTTACTCGCACTACCAAATCTAACAGCAACCGTAATGTCACTCACTTTATTTCAAGGAAATGTAATACTGTCTCTTTTCAGAGATCCTTTTTTAATAGAACCTCCAGAATCGTGAACACGTTAGCAAACGATCTTCAACTTTCATGCAACCTTCAGATCAGCCAATTCAAATCCATCACGTACAAGTACTACGTCGATGCCTTAGAACGTAACTACGACCCAGAGAACCCACGATCCTGGAAAACAATCTGTCCGTCATGTAACGTTTCACGTAACGTGTCTGTCCGTCTCCGTTGTTGTTTTTAATTGTCTCATGTTAGTTTGACTGTTTCTTAAATATCTTTAAATAAAAATAAATAAATATAATAATGTGTTTTATAAAGAAATCGTGTATCTATACCTTGCGATAATCATCAAAGTCGTCCCAAGAATCAAAGAGATTAAATAATTTAATTAGCCCAAGATTGGCTAGCGCTTTCTGTCTGGCATTATGGAGGTCGTCTGTTCCTTCTTGTGTGAACTGGACATCTTTTGGGAGAGTGCTTATTTCAGCCTTCATGCACCCTGGTAGGTGGAGTAAAGCAGAATCATCTGCCCATTGAAAGATTTCTTGTCTTTGTTGAAGTTCAAACTTTCTTTGATTTTTCACGGCTTCGTGTTGCTCATGAGTGACTGTCATTGCTATGAAAAGGAACAAAAAGTTTGGGGTTTGAATCAGCTCTTACTCCATGCAAGCTTCATACAGAGATCTGCAACAAGTACTGTTTGAAATCGCCTCTTTGAGAGAAAAGGAATCTATAACATTCGTCGCTGATAAACCTGATGTCGTTTCAAAAGCAATAGGCGAAAGCTGAGGATTTTGCAAACCATATCTTCACAGCCCATTTTCCCATCTTTTCCTAGTATGCTATCCTTCTCTCCTTTCCCTAATGTCGAATCTGGCAGTGTTTGGAAGTTGACGATACGTAAAGGGGTTCACGTGACAAGCACGTGACGAGTATGGCAGCATTAACGTTCGGTTGGAACATGTCCTTACATAAGAGAAGGGCTTATTAGAGTACCAGCTAAACGCACCATTATAGGAAAAAAAACCTCCCCGAGCTGTAACTCATCGCCATAAGTATATCAGCCTTTGTTATCGGATGAAAGCATAAATCAACTTTCCTAACTTACGGAATTAAATACGTACTAGGACTTAAAACAAAATACGCACCTTTTCCTTCAAAGAAAACAGATTCGCTTTGCACCCAGCGATGACAGGGGAACTCGTACAGCCTCTGAGGATTCTGGCTGCAGGTTATTAACACTTTCTCTACAAACCAGTCGCTAAACAGACCGTTCTGGTCATTATCCAGTTTAATCATCAATAACTCGCCCACATCCTCTGCTTCCAAAGTGTATGTATCTTGAGTCCCCGCTTCGAAGTCATTGTGAAACCATTTGTCCATCAAAAGGGGTTTTGTTCTTCCATTTGTTCCTACGGATTTGAGATAATAGATGCTTGTTAGAGACATTTATCATAAGAATAAGAATTCGGGGACATAGTTCAGGTCATAACCTGACACCAACATTGTACGTCTCAAAATGTGCGATTTCTTCCCTGGCTCTATCGCCAGGGGACATTGTAACAGGGTGTACACAACATGAGATATAGGCATACAGTCCACGACGCCAAATGGTATGGTTGTACGCCTTGGATCTGAAATTGTGTATTGATTCTGTTTGAAACTGGCAAATGGTAAGGTTTGGAAACTAAGATTTTCAATTACAGTAGCAACTAGCCATACCCATATACATGTATGGCGTCACACTGGGATTTGAATTAGAGCCACACTGCTGATGGAGAGTGTTGCTCCCGCCACTGCAGCACGCTACTTTAATATAATTGTGATCCTTACCGGTTATTGTGAGGGTCACGTTAGCATCAGTACCAGCTCCTTTTCTGTTTCCAGTTGTCACAGAAATGCAGTAGATTGATACATCTTCTTTTAGTGCGGGGGATTTCGGGACACTCAATTCGCTTGAGACGATGCTGACTTTAGTTCCCAGATATGCCAAGGAGCTGTAATCATAAATAGTCTTGGCAGGAGGAAGCGAAATGGACGGTGGGGCATTAGTCAATGAAGTATGCGTGTCCCTAACTACGTCAGCCGGTAATAGTGACGTCAATTTTACATTAGCAAGGTCTAGCCAAGGATGAGTTTCTTGATCCCAGGCTCTTGACGAGTGAAGTATAAGGTGGGAATCGCCTGGTTGAATTTCATGGAGTTGTATTTGGAGCTTGTATTGTATACCTTCACCCGATATTCGTTCTTCAAACTCGGCAGTTAAGTAGTTCTCTGGTCTTCTTTCCCCTTTTGATCTCGAATTGTCCCTGCAAATTTGGTTTTAGATAACAAAAATTATGAAAGTGGTCGTTAACGTTGGTTACATTTATGGCTTAAAAGAATTGGCATGTTATTTAAAAGCGCAGAAACTAACATTTCATATAGGCAAGTTCTTTCAATCTTACCAAGGAGTTCTTTGTTCTTGTTCTGTCATCAGTCCAGTCTCCACTCTGTTATCCGCGGGAACGAGGCGAAATTTGGCGTAACGCGGCTTGCCATCCGTTGCTTTGTATTCAAAAACCATCCACGAGTAATATCGCTGATCAGTAAAAGATTTTGGTGCTCGGCGAAAAACTGCTATGGCTAGGTAGAAACTAAGAATTTGAAAATAATAAAAATTGATGCGGACTTTAAGAATAACAATAGCCTGTGTCGCGGACGTCATCTAATACTTGTTAGGAACGTCTGTGAAACAGCGCCGAGATTCTTGTTCTGGGCCCCCAACGGACTCAAAGAAGTACCGAAAATGGGTTCAACCTGATTGGAAAATTGACAATGGCTTTTTCAGCAGGGTAATAGCTGGTAATCATTGCGCGTACTCAGATCCTCGTAGACGGCTGGAGACCCAGAGTAATAGCCTGGGACCAGGCTCCGCAGTGGGGACAGGGCGAAAAGCGGGAAACGGGACGATTTTTTTTCTCGTTCCCCGCTTTTCGCCCTTTCCCCACAGCGGAACCTGGTCCCAGGCCACAGAACAAAGACGCACTGGTTAGCAATTTATTGCATTAACGGTGTTGTCGGAGCAAAAAAGATGTTTGAAATAAGGCCAGCGAGATACATTTAATAAAGAAATGAAATCTATAATCAAGACTTACTGCCAAGGATCTTCCAGACAATATTCTTTAAAAGCTTTTGGACCTTCCTTTAAGGCTGATAACATCTTGTCAAAACTAAAAATGCTCCAAAATGCCGCCTCTTCGCCCGTTTGCATCATCAGATCAAAAGGGGACTCCGAGTCACAGTCGGCAAATTTTAAACTAACTGTTCTAATGTCCAGTTGTGCATCGTCAGTTGCCATAAAGTTAGTGTGACTCAAACGCACTGGGAACACGTGTCCTTCTGGGAAAAAGTCGTGAGCAGGGAGGAGTGGGTTATTCAAGACTGTTACTGCACCTATAGCCCCCACCACATCAGGATGAGTCCCGTGTTTTTGCGTTGCCAATGTCTTCAAGGCGTAAGTGATCTCATATTTCTTTACAAAAAGCGCCATTTGTGATGCACTGAATGGTCCAGAATCTGGAGGGGGCTTAAAGAGACAGGACTAAATCAGAGAAATTATCCTTTTTATTCCACAAAAGATATGAATGATTTAACGGGTGACTTGCTGCAAGGGTGATGCTGTGTTGAACTGATGAGATTAGGGCGTGTTTTGCGACTCCCGTAGAATTTCTGTGGCACTCATTCCCTGTTTTTCCAAACGACACAACAGACAGTGATTGCCGAAAATATGAGTCACTAACTTAATAGATTCGAAATTCACTTGAAGACTGGGACCGGATTTATCAAATTCGCCTCCTTTTTCTCATTAGGATTGTCATATAATGGCCTACTGTTACGAAACAAAACTTCGGATATTTCTTGGTATGACAACTCAAATAAACCAATTTCTTGTTGCCAATCAATCCAGATTTTCTTCAACCAGTACAATTCAAAAGGTCATTTAAAATATTTTGGTGACATCTAAATGATTTGACGAGAAAATACCTCATCGGCCTCTTCCATCTTTCTCTTGAATAGTTTCTCTCCCATAATTTCCTTGAAGATCTTGAATCCCATATTTTCCCCTGTGAAAAGGAATTTTCAGATAATGTTTTCCTGGAAGCCAAGATAAAAGCAAACAAGACTAACAACCAGATGTAAATGAATATTTAAGTCATGATCAGTGCCAGGCCTGGTTGTATGCCTCTTTTTCTCCAGCTTCAACACGAAAAGGTTTTTGCCACCCTGTTGTCTCCCTACCCAGGTGATCTGTGACGTCACTGCGGGGCCTGGGGAAAGAAATTTTAATGCCGTATCCCATAAACCAAAGCTGACGGGAACAGATTGAATTGAATTGAATTGGTGTGCGCGTTGGTTTATGGGATACGGCATTAAAATTTCTTTCCCCAGGCCCCCGCAGTGACGTCAAAGATCACCTGGACAGAGATAGAGAGATAAATCACTTTGTCTAGATGTGATTTGGCTTATTTTTTATCAAATACATGGCCACGATTGTGGCCAAATGCGGCATGAAATATTGCTACATCTTTTATGCGGCTTCCAGCAAACCAAACATCAGGCCTGGCAATTCGATTCAGCGGAGTAATTCTTACATTCAATGGACTCATGCTTAGTTTCAATCGACCTCGGAAGCTGTATAACTTGTTCATTCTGCAGTGTTTGGTTCGGCGCCGGCGTCTGTATAACGTGTTCATTCAGCACTGTTTGGTTCGGCGCCGGCGTCTGTATAACCTGTTCATTCTGCACTGTTTGGCCGTTGTCCTTTCTCTTCTTTGAAGTAATGATCCCCATATCTATTTCCAGCCTGCTAAGTGAAAAACGCTTTGTTAAAGTTCTAAAATCTCTGTGTCACGGGCAAATTGCACCCTTCAACAATGCAGGTCTTGAAACCATTTTTACATTTCAATCTTGCTTGATTTTCCAACGTCAAAATTTTTAACAAATCAGATGCCCTCTTTTTCATGGAAGCACCAAATTAGCTTTCCCTTAAATATCATTTCCATAGGGTATATTCATGAAAGTTTGCCGATGGGGTAATACAGCTGCAATCAATCTGAGTTTGAAAGAAAACAGTCTAGTATATTTAACAATTATTCCTCGAGACCGAATGGGCTCTGAGTCAATAGCCCATTCGGCCTTCGGCCTCATGGGCTATTGACTCAGAGGCCATGAGGGCGAGAGGAATAATTGTTTTAGTAAAATCCAACTAGTTGGTCAAAAATATCGAGACAAAACAACTTTAGCTAGTTAAAAACTCCTTTTTTGCCCCCAACAAGACAGCGCTTTTCCCTGCTAGTAGGCTATAACATATAGCCTAGTAGTAGCTCAACCAATCAGAACGCAGCATTGGTAATAGACCACTAGTTGGATTTTACTAAAATTATAATCTTCTTCTATTTTTGGATGATCTTACCATATATACAAGTTCATTTCAGTCCTATTTTACAGGCCAAATTTTTGTATCATTGCCATAGTATTTATAGACAAAAAGTTGGTGATAAAATGAGCATGATAAACCTATTAAAACTTTTTCTTTTCCTTGAAATTGTCTTCAGTAACCGTCGTCAGCCTCCCCTGCTTATTTTTGTAGATATCTGTTTACCTGTCCATTCCGCCGCAATGTTTGGCTTCTAAGACGATTTTATATTCATACTTTCTAAGTACCGCTCTAAAAGAACTGCGGATACTGTTAGTGCATACGGCTCTTCTGAACGTTTTCCTTTCACAAGTATGCTTTAATTTCTGGGGAATGAACCTTAAATAAGCCACGAAAGATAATCAAAATTTTCATTCCCTCAGTTCTTTTGTTCTAGGACCCGAAGAAATTACAATCTGTTAAAAGCCTTTGCTCCGATCTACTCGGTTGATAAGGTATTGAAGTCAGAGCCGCCCGGACTTCGAGACGCCAACTTGGTTTTTAGGGACCTATATAGATGTACAAAGATGTATATGATTCCTACAAGGCAAGGCCTTTCCCATGGGTTTATTTACGACTGAAAAGAAAATTGATCGCACTCGGTTTATTAAAAATAGAATAACGAAAGTTCTAAATTGCCAAGTCGTTTAAAATAGATATGGATCTGTTGTCTTCTCAAGTGACACTGATATTTCTGTGCCAGATATAGACTCTGTTTCATATTTTTTTTCTTTTGATTTCACTATGCCAGAATTTTAGCACCTTTAGGCACCGTTTCTTTTGTCAAAGGCACCAATATCAGCTATACCCTGTAAATAATTTCTGTAACATTCAAAGCTTATCGATGGGTAATAAAAGGAACGATGAAACAAAAACAATCTACTACATTGCCACTCCGGACGTAATGAAAACTGTTCTGCAAGTTCCGATTGAATTTAAACAATCTGCAGATACTATAACTCAACTTGCGCCGGTGACGTCATTCCCATTGGTGAGTGTAATTTATAACCTGACCGTTACTGTTTTCCACTTTCAGAACTGTTGTGCGCATGCACAAAAGCAAATGAAACTGCCAACAGCATGGAAAAAATTACCTAAACACTGTATAAAGGGAAAGAAATGTCGCTAATTAATTTTCGCTACACATGTAGCTTGAAAGACCTCGATTCTGCAGTTCAGTCACGCTTGTTTTAATCAAGCTTCAGGTCTGTACACAGCATGATATTGGACGAACTATTTTTGGTTAAAAACACGAATCTCCGTTACATTGTTTACGAGAACAGAGCTCGCTTTTTTATGTTGAAATACGAGATAATCTTTCCGCAGAAAACATATCTTAGTTGGCATCCGCTATCAACAATAAAGGGAGAAATATGCACCGTTACAATCTTTTGAAGGGAATATAGAGTTGCATTCCTTCACAATCGCTCCCTAGAAACACGTCACATAAACAATATTAAAAATGATTCTGCCATTAGTCAGATGAATACTCACCCTGACGCAATCGACCTTCCGTTTAGCTGCAACTACAATGCTAAGCTTTCTTTGTACAGTATCTTTCCTAGTTCATGTCTTTGCGTCCCTTTTGTACCGCTTAATTCCTTGAATTCACGTCAGGCGTAGGTGCCTTCATTAAAACAATCTCATTCCTTAGCAACAACAATACAACAGCGGTAAGGTGCTCACCCGAGGGCATTTAAAGCTAAGCAAAGTACAATATATAGAACAAAACCATTATTCTCCATTATTGAAAACCACTGAGGCTTCTCTAATCAATGTCACGCCATGAATCAACATTTTTTTAAATCAACATTTACAAATCCTTGATTTTACATAAATTATACAACATATTTGAGCTCTTTTGAGACGATTCTTGCAAAAGGATATTAAAAGGTAAACGTTTTTGTGCAAAACTGGGAATCTGCTATTATTTTGCATTACATGCTAACGACGACTGCTTCAAAAGCGCGCGCTGAGCTTGTTCTAATTCTTCTTCATTTTTCTTTTTTTTACAGGCATTACAATTTGATTAACACATCGTCCGAAGCTATTTAGCGTGTCGACGGGCATTACAGGTCGTGATGTTGATCACGGTAGGCAATTTAAGGTCCTAAATTAACATTTTCGCAACAATGAAGGATTATCTTTGCTTGGATGCCTTACTCTGTTAGTGCCTACCTTTCGCCCGCCCCCGGGCCCTACGTCATGTAATCACGCACCCTTATATGACATGCAAACGAAGTACAATCGACTTTATAAGATAAATTTTGAGATAGCCTGACATCAACTGTGCAGCCATTGCTCGAAAGGCCCTTAAAAATTTCAACTAAGTGATCGAGTTCTACGAACTACCAACGGGTTATTCAAAAGTGATTTATTTTTTTACAAGTCTTTCACACTGCTAAGATTGGAATGTTAGTATGGGGGAAATTTGTTATTTTGAAATGCCATGGTGAATATAAATTAGTAAAAACTTTATTTCATTTCTCATTCACTAACAATTCATTTGTAATGCTTAACGGCCTCCTACTGCTGAACCTGTATGTCAACAGTCACCCCCTCTCTACTCCCCGATTTTGCTTGAGGATATAGAGGCTGTACACAGGTTACCCACTGAAACCTACTGGTACCGTGATACAAAATTAAGTACAGGCTAGATCTTTCCGAATGAACAGTCAAAGTGGACTGCAAGTTGTAACTAGGATTTAAAATACTTAAAGTTCTGATTAGTATTTTAGTCACACTGATACAAATCACTACTGCTTCATTCACTTCAGGCTTTCTCTCTAAAACTCTCTCACCTTTTAAAGCAGTTTGATTAAACACGGTTTAAATTTTTTCTTCCGTAAAAGTAGTTAACCACTAATTTTTGTTGACTGCAAATGTGGCCAAATTAAATTACAAGTCAAAGATTTCTTCCAACCAGCAGTTTTCGTAAACTATTTTCCAGTTTCCAGCCATAATTGTTTTTGAATTAAGGTCAATCAAGCCGAGTTTTCTGAAAAATTACTTTATTCTTAAATGTATGTCAATTTAAATGATAATAAAAGGGGACGTAGACCGTGTATTTATTAAAAAATAAGCCTAAACTCTGTTTAATATAACACAAAGAACACTATTAATGTAAATACCGGGATCGGCTATTTATCGAGTTACGAGCTTGAGTTGAGTAAGAGTTGAGTTTGAGTTGAGTTTGAATTAAGTTTGAGTTACCAAAAAATGTCCTTTTTTCTACAGAAAATGCGTTTTCACCGTTTTTGTTTCTGTTTTTAGTTTTTTTCAGTCTTGTATTTTTGTTGTTGCGTTTTTATGATTAGTGCAGGTAACTACGCCCCTGCAAGGGAACGAAACACTTTATGGCCGCATGTTATTAAGAGCACTGTTCACATGTTCTGTTGGAGTAAAGTTCTTTAATTTTCTTCTTATTCAAGCGCAAAAATTGTTTTTTGGCCGCTAGAAACCCTGAATCGTTTCTGGTTTTAATTGATCTATCTTCATAGCTGATGACAAAAGAGAATTAAACGCCATTGTGCAAAGAACATGGACAAGGAGAATAAAAAATGTAACAACTGTTTTTTTTCCCACGATTGTTTATGCATTTGTGACTGACAGATAGCATTCCATCGTGTTCTGATTTTGCGGTTTCAATACTATTGCACTAAACCTATAAGTACTCTTTCTCTGCAAAGTCAGGTGCTCTCTGCTTTTCAAAGCAACATTGTTACTTGTAGGATCGGCCATGGATCCAAACATACATGTAACGACAACAACAAGACCGGCAAAAAAGTAGAATAGGGTTAGATTGGCAAAACAACGACTTTGCACGTGCATCACGCCTTTTTTCTTGCCGTCGTTGCACGACCTCGAAGCGAAACTTTTCAGGAGGACGCCGAGGACGTGAACACCATACAACCATTTTTTTATTCCTTCTTTTTTAAACTTAGATGCAGTCCACCGACATTTGACAAATTGGAAGACATGGAATTATAGCGATGAATTTTGAAACAGTGTGATTTCACTTTTTAAGAGACGCCCCCCCCCGGCGCTGTCGTGAATTTTCGCGCGCAACAGGACGAGAGAGAAAAGAAGGCAAATCTTGTGTGACAAGCGTGACATGAACAATTTTGTTTGAAAAAACGTCTCGCCAAACTTCGCCCTCCTTTAAACAGATCTTTTAGTAAATGACCAGAGAACATTAACGTGAAGTGAAGATCACGACAAAGCACACAAGTAATAATAGCCTTGTCACGTTTGTCAGACACAAGCCTGCCATCCTGTTGCGTAAACTGAGTGTAGCTAAATGTCGTGGTTCGTGAGTAGTGGGTAGAGGTCGTGGGTTGTGAGTGCTGGTAAATGTCGTATTTTCCGAAAAAAATAAAAATTTAAAATTTAAATAGCAAAAAGTTGTAAAATTCATGAAACGGAAATCTCCGCGTACATACCAAGAGTCTTATTCCTCTTCTCCGTCGTCAACAAAGCAAATAAGCGAATCCTTTAGTACAGACGGACACTAAAAACGCATTAAAGCGAAAAATAAAAGAAACCCTGTACACTATGTAACCTGAGACTGAACTGCTTTTGTCAAAGATGTCAGCATTCGTGACTGAAATCTCGTTTCAGTTTAAGGAGTGATACAGATATTTAGAATCGTTACAGCAAAGGTTTTGTACACAACCAAGACAAATAAAAAAAGAATCGAGAAAGTTATATTTTCGTACGGCAATAAGATGTTCATACAGTCTAGCCTTAACTTGAAAGGTTGGCATGAAGGTAGTTCCTTCGCAAGCTAAGAGACCTAAAACGTCTTTAAGAAAAAGTTCTATCAAAAAACATGAAATAACTCAAAATTGTCCTTTTTTGCCCTCACTTTCTCTCCCCTTTCCCCGGACGGTGATCGCATTCCATCGAGTTAAAACATCTCTGCTTTCCTTTGAGAGAGTCAGAACTGTCCCATACTTTGTGCAAATTGCACGTTTCGACATATTTTACGTCTGTGTCGTTTATTTTGGCGGCGATCCCTCAGGTATGGATAAATCTTTATCGGCAACATGCCTTTTATACAGTGATGTTACGAAAGGTGACCCAAGTCCAAGGTGGCTAAGAAAATATTGGGAAGAGGACGAAGAAGAAGCCGTGAAAAGGGCAATGAAGGAGTCGGAAATTTTCGTTTCATAAATATTTTAACAATTTTTATATTTATTTTAATTCAATTAGAATACTTAACTTAATTATTTTTTTCTACACTTTTTTTTACCCACGACATTTACCCACACCCACGCATTCTACCCACTATCCACAACATTTAGCTACACCCAGTTTCACGTCACTTCACGTTGTAGTTGTGCCGAGAGACAGCAAAGAAATGTACAAAAAAGCGGGATACAAGTGCAGAGTTGTTGTTTTGCTTATTAAACCTATTGCTTTTTTGACGTTCTGCTTGCTGTCGCCGTCGTAGTTTCGTAAGGTCTCTATCACCATGCGATGACGGCAAAAAATCTATCAAAATGTGTGTCGCACGTTTAGAGTTTACTATAAGTGTATTGGCAGTTTTATGAAGTTCCTTTATTGTTAAGTCCGAACTCCGTAGTCCGTTATTCACAGTGCACAAAACAAAGCACATGGCACAAAACAAAGTAGCGCGAGTCATGGCGTTATAAAATGTACATTGGGGAAGTCTTTCGGAGATTGACGAAGAGGTTGTTTAATTTTGTTAAGATGCTCCAGCCTTCTTCAGAATTTATTATTGAAACCATAGGAAACTTGATGTAGCGTGCATTAGAGGAATGGTTTCTGACTGCTGTAGATTTTCGATCTTCCTATAGCTAGTGAAATCGAGAAAAATGATGACAGGATTCACGCAATGGTAATTATACGTTCTTTTAGTATTGAAATAATTTGCTCAATATTAAAAGCCTTTTCCAGGCGTTTAGAATGTGGTCCAGGGTGTGGAATCCAAGGCAGGGGAGGGCGATGTGCCTGTCTACACCCTGTCACTTATGTAGAATTAAAAAAAGCTTCGCATTGAATTTACGCACTTGATAAGTTTAGGTGGATTTCCACTCACTGTCACGTAATTTCTACGCGCGCGGTGAACACACGTAAATAAAATAAAGGCAATGTATGAGGGGGGGGGGGGGGGGGGGTAACGCGTAAACGTAAAGGTTTACGCGGGCCTTTCATACTTTACCTCTATTTCATTTACGTGCGTAAAATTTACGTGTCTCCGCACGTAAAAATTAAGTGATAGTGGAAATAAACCCTAACGCCGATAATCGTTGCCATCATTTGCATTCAGAGAGTTTAAAAACTAAAAAAATCTAATAAATCGCACCGAAAGCGGTAACTCAAACCTAACTCAATGTTAACTCAAACTCAACTCTAACTCAACTCTAACTCAACTCAGACTCGTAACTCGATCGTTATCCTATCTCCTAAATACCACTGATAAATAATTTGGATATTGTTTATAAGAATAAGCCTGAGTAAACAGCTGACGTATCGCGACGCCAGCAATGGCTTCCCCGCGAAAAATTCCACTGATGACAACCGGGGTAGTACGTCTGATTGATCGTACCGCAAGTTAAATTTGCTTCAATTAATCGAAAGCACTACCCAGATCTTGGTAGAAACATATCACTAGTATGGAATTTCTGCGCTCGTTTCTCGCGGGGAAACCATCGGTGACTGATTTCTTAGGCTTTATAAAAATACTCCTTTTATATTTGTAAGCCGGTATGTCTAGTTTTACAACTGTGGATTCTAGATTGCGATGCTGTTAGGAGTCCTCTCTGGGAGCAGGTAAACATACGGGATCTTCACCTTCTTATTTCGCTCTTTTATTGACCGGGAGATATCGCTGATCTTTTCTTGGAAACGGAGAATGGCCTCCAGAGCAGCAATGTCTGTGAAGAGTCCGTCAGAATAATCACCTAGAAAACGCTGTTGTTGTGTGAAAAAAAAAAAAAAAAAAAAAAAAAAAAATGGAAAAATTGAACAGTTGAAATCAAACAAGACGAGTTTCATCTGCATTTAAAACCCCTGAGATTCAGCTTTGCTTAATGCGTTTTTTAACCCTCGCACGTTCATGAAATTCATAGCCCACCGTGGTACAAGGGGGTGGGGGTGGGGGGTTGTGGATGGCACTCTTTCCCAGAGTTTAAGGATAAAACAAGTGTGGAAAGCCTTTGATCTTCTTAACAAGATGAGGTATATTTTATGGGCGGTGGCGCTGCTGGAGGCCTGTGACGTCACCAACAATGGTCGCCATCTTGGATTTTACTAAGAATTCGAAATCAGCTTAAAACCGCAAGAAATAGTAATTTTTTGTGCTTGAAATGAAAACATAACACATAAATAAGTACTTTACATGATTTAGGCCATAAGAATAACTTTTATTATTAAAAGAAGTTGAAAATACGTGTATTTTCACTCAAAAATGGACTGACCACCTGCTACTTATGACGTCATATCTCGTAACCATAGAAACTGACCATTAATAAACTTGTTTCAAAATGCGCGCGAGGGATAAACGAACAGCTGCTGAAAACGTCAGGTGCTGAATATGTTTTATCCGTTAGCAAAAAACTCAGAAAAACCTCAGAGAGGGGTGGCATCCACCCCCTTTGTACGTCCGAGGGTACCTTGAAATTTACTTTATTTCTTGAATACCGGAAACTCCAGGATTTCGAGATCGAGAGCTGAATTTCACCATTCGTTCAGTTTTTCAATCATCAAGTCATTTCTACATAACCCACCAGTACAGTCAGTATATCATTTTAATAATGCCATTACTCCTCTCCCACCCCTCCCTTTCTGACTCCCAATCGTGTTCTTTCAAGTTACCTCATCTGGAAATATGCGTGTCAAGTCGTACACTGTTGCTATGGTAACCCCAGCTTGGTGCTTGGTTGGTAAACACTTCATTACTTCTTTCATTGTTACACTATTCTTCTCAGCGGGGGGCGGTTGCCGCATCAGGGCAGGAGCATTTGGCGGAAAACCAAAGGTGTCCATTTGCGAAAAGTTAACAGCTGCATGCTGACAAGAACATGTGAAGATGATGATGGTCAGCAGATGGCTCAGTTGGTCAGCGGTGGTGACTGAAGACGGGAAGCCGTGGTCGCCTTCACCCTCTCTAACTGGGTAACCATTGTCGTGAAGATCACGAATCCACGCTTGAAGTTCCGTATCCTGGAAGAAGTATTTAAGTCCATTTAGTTTTCAAAGTTCGAGAACGAGACTAGAAAAGAAGTTGACAGCACTGTCACGTGACATTGCATACCTATATAATTGCTCCCCATTAATTCACGGGCTGCTTGCCGTGACAACATTGTATCTCACCGTCTTAGCAAAGGACACAGGTTACTTTAACTCCCAAACGTGCAAGTAAAAACACTATTTGATTCTCTTGTTCGTAAATACTGAAAATCAATACTGTCGAAGAGTCTCATTTGAATGGTCACAACACAGGATTTGTTCATAGACTGAAAAGTAAGAACTGCGTACTTAGTAAAATAGTACCATGTGAAGGTACTGCCTGAGGGGTTTCGAAGGATTTCATTTACAGACTCAAAAGTTAGAACTACATACTACATAAATAGCACCCCATGTGAAAGTATTGCTGAAGAAGTTTCGATTGAATGGTAACGCCACAGAAATTCATCCACAGACTCCGAGGTTAGAACTAAATACGAAAATATATAATTACCATCTGCGCGTATGATCTACTAACTAAGGAGTATAACTTACATTCCGGATGTCTTTGTCAGAATGGTAATAAATCGCTAAAATTCTAGTAACAAAGTCCTTAATGGCCTGCCATAGCCTGAGCGCATCATCTCGGTAGTAGAAGCCAGGCAATTTTTTTGCGTCATGAACTCCTCTTTGTTTAAATACTTTGGGCAAATCATAGGTTGACCAACTCAAGTCCTTGTAGTATTTCTTCATGAGCAAAATGTGGCCTAAGACAAGAATAAATTAAGACAGAGTTAGGTTAAACTCATTTTAACCTAAGATTTTTTTCCGTAAAAAAATTGGTCTTGAGACGACAAAAAGACCATGAAATGAAGAAATGATCGTCGCAGTTAACGCAATTTATGCAATTGGGTAGAAAAGCCTGAAAAACTTCAGGACTTCAACGGTGTTTGAACCCGTGACCTCGCGATTTACCGGTGCGATCCTCTACCAACTGAGCTATGAAGCCACTGGCGTTGGGAGCAGGTCTATTGTGGGTTCATATGTTCCCGTGAAAGAAATGAATGTTAATGATATATGAAAAGAATCATATGTGAACTGCGGAAAGGAAATGAAATGAAGAAATGATCGTCGCAGTTAACGCAATTTATGCAATTGCGCAGAGAAGCCTAAAAAAAAAAAAAATCAGGACTTCAACGGGGTTTGAACAAAAAGATTATGATTAGCGTTGGCTCGGGCGGCAGAGAGCTGGCCTGCATAGCGCTAGGTCGCGTGTTTAATGTCCGTGGTTTAGGCCATTTACTCAGGATCTTTAAATAACAATGCCCGGTCTCAGCAACCACTCATTTTTAGTGAACTATGTCACACGGTACATTTGTGGGAACACTTCCTTTCATAAGTACAACTTACGTTACCCACAGTCAGCTCAACATTATCGCGGCGAGGAGACATGATATAAAAAAGAGTTTATGTAAGCAAGAACAATTACACAGATTTTTTTTGTACTTTCAAGCCGTTATATGGTAAAGTATTTACTTATGGGTAACAAAAACCTTCCCTCTCATTGATTTACCTCCACCTCCTAAACTAAGCGTGTTGTCCGCCACACCACCCGCAGGAATCAGCCTTTCTCTTCCCAGCGTATTAATGGCCATAACTCCCCGCACATGAGGTGCTAGTAACTTCCACAGAGGGTGGAGAGAGGGTAGCTGTCTTCTGCAGGCAACAGCAACAGGCTCCATAAAGAGATGTGTTCGAAGAAGATGCGTGATCATCTGCAAATACAGTGAGAAGTTGCTAAAGAGCCTAGCTATCTACTTGACGTCACGTCCGCCATGTTGGAGTCCCAATCCTGTTCTTTGTTAGTTGAACTCTTTTCTTATGTTAACGCTTACTTTTGTTCCAATAAATTTGTTACGATGCTTCCCACGTGAGTGAAATGCACACTGTAGACCTATTCTTTATTCCACTCTACAGAAAGAAACTAGACGTTGAGCCTTGGCGGGGCATAATTTCAGACAAAAAATTCAATGCCATTAGTGTTTCAAAACTTCGTGTTGCTGCCTTTATTTTGTTCACAGAAATACGGGAACAGTCTACAGTAACAAAACCTGCTTTTTTTACCTTCTGCGGAAACTGGTATTGGCTCAAATTAAAACTGCCCGGTATTTCGAGAAATTAAAGGAGTTGATTAATCAATTAGTTATTTTCTAAAAATTGTTTTACAAAACCGAAAGCCATGAAGATACAATCGCACTCGACCTCAGCCTTTAGTTCTTAAATTCAATTCAGCCAAGCACAAAACCAACGTTTCACTTCAAGTTGGTAAAAACTACATTATACTTTTCAGCATGATTTTTGTCATGGATCCAGAACTTATCAGAGAGACTTTGTCTGGCTTTTAGTTAATCTTACGATCTATGCAGAAGCGCGTTGTTACTAGTTTCCGTGAACGCCATTACCTGATGCCACTGCGAGTCGGCATTCTTGAGCCACATTTTTGCGTAAGTCCAGTCCAGTTCCGAATCGTTGGCGGTCCATATTGGGTTGGACTCGCCAGGCACCTGGTGAAGCTGTATTGCTATGGGAATTATATCTTCAGTGCTCTTGACATAGAACAGGCCCATAGCCGCGCAGGTGTAACGCCTCTCTACCTTAGTATCGTTTTCTCCGTAATGGGGAATGTCGTCGAGAATCTTGAAGTCAACCATGTAGACACGTCCATTCTATAAAAAATAATGCAAGAAAACCAATGTAGGTCAATAACTTATTGTGGTCATGAGTATTGAGTACACGATCAGGAAAGATGAGCCTAATTGATATTTCAAAAAATTCTCCCCACTACTTCTATTGAAAATATATAGGGACAGTAAATGAGAATCTCAATTTTGATATTAGGGTTTAAGGGGTTAAGTGTAACCTGCGTCGCAGACTTAATCTAACCCCAGTTAGTAACGTCTGCTAAGCAACGCCGATATCCTTATTTTGGGCTCCCAACGGACTCGACGAATTTCCGGAAATGTGTTTCGAATTTTCTTTCAACCTGATTGGTAAAACAACAATGGAATTCCTAAACAGGCCAATTATGGCTTCTACTGGCTCAAGTTCCGCGGTACACAGCTGGGGCGCAGAACATGGATTTCGGCACTGATAGTTTGCAGACGAACTCAACCAGAAGTTGAGTATGTGGTGCAGGATTCATGTGATTTATACAAAAATATACCGTAAAATTCCTATTGCGCGTGTGCATGTGTGTTTCGTGTTAAAGTTATGCCGATGCACTTTATCCTCAATCAACTTCTTTATTTATCCCTGATTTCTGCTACTCTAACGCTTTAAGATGGCGTCTGACGCAATTGAATGCTGCAGGTAGCTAATATTATCTACAAGTATGAGCATCCAAGCCAGAAGATTATTGCAACATTTAATTTGGAAAGTGTAATAAAAAGTTACCTGCATTGCCTTCTTGAGGGTATCTCCATGGTCCAACAAATTGCTGACCATCTCCTGTGTGACTGGAAACTTGGATGGCAACTCGGTGCATCGCTTGATAGTATCCGGATTACAGCCATTCAGAAATTGCGATCCATAAAAAGTGTCATCCCGCCATTGATCGGCAGCTGGTGGAACTTCGCCAACGAAGGAGACGAATGCCTAGAAAACGAATTTTTAAACTTTTCCCTTAAAACTGTAGTTGCGTTATTATAAAAAGATTTTTTCGTCAAATATGCAAATAACCTCTTAAACAGCTGGCAAATAAACAGGACCAAAGAATTAAAGTGTTTTGTACAATAAATTGATGAAAAGCCACAAACATAAATTCCCATTGTCTACCAAAATTAAAAAATTATCAACATGCGTACATTTTGCTCACCGCTTACCTTACGATAATCATGGAAATTTTCCCACGATTCAAAAGCATTCAGCAATTTAACCAGACCGAGATTTACGAGTGCCTTCTTTTTTGCGCTGTATAAGTCATCGATAGCTTCCTCAGTAAAACGAATGTCTTTTGGAAGCTTCCTTACACTTTCAGCCTTGATGTATCCGGGGAGACCCATAAAATTAGGATCGTCTCCCCATTTGTAAACCTCTTGCCGATGTTGGATCTCCAAGTGTCGCTGTTTCTTTACTGCTTCGAGTTGTTCGTCTGTGATCAGTTTGGCTGTAAGAACAAATATAACGTTAGAACTGGCACGTCTTATTGTGCTGTACGGAGCTTAGCTTTTGAAGGTAAACATACGAGAAGACAATTAAGGGCCGAAGTGGCTCATTATTAGGAGGTCTGGGGCATAGTAACCCACAAAATTTTTTTTAATAGTTGACACTACAGCTGCCCCCGCTCTGTATATTGCCGGTCATTAGTATTCTTGCTCGTTGTGTAGCTCTTTGAAATATACCGATTCACAATGAATATTTTCACACATATTCCATACAATAGGTGAGATAAATACAGGAGACGCAAGGGTCATCAGGGGCGGATCCAGGATTTTTCCAAAGAGGGGGTTGTAAGTATCAGGGTTCAAGGCAGACGTCCCAGGGCCAAAGGAATGGGGGAGAGGGAGGAGAGGGCAATGTTTGGATATGTAGATTTTCTTCATTTTGATTTCAGAGGTATAAATTTGTCAAATGTGAGACTGTATTAAGCACTAAGAGTACAATGCAACAACGATAGCTGACCGACTTTCTTTTCCCGCCTATTCGATGAAACAGACTCGCTTGAAAGAGCTTTCTTTGATTAGCCTTTACAAAGGCTTCCTGGCATATCTTGTCTACCTCTACCTCGAATCTTTCGGAGTAGTACATGGCGACCACAGCGAGATCAGAGAATCGCTCCTCAGACATTTTTGATCTAGAGCAGGTCTTGATTCATTTCATCATCGAAAACTTCAGTGAAAACGATCACTCGGCTTCTGTGCTTGTGATCAGTAGGGTGCAGGCAATGACCAGAAGACGAAGGATGTTTGGGAAAGCATCTTCATCGCAAGCACAAAGTGCTAGTAAAAGGTTGTTTGGAAGCTCTCTATCTGTTGACTGCCAGTCAGTGAGAGTGTTTTCCATCTACTTACCTCATTTCCAACGGATTTGGGAAATGGAATGTCTCTCTCACAGAACAGCATGCCCTCTACTTCATCATCCAGCTGCAGTGTCTTATTTACTATAATCGATGGTACTAGACAAAGCAGATGGCGGGCGTGACGATCTTCGTCAAAAATCGATCTTGCATTTGGATGCTTAAGGAGTCAAGAAGAGGAATAGCTACAGTCTTCTTGTACTGATCGATTGGACTGGGACTTGTATTATAACTTATAACATTTTTGGTATGAAAAAGGGGTTGACATGGGTAGCAAGAAAAGTTTGAAAACTTCCCAAAGGTGGGGTTGCAACCCCCTCAACCCTCCCCCTGGATCCGCCTCTGATCATGCACAGTTTCAGTTCGATTTACACAGCTTTGATCAAAACATTCTCAGTTTCGAGAATAGTTTATTCTAAACCATAAAAAAAGATTTAATTAGAAGTTGAATTTTTCGCTGTTTCTCTTTCACTTTTTACATTCAGTTCATTTTATTTGCCGGAAAGTAAGCCTTAGAAATTAAAAGGACATCTTATCAATTCACGCTCGCGCATTCTAGTCTTATTTTTAACTTTATAGCGGAAGGACATCTGTGAGCAGGGAATAAGTCAGCACAGAATTTGATTGTCGGCGAATTTCTGTAATCGTCCATCGTTCTGCTAGTGATAAGCTAGCCGTTGTTCACTCGTCTTGCTTGTTTGGGGCTGAGTCTTATTTCTGTTCAAGCAAATCGAGATTTTTTCTGGCATATTCTGACTGTATATTTCAACTGTAAGTACTTTCTTAATATACGCGCCAGTTACTAGAGTGCTTCCTTGGGATTTCGCCTTCTGGGCGAAATCCCTGAGGGGGCAAATATAGGATTGATCCAATATGAATAAGTGAACGTCGCGTTCTTGACTATGAAGTTGGAAAGACTTAGTGGACGAACAACCGAAGAAATGCACAACGATGAATCTGGTTATTTGGAATAGCGGAATTTGTTATCGGTGTTTAAGGCATAGCATTGCTATAACATTCCAGGACTTGCCTAACTTTCACTATCCTAGGAGAAAGCACACCTTTTCTGTCCCATTTTTACACACGACGTGTGAAACAAAATCGTTATACTGAGGCGTCTGCTCTAGCAGACTAGCTTATGCACATACCTTTTCCTTCAAAGAAAACGGACTCACGCTTCACCCATGCGTAACACGGAAATTCGTAAACCTTTAGAATAGTGGAGCTAGTAGTTATCAACACCTTATCCACAAACCAATCACTAGAACGATGGAAAATTCCGCCTTGATCGTTCTCCAGTTTTATCATGAGTGGTTCTCCCACATCTTCCGCCTCGATGACGTAAGTATCTTCTTGGCCCCTCTCGAAATCGTTATGAAACCACTTATCCAATACGGCAGGCTTTGTTCTGCCCTTGGTTCCTTGAAGAAAAAAAATTCTTTTGTTATATTAATGAAGCCATTTTGTCGTTTTGCAGGATGTCTGGCACTTATGAAGAGGTTTCCCAGAAGGGTTTTTGAGTCGGAACGGGATTATATAGAAGAGATTTTGCGATGCCGGAACATACTCCGACTGGGATTGTTGTCTTGAACGTGTCGATATCCAATAAGAAAATTGAATTGCGATAAAAAAGGTTTATTCTATGACTGCTTCCGAGAGCGTGCAAATGAAGCCAATCGTGTGTTGCGATTGGTGTATATTGGTTCTCTTGGGCATATAATAAATTCTCTATTGACCAAGCGTGAGGTTAAATGGCTGAATGTTGGCCTTGTTTGTTTTTTTTTTTGCCTTTTTATTGATCTCGGACTTAAGCCAATATCCAGGCATCTTGAGGGGGACATTGGGGGTACTCAATACCGCAATACCTTAAGAAAAATATGAAATACTGAAATACCGTTTCAAAAATCAACGAAATTACCGATACCGTATTTATGATCGGTCACGCTACTTTAATTTGTATCCATCTCGACTGTTTGTTATCTCAAGCATGCATATGTATGCACTAGCAATCAACCGCAGCCATTTCGAGAAAACGTGAGAAGACCTTGAATAGATCGGTACAACGATCGAAAAGCCGGGTCATTGTTGGATGGCCTACCAATTTCATCATACATTAATTGTAATCAGTTACCAAGTTTTAAGTCTTCAAAGTATTGACGTCCATTAGACAGGAGAGCGCACATGAACAGTACCACGATAACATGATCCCGAGAAGGATCTTCTTTTCCGAATACCGTTAGCCAAAAACATGAAAACCCGCATACCGCGTCACCGCGCATTAAAATCATGTACCGAAATACCGCTTGAAAAAAAAAAAAAAACAATAACGCAATACTGTAAACCCTTATGTCCCCTTCCATCTTGATAATAACGTGCCTTTCAACGTAACAAAATTTTGCATCATAGATTCAAAATATGTCTTATATTTTAAGTTATCTCACCCGTTATTGTCAGCGACACTTTAGCATCTGTTCCGGCTCCTTTACGATTTCCAGTTCGCACTCGTACACTGTACCTCGCTCCTTCACAAGCATGCTGTTTGGAAAACTCTGATCTTGGCTTGCTTGAGCTCATTTTATTTGAGGAGGGATAGACTTTAGACCGCAGATGTGGAATAGAATTGTAGTCGTATATAGTCTGTGCTGAAGGAATGCTAATTGTGGAAGGGTGGTTGTCAAGTGAGCAACGAGTTCGCTCAACTACAGCAACAGATAAAAGTGACGTAATGGTGACGAGAGCTAAATCCAACCACGGATGGTTCTCTTGGTCCCAGACTCTTGAAGGGTGAAGAATTAGGTGAGAATCATCAGGTCTTACTTCATGTAATTGTATCTGAAGTTTGTATTCAATGGGCGCTTCCGATAAGCGCTCTTTAAATTCAGGGATGAGGTAACTTTCAGGACGTTTTTCATCCTCCCATCTTGCAGGCTCCCTGAAGGAAAGAATTATAATAATTTCATGTACCAACAATTTGTTGAAGAGGACACATAAGGTAGCGATTCGCTGCAACGCGTCGCACAAGAGAAAATCACTTCCCTTAACAAGGAGAATGGTGGTAAAAATCGCCGCCACGAGCCGCGCAAATAATTCAAACTCGTTTCATTTTATGCGACTTTTCGCGGCGTCAAACTCTAAAACAACAACAATTCCTTATCACACACGAAGCGAACTTTTCTTGGGATATGTCCCATCACCAATCTCAAAAACATGTCACCCGTTCTGCGAGTGCAGAGTGTGGTTGGTCGCAGAGACTTGAATTGTCTTCTTATGTCCTCGACCATTACACATGTAGATACCAGTAAGAGAAAATAACAACTCCCTCTTAATACCGCCCAGTAAAAAAGGCGCATCCATCCACGCGAATGCTATAAAAGTTTGGCCTGACAGAATGTATTCAAAGGACTGTTAGAGAAAGATAATATGTTAACACGCAACACCTGCGCTTTAAAAAAACTTATATACTCTAAAAGGCAGAAAGAGCTATAGAGGAATTTCGACAAAATTGATTTTGAGTTACCTTGGTTATCTCTTTGGGCGTTGTTAATTGACTAGTGAAAGGGTAGTGCCATGGGATCATGAAATGACCTTACTTTTCTTCTCCCCTCTCTTCCTGCTTTTACCGGCGAACGCTCCGGTGATCCTGCCTTATTTCACTGTCAATTTCTGGCGCTTCATAAACCAAGAACTGGCTGAGTTTGTTGCGCATACTACTTACCATGGTTTTCTTTGGTCAAATTCTGTTAATAGACCAGTCTCTGCTCTGCCATCTTGGGGAACAAGACGAAATTTGGCGTAACGCAGCTTCCCATCTTTTGCTTTGTATTCATAAGCCATCCACGAGTAATACCGCTGATCCGTGAATGAGTCCGGAGCGCGGCGGAACACAGCTATAGACAGGTAAAAGCTGCAGACAGAAAGTTTAAAGATTTATAAATGCGTTATTGACCAAGCGTGAGGTCAATTAAGATGGCTGGATATTGGCCAACCTGCTAGCAAGCCTTTCTCCAAACAAATGGAGAAAAACATGATTTCGGTACTTTTTTCGCAACAAAATTCTAAATATCACAATTCTTTCACAAAAATATTATGAGATTTTCTAAATATCTCAATGTCATCTAAATATCTTAAGAAATATCCGGATATTTGTATCTAGGCCTTCTTAAGAATGTCAGAAGCTTTATTTTTATTTAGCTTCCTTCGAGAAAACAGCTGCTGCCTCCCGCTTAACAAGTAGTCTGAGGAAACTGGGTACGAGATCGACTGTTTTCCCAGACTACTCCATCTGAATTAGAGCAGGCCATGTGAGCCGGCAGAAATTAAAAAAAAAGAAAAGAAAAGAAAAAGAAACACTTACTGCCAAGGATCCTCAAGACAGAAAGCTTTAAACGTCTTCGGGCCTCCGGTAAGTGCTGTAATCATCTTGTCAAAACTGTAAATGTTCCAGAAAGCCGCCTCTTCGCCAGTATGCATCATTAGGTCAAACGGCGAATCAAAGTCAGTGTCAGCAAACTTCAGAGAGACTGCCCTCACGTCCAGCGTAGCATCATCGGGTCTGGCAAGATTAGCATGTCGCAGGCGCAATGGAAACACTCGCCCGGACTCGAAAAATTCGTGCTCGGGGAGGAGAGGGTTGTCGCATACTGTTGCTGTTCCAATAGCCCCCACACCTCTGGGGTGAGTTCCGCGCTGACGAGTTACAAGTGCTTTTAAAGCAAATGCAGTTTTGAATTTAGCCACGTAACGGGCCATTTGAGAAGCGCTGAAGTTACCAGGTTTAGGTGGTGGCTGCGGAGGAAATGGATTTTAATGGCAATGATAAGTGCGTTAGCGTGAAGGGAAGAAAAGTGTCTTTTGGATTAGTGATTAGTGATTAGCTAGTGATTACCCATTAGCTACTCAGGAAAGCTTACATTTTCTCACTGTTCTATAACGATCCAGGGATTGCCAGTTTTCCATTTTGTACGTCAGGGAAAGAAATGATGCTGAATCCTTAACTGTAGCGCATATATATACTTGACCTTTAAGTTTATTCGGTACTAATTTTAAAAATCTCAAAACAAGCTAATGGGTTAACAATGACATTATGACCCGCGAGTGTTAAATAATAAATCGGATATTATTTTGTACTTACTTCGTCAGCTTCTTTCATTTTTTGCAGAAATAACTCTTCTCCCATTTTTTCTTGAAAGTATTTGAAGCCGAGATTTTCCCCTGTAAAAATAAATTAGCAATAGAGAATCATGACAACGATACATGCTCCGGTTTTTTCAAGAAAAATTTCGCTAAGAACTTTGAATTGTGACTGTCTACGGCCACAAATAAAAAGAAGACTACAAACGTATTTTTTCATCTCCTCATGCCATTGCGACTCGGAAAAATGACCAAAAATCATACTCACGGAGGATTCCATCTGTTAAATCACTTAAGTATATCATTTCCTGTCGCAGAATCCTTACTCATAAATTAAACATGATACAGAGAAAAACTTGCTCTTGTAATTTAACATTATGACAAGAACGCTTATGTCGACACTGCCTTAAATTGCCAAAGAATATTAAAAGTAGGGGGATAGGTTCGTTGCTTCACTTACAAGATGAGAGTTCTTCTCTGCTTCCAATAATCGAATTTCCTTTTAAATTAGTGGTAAGGCCATGTTTTACTTTAAAGTTCTTCTTTGAGCCTGTTCCTCCCATGTTTCTTGTTATAAAAAAATCCTGAGATGAAAAAAAAAAAAAGGATCGTTTGGTCAAATGAAATGAAGTCCTTTTTAATTATTATAGATGAATAATTTGGTTAGTAAAATATCCTCACTGCACACCTATTACCCCGTCACGGAGAACTAAGCTATGGAAGGATGCCGCGACTGTTAGGGCAATAGGCGTGCCGAGCATCGCGCTAAAGCGGTGCCAACCGCCACCAGGGGAGGTGGGAGGGGCGAAACTTAAACGCCACTTTCACCGAATTCCGTAGAACTGACCAGGGAGCGGCTAAAACCGTGCCATTTGAAGCAAGGGCCGCAAGGCATCATGCCCGACAGCACCTAGGCCCGGCAGGACGGAATTTAACTGAGTTAAAACCTTCCCGTGTTACGGGCTAATTATGTATGCAGTGAGAATAGCTGGTGTTTGACACTACGTTTCAGTACAGACAATTGAAAAAAAAAAGAGAGAAGTCGTCATGATAGCAAAATTTTTCAACAAACCGTGGTTCTGCAAATATGGCAAAAGCAACGAAAAAAATTGACATGACTTGTATGAATTTCCTGTACATGATTACAAATATGGCAAAAGCAACGAAAAAAATTGACTTGACTTGTATGAATTTCCTGTGCATGATTACACTCAAGAACAAAACCGTAGTCCATACGTTTTTCCATCGTACAACGATGCAAAGCGCCGTCAAGAAAAGATTTTTAAGATCTTGAGAACTTTTGCTACTATGGTAACGTGACGTTCCACTTCTCTGTATCGCACAGTTTGTAAAAGGCCCAGGGAATAGTGATTATAGAAAAGCTGCCGTTGTGTCGCAATTTCATCAGCATAAAAAAAAAACATAGCTTTAACTTCGTAGGTGCGTTACAGTCGAACCTCCACTACATTTTATTGATTCATATTGAATATTACAATTATTTTAATTAATTCATAAGGATATATTCTGTTCCACTGTAAGTTTCCATTCTGTTTGTATCTTTATATTTGTGTGTGTGTGTGTAGTGTGTAGTGTGTAGTGTGTTACCGACCGATAACTGTATAAATAATCTATGTAATTTAATGTCTGCCCATTCTTTTTAGCCCTTATGGTTATTTTGGGCAGGCAGTACTCTATACTAATTTAATGATTATTGTAATCATTTTATAAATTGTGAGTACAAATAAATGGTTGTTGTTGTTGTCACTAACGGCCACTTCACTCCACAATGGTCACCTCTCTACAACGGCCGCTCTTTTTCCGGTGCAGTCCATCCATTGACTCGTGTTTAAAGGAGCTGTGTCACGAAATGCAGCCAAATTAGGAAATTACAAAATGCCCGTTAAATTAAGAGAAACATAAACTTTAAAGAATCTCACCCACCCAGTTTGCATTGCGCACCTTTGTTGTTGTTGTTATCAGGGATATGCTTATAACGCTCCCATATTTGGTCAAAGATAAGACAGGTCCAGACAAGCGTGAAAGGTCACATTTGTTGTGAAAATTGAAGGAGACAGAGAGCGTGATTTTTCAGAAAGAGGAAGTTGAGTATGGTGTTCAATCCCCGCCAAAAATCAACTTGAGTCCTCAACATTCAACTTGACGGGCTAACATTAAGTTACAGCACTCAACTTTCAACTTCACGTTTCAACATAAACTCCCAAAAATCAACTTGAGTCCTCAACATTCAACTTGAGCGGCTAACATTAACTTATAGCACCCAACTTTCAACTTCACGTTGCAACTTTTCAAGTGAATAATTCAACTTAAACTCCCAACATTGAACATGATTACTTGTTCTTGAAAATTGAGCGCGCATGAACAACCAACATTCAACTTGAGAAACCAAAATTCAGTATTCAGTTCTCGGCGTTATATATAAGTCTCATCATCTCTTTTTATAGTCCGATGTTAAAAAGATACTGAACTCGTATCAGACGCGACGGGTCGTGAATAATTGCCGTGCGATTGAAAAGTTCATCGTTGCGATTAAAAAGTTCATCGTTGCGAATTCTTGATCTCGTTGTGCGAAAAGCGTAAAATGTCCGCCAAAATGTATCATATGTCAAACGCTGACGTAACAAGCCAACCGCAGTTGTTTTTTTCTAGTCTCCGGTCCCGTAGTCCTTACACAAAATGGCGGACCTTCCGAGCGTTGTGGAAGCCATAAATGACCTCATAACCCGCATCGAGCGGTTAGAGAATTCAGAGAATGGCTGTGAAATCGGCTCAATCGTCTTAAGACTAGACTATACACGGCAACACCCCCTATACCAACAGGCAGCACATTATCTTAGAGAAATGCTGAGATTTATATTACAAGAAAACTCCTTCCAATTTAATGGAAAAGACTTTCTCCAGACCCATGGTACGGCTATGGGGACTAAAACAGCAATCTCCTTTGCCAATATTTTCATGGCTAAGATTGAGACAGCAATTATCGATCAGCACAGTATAAAGCCGTTGTTATGGAAGAGATATATCGATGACGTGTTTTCCCTATGGGACACTAATTGCTGGTTTTCAGTGTCACGCTATTCAAAATAGGTTAAAATAAAAATCAAAACCATTCGACAGATAAAGTCCAGAATCTTGGAAATGAAAGGAGGTAAATATACAAAGACCCTCGCCAAGATTTGGGTCGAAGGAATAATTCGTATACGAGATATCCGAAGAAATGTTTTACTCAAATTTATAGAGCCTTGTATGGAGACGCCATGCTGGAGCTCATCCGGATGAGCTCCAACATGGCGGACGGAAACCAACAGAAACATCTGTTACCGAGTTTAGCTACAAAAGCGTGAATTTATTCTTCGAGAAACTCATAAACATTAAAGTAATACTTTTTCTTATACATGAACTGTTTAGATAGCAAAATTTCCTAAAATAAGTCATTTTTTTAACCTACATGACAGCTCTCTTGGCCGTCATGTAACTGGCGCGTCACGCAAAAGCTTAGAAATTCAAGCGTACTCTATCACAAAACCAAGAATCCTTTTGAAGCGAAAATTTGTATGAAAATTAGTTTTCAGCTGCTCTAATGCATCGTGAAAGTAAAATCTCGGTAGGATCGAGTTTTTTAGTTTGCATTTTGGTGACGTCATGTGAAAACCAACAATATCATTAAGCATGCAAATAACTATCACCCTACAATAAAATTCACTGCTGATATTTCTGATAAAGAAATCATCTTTCTTGATACATGCATCTACAAAGGAGCAAGATTTGAAAAGGAATCTATCCTTGACACGCGCACTCATTTCAAGCCTACTGAGACATTCCAGTACACGCACTTTAAATCGTGTCACCCACCCGGAGTCAAAAAAGGCTTCGTAAAAGGTGAAGGCCTGAGACTACTAAGAACTAACTCTTCAGAGGAGACTTTCGTAGAAAACATAAGATTATTCAAACTACGCCTCGAGCGAGAGGCTACCCTCACAACCTTATAGACAAAACGCTCTCGGAAGTAAAATTCTCTGAAAGAGAGAAAGCTCTGAAGGATAATACAAGAGTGCAAAAACAAATATTGCCCTTTGTAACGCAATACAACCCATCTGTGCCTAACCTTAAACACATTTTAATGGAGAAATGGCATCTTATAGAATCACAACCTAAACTTAGGGAAATGTTTAAAGAACCTCCAATTATTTCTTACAAGAGAGGCATTTCATTAAAAGATATACTGGTTAGAGCCAAACTGTGGTCAATCTCTTCAACACTACGTGTTGATAAGTAATTACATTCATGCGACACGCTTGCGGGATCTGTGAATGGCCTGTCACCATTTATTTACCATGAAAGATTATCTTTTCCGCAGTGGCAATAGAAGCCGCTATCTTGGTTGTGCAAAAGGAGAGACCAGGGGAGACCGGAGACTGGAAACAACCCCTGCGGTTGGCCTGTTACGTCAGCGTTTGACATATGATACATTTTGGCGGACATTTTACGCTTTTCGCACAACGAGATCAAGAATTCGCAACGATGAACTTTTTGATCGCAACGATGAACTTTTTAATCGCACGGCAATTATTCACGACCCGTCGCGTCTGATACGAGTTCAGTATCTTTTTAACATCGGACTATAAAAAGAGATGATGAGACTTATATATAACGCCGAGAACTGAATACTGAATTTTGGTTTCTCAAGTTGAATGTTGGTTGTTCATGCGCGCTCAATTTTCAAGAACAAGTAATCATGTTCAATGTTGGGAGTTTAAGTTGAATTATTCACTTTAAATGTTGCAACGTGAAGTTGAAAGTTGGGTGCTATAAGTTAATGTTAGCCTCTCAAGTTGAATGTTGAGGACTCAAGTTGATTTTTGGGAGTTTATGTTGAAACGTGAAGTTGAAAGTTGAGTGCTGTAACTTAATGTTAGCCCGTCAAGTTGAATGTTAAGGACTCAAGTTGATTTTTGGCGGGGATTGAACACCATAGTTGAGGTCAACGCGTATGGATCGCCGATTAGAACCGTAAACAGGGCTCATCGCCGTGAAACCACCGTCACCGCCGCAGTCGCTGCTCCAAGAACCAGCGACGCCAACAGCAATCGCGTGGTAAGAATCCGCTCAAACTAAAACTTTCGTATTCGTGTCGTTTCAGTTAGCTGTTGTTACTGCTGTGACTAACTTTAGCTTTACTCGCTGTAGGTTTGCACTTGTAAAAATACTTGCAGCCGCAAGAAAAGTACAAGGCTGTCCGTGCCAATATTTTACCTTGATGCACTTGAGGTGAAGTATCATCTCGATGAGCGTGAGGAGATCTATCACGCTCTCGTGTAAGTTGCTGGTGAAGAAGTATCTCCGCAAAATCATTATTCGAGATTCCGTTTAGCCCAAGGGCCTCCTTCCGTTCAATCCACATATTGTATGCGGATTCCCTGAGTTTTAGGCGTTTGATGCCTTCTGGCCTTCTTGGACGGCCCCTAGCAGGACGGCTGTCCGCCATATTGGCCGATGTTTCTACGAACCGCGACAGAAAACCAACTAGACAGTGCCCTTTGAAAGAATTTTCTTCCACGAATGCGAATCACAAAGATAGTTCAGAAACTATAGAAAGAATTCCAGAGGAAACAGGACCTTAATAACGCCTATAAATTGTCGAAAGAAAGGAGGGAATATCAAGGTGATAAAACTTGGATTTTCGGGGGCCCTGAAAATGGCGAATGAAGAGCGTGAGTTAAGCGTGAGCGCGTAATGCAAACTGGGTGGGTGAGATTCTTTACAGGAAGGTTTAAATAACACAACAGATACAACAGATGCTACGGATGGGCAAAACTGAAGAAGATTGAAACAGACTGAAATTAGGATTTTTAAAAACTGTTCAGCCCAACAGTTTTTTAAAGTTGATCCCTGCTGCTTGCAACTTCAAAAATAATGCTCAGGAGACATATTTGTTTGTCTCGGATGTCTGATTTTTTCATTTACGTGTAATTTCGTTACTTACTTTAAGTTCCATAGCGATTGAGGGCGAGTAATTGGCAAAATAAAACAAAATTAACTGGACTGACGTGACACAGCCCCTTTAAAACCTCTTATAAGAACAGCGGCTACTTTCTTTTGTCCCCGTGAAAGATGTAACAAGGAAATAGCACGAACAAGAGGAATAAACGCAAAAACTTACCTGAATTAAGCAAAGAGTTTCTGTGTAATAAGTAACATTGAATGAATTAAAAGTGGCCTTTTTTAAAAGGCCACTTTTAAATCCTTACGTGACACGCCCAGTGTCACGCCCAGTAGAGAAAAGCCCCAAACCAAATACAGTGAAACCTCTATTAAGCGGACACCCTCGAGACCTTCCCAAGTGTCCGCTTAATAGAGGTTTGTAAAAGTTACGCAATGTTAGTTAACGATTAACATTCAACGGTTACTCTGCACTATAATAAAGTTCCATGTTGTTAAGGAAGTTAAGAAAGCTGTGCTGTGCTTTCTGCGAGCCTTTTAGGTGAACTTTGATCGTGGATGACAATAATACGGCCGGATTTCGGTCTAATCTACCTAATCTACAGTCTATTGACAGCTACATCTACGTATTACAAGGACGTAATCCAATACTACTATTATTAATTCAATCCGGTGTCCGTTTAATAGAGATTTTTAACAATAGAAAACCCAAATACAATTAACTTTAGTGTCCGCGTCCGCTAATAAGGTAAGAGGTGTCCGTTGAATAGGGGTTCTTTATAAAGGAAAATATAAGACGTTAATTTCGGGACCCGGCTTGGTGTCCGCTTTAATAATAGAGGATGTCCGCTTAATTGGGGGTCTGCTTAATAGAGGTTTCACTGTATAAGACTCCAATATATCATCATCCGAATGTTATACATTATCAAAACCGGTATCAGCCATAATTCCGTTTAAGCGCGTGCTAGGTGCTGACGCCGAGGAAGACAAAGAATGCCATTAAATCAGCGCTATTTCGTTATTGAAACAATGGTGACCTTTGCTCTAACTTTGTTTTCATAACTGGAGGGAAGGGATTCAGAAGTTGAATAGAGGCACTCAACAATTCAACAGTTACGGTGAAGAATCTGTTTTGAAGAATTATAATTCATTCGTTTTTTTTTATCGGGGGTAGAAGCGGAATCATTTGAATCTTGACATTCATGATTCCTGCCGTTTTTGCCTCGATGATTCATGATTCCTGCAAGAATTTTCTTCCAGATTCATTATTCACGAAGACTATTGATCACTTACTGACTTAATGATTTTCGCAGTGTTAACTTAGTCTCGTTTTGTATAGTTTCTTCGGCGTTCAAACTTCTACTGGAGGTTGTGTGGAGGTTGTTTTTGTAACTGAAAGTTAAGCACCAGGTTACTGGAGAAACAAACAGACTATCAGCCCAGATTCCACGAATTATATAGGGGGGTCCGGGGGCATGCTCCCCCGGGAAAATTTTGGAAAATTGGACTCTCGGAAACGCCATATCCTGCATTCCCTGGATCGAACACAGCTAATTTATACGTGTATTTTGTTGAGCTTTTCTCTGAGTCTCGTTATTCATGATTCCCGAGCCGAAGTGCAAAGATTCATGATTCCCAAGTTTTTAAAACAAAGATTCAAGATTCTTATATGTTTTGTAAGTATGATTCATGATTCATGATTCCGCTTCAACCCCCGATTTTTAACCCTTTAAAGTCCCAAGAGTGACCAGCATCAATCTTCTGCTAAAATGAGATCAATACCTGATCAAGAGAAAGAGTTATGAGAACTGATAAAATGACGAGTGGAAGGAGGAGGGGGGGGGGGGGGGTACTCCCTTATAAAGGCCATATGGGTATATGCCGCCCAAAGGGTATGGTTTGGCGCTGTTTTGGTCTGAAACGGGTATAGATTTTGCCCATTTTGGTCTTGAATCGGGTATGGTTTACAAGGGAACTACGGTAGTGTATGAATATG
Organism: Porites divaricata; assembly: GCA_038088405.1. NCBI lineage: Eukaryota > Metazoa > Cnidaria > Anthozoa > Scleractinia > Poritidae > Porites > Porites divaricata. Next base: position 10,571,556 of record JBBMOI010000016.1, read on the forward strand.
TTCGTCGTTTCAATTATAAATGAAAACGGGTATGGAGTTTAGAGACCAGGGGCCCGTTTCTCGAAAGTCCCGATAATTAACGGGTCCGGTATGCTGTCTCCGTTAACATTAAAGATCGAGGTTTCAATAGTTTTGCATTTAACATGATAAAACTATCAGTTAGTGAATCAAAATGGAGTAGTTTGCCTACCAGGAACCGCGCTCTAATTCTTTATATTTCGATTTGAATATTTGATTTCGGGCCCGAAAAGTTACCGCGACATTCGAGAAACGGGCCCCAGGTCTGAAAACGGGTGTGAAAAATGACAATTTTTAGTCTGAAATAGGGTCAGGATTCGTAGAATCGCGCGGCACACCCCCACGAGAATTCCAAGGAATACCCCCCGGGTAAAATGATCATCACAGGGGAAATCCTTTGATGTTACATCAAATTCTCTTAAGGAATTCTTTAAGGAAATGTATAGAGATCAGTCTGAAGAATTTGTATGTGAATATCGGGACTTGGAGGGTTACTCTAGAGTTTCAACCCACGATTTCGAATTTCGGGTCGTTGAGATGGGAGCGCGATAATTTTCTCGTTTTGGACGGAAGTCAGGTTTTGTAAGATACACCAGCATTTCCGGACACATTAAACTATGGCCATAAATGATGAACACGTTTCTGAATCTTTAATTTCCACAAAAAGTTTTTTCTCTAGGATTCTAGCCTTACTTACCCCTTCCTCGTTCAAAACACCCGGGGAAAGTCCCCTCGTAGAACACTGCAATATTTGTGCTACATAGGTATTTATTTAAACACAAGAGAACCCTTGTACAAGCTGTGTAGACTAATCCGAGTTCCACTACTTACTTGCAGGCTTAGATGCTTGCGAACAAATCGAGAGAATTTTAGAGAGATTTAGAATTACGAATAACCGCAAACAGCGAGAGAGAGATACAAACTGTCATATGCGGAAATGAGAGCAGATTAAAACTTGGCTTTGAAATCTGTTGATTCTTTTTAACATTTAAAATGACTTATCTAAGTGCTAAAATCATTGCTAAAGCACTTTTTCGGCGCTTTTTTGCAATGTCTGTATGGGGAAATACCTAGCAATTTCTAGTTTGTTCGAAGCACGATTTCATGTCTGTAAGCTCAGTTCTAGCGTAGACTTCATTAAGACTTAACTCCTATTAATTTAGAAATACGGTTACCGGAGTCTCATTGGTGGACGCAGTTTGTTATGTGTGGTAGCCCCTTATCATATCATACATGCCCGAAGTGAGAAATATGATTTATTTCAGATTTAGCAGCGTCTTGTTAAATAATGCTCGAGTAAGTTTGTTTCTATAATGAAAGGCAAAATTTGTCATTGTTCAAGTTTCATTTTGTTGCTACACCAAGAAGAGAGGAAAAAAGGGGAGGAATAAGCCGACCTTTTCATAGCCTGCAAAGCAGGCGTATTTTGGAGCGCGATCCATGAATTGTTTTCAGGAATAACGTTGTCCCGCCATCTTGGACGTTAATACTACCAGAGAGTTGGGATGAGTCAAAAAACTGATTTTAAGGGAGAGGTTGATGGGTTTAAAATAGGAGAGGGGGAGGGGGAGGGGAGGAAAAATACTCCTCTCGCCTCCCCACCGCTCCCCCCTTCCACCACCCCTCCCCCTTAGTCTTTTCCGTTGCTTTTCAATATGGCGGCCACGATCAGTGTACCTCCGAGTTTTCGTTAAAAACGCCTGCTCTGCAGGCTAACCTTTTCAGGATTAGGGTACCCTTTAAAAAATTCACTTGCCGTAACGAGGAGAAAAACGACGTTATCATTATTCGTTTCTGGGAAACTGCACACCTACCCCTCCCCTAAGCCAACATTAACACTTACTTCTCAAATGCTCTTGGTTTTTGGCCATCTCAGTTTTAAAAGGAATAACACACAAACTGCGGTTACAACATCAGAAATAACAAACGCGTTGTATAACTGACATTAGGGAGTTTAAGAAGAGACGTTTTTGAGCGACGCACGTCAACCGGAAGTAGACGTTTTGAACTCTTGAGCCGTGTTTTTTAACAAATTTTTGGGCAGATCGTCTCTATAATAATTACGACACTTAGCAATACAAATACGGTAGCGTCAAGACACATTAAAAGGGAAAGAGGCTCACTTCCGGTTGACGTCCGTCGCTCAAAAACGTCTCTTCTTAAACTCCCTATTTTGGCTTAGGGGAGAGGTAGGTGGGAAATGTCTGGGGGTCTCCCCTATTGAAAAATATCGAAATCGGGGATAACAACATGATTTCTGATGAAAATTTCATCAGCCGAGACAATTTTTTTTATCGATTAAAGGTGTTTAGAAACGTATACGACAATTTTTTTTTTCAGTTTTCTGTAAGTAGCCCGCAGAGTTTTATTAACGATTAGACGGCGACTTGTCGCCGGAACTTCCGCCGGGCGGGGAACCTTGCGAGACCCTTGTTGCTACAGAGGTAGAAATGGGAGAAATAGTCTACGTTCGGTTTCTGAAACTCAAATTAATTTTGATGCAAAGTTATCATGCAGATGAAATGTTTGCTTTCACACCCTTCCGAAATGACTTTGTTCAATTTCTTTGTTCAATGGGCCAGTCGCCAATTTCGTGGTTGCGTTTGTGTGCCTGTGATGGTGGGGAGCTGGGTTTTAGGTGTTTGAGGTGTCAGGTTATTTGTAGCCTGCGAAGCGCAGACGTATTTTCGGTAGTCGATTTTCTCCCTCCGAAAAATAACGGAGGGAGAGAATCGACGACCGGAAATACGTCTGCGCTTCGCTGGCTAGGTTATTTGAGGATCCGTTAGTTGCCTTTCATTTTCATAACAACGGCTTAATCCTCTCGTGCGTTGAAAAATGATATTTGCATGAATATGTATCCGCCGGCCTACGTTTGTATCTGGTAATTCAAAAATTAATGTAAATATTGGGCTTATTTGATTGATGAAAACCGTAAGAAAAAACAGCATTGTCGCTGCAAGCAGCCTTTCCGCTATTCCAAGAATCAAGTTTCGGGACGTGATAAACGTGATTTTATAACCTCAAGGATAATCATATTTCAAGTCAACTGATAGCCCTTGCTCCACCACATTCGCCTAAAGGCCACTTTGTATATACAGTACAACATATTTAGAGAATGTATTGCCGTCATTTCCCTGATTTGTTAAAAAAAAAAAGAAAAAAAGAAAGCTTGGCCGCCTAATTCAAGTGAAAATGCAAGAATTCTACCCCAGCGTCACCCTTTAGAGCAACATCAGGTCTTTACATAAGCGGCATAAGTTGAATAAGTGACTAAATTAACCTACTGTTTGTTCTAAATGAGTCAATATTTGAACTTACACATCAATTTTACAATGCACTTCTAAATACGTTACTAACCTGTTCAGTCGAGACAAGCCAGTGCCTGCTTTTTGCTGTTGGCCACGCAGTTCCGTCGTCTTATAAACCTTGAGAGAAACTGCTCGGTGACGGTAATATTGGCAGTGTGATCGATGCATATTAAGTTTTTTAGTCACATCACTACGCCCTGCTTAAATGTGACGTCAACTTGATTTCCGTTTCACGCAATTCTACAGGCCACAAACGCCCACTAAGACAGAACTCAAAATAACTTTCCCATCAAACGTTTACCCTTCGAAAGCCATTTAGTAACTATATCAATCTTATATCTACAGCTGTAACTTAGTGCAGTTTCGTACGTGGTACATGATTTTGGCCAAGTGACTTCTATCTCGTTCTCGTAGTTGACTGTTCACGCAATATTGATTAATATCGGTACGGAAGGGTAACGATGAACAATAACTAAGATTAGACATCATTACATTCAAAAAAGCTGTGCTACAGTATATTTGTGTTTGAGTGTATATATTTAGAAATAACTGATCCTCAACTGAGAATCAGAGCTGTGTTAATTCGACGTCATGGCACGGCCGATGAGAGGCCAGTATTAAGTAACTGAAGTGGGTAAGTATCTGAAGTATTTCAGTGTTGATTAGAAAGTTTCTGTCGTTTCTCCTTCTCACTTGCATTATACAGCTATTTCGAGAAAGGTTGTCGGAAAAAAGGTGCACACGACAACCCCGAAAGGTAATATGGGATATGATCAATACACGGTTCCTGACACTGTAGCTGTCGAACCTACTTTTGCTGCTTTCCTTTAGCACTCGCAAACAAACGTCCATGACCTCTCGTGCCACTCTTTCAAATTTCCTTGAAAAACTTGAGTGAATACAAAACCACCCAAAATACCTTTCGGGATGGTCGCGTGCACTTTTCCCGACAACCTTTCTCGAAATAGCTGTATATACGCCGCTTTCAGCCCAGTTTTGCCTCATACATGTTAATTTGAAGAGACTGATATGATAATTGATAAAGGATGCCAGAGGGATCCCTGTATTAACTCAGTCATGGTCAACTATAAAATAAAAATAAACAAAGAAGTGCAATATAGCCTGAGTATGTTCTTCCTTCTCTTTCTCCCGCAGAAACAATACTCAGTAAAAATAGATCACAAACTGCGGTAAGAAACATGATGAAACAACGCATGTTGCAATTAATAACTAATACAATGCATTATTATTCCACTATTATGTCATTTTACCATATAAGGTCAAGAGAACAAGCAAAATACGAGGCCGTAATACACTGTAGTGTCCTGGTTTAACCGGTTTACAACAGGGCGAATACTGGCGGATGGAGAAGGGGCAACTATGGCTAACAGAATCAGGATGTTTTGGATACTCTTACTAGAAAATAGAAGCCAAAATAACATTTTTCTTTTGCAGTACATAATTAACCTCTCATTCAATGGTTTGGCATAATACGCGCGAACATTTTGCTCATTGTTAACGTCATTCTCCCAGACGGAATCAGGATGTTTCTGAATACTCTTACAAAAAATAGAAACTAATTGCCAAATAGCAATTTTTTTTGTAGTGGAATAATAAACCTCTTATTCGATGGTTTAGCATAACAGTTATAACAGTTTAGCAAACAGTTATGTAAACCCGAGACGAAGTTGAGGCTAGGGTTTGCATAACTGTCTCGAATTCTCGCAATCCCTCGAGTGTTTATATCAGATAATGCAAACACGGAGAACGTTTTCTATTGCTTGAATACAATACAATACAATACAATACAATACAATACAATGCAATACAATATAATACAATACAATACAATACAATACAATGCAATGCAATGCAATACAATATAATATAATACAATACAATACAAGACAATGCAATGCAATACAATACAATACTTCATTCAAGAGATAAAAACTAAAGTTACAAAGGGGATATCTATAGGTTAACCCTATATAAAAGATTCCCCGAAATAAAAGATGAACAGGTAAAATCTAGAATCTAAAACATTATATACAGAGAGAAAAATCTAAAACCTAAAAACTAGAATAAAAACATTATTTGCACATCATTTGAAACTATTACAATCGTATCAATATTCATATAAATCCTTAATCTGTTGCGAAATAAAGTCAGCGATCGCGATCCTAAGATTTTAAGAGTTGACGTTTCGTATGTAACAACCGGAACATCTTCAGAAGTGACGGTTAAACAGATTACACAGTCTGACATTTACACATCTAGAAAAAGACTGGAACCTAATAAACAGGTAAAAACAATAACTAATAACAACAAATGATAATGACAGACTCAATATATGATGCTTTTTCTCTACTAGCATCATATATAATTGTAATTTCCTGATTGAGTTCTAAGTTTTTTGCAACATGCGTTGTTTCATTATGGTTGTTTCCGCAGTTTGTGTTTTATTCTTACTGAAGAATAAGAGCTAAGTACAATGAAACCCGGTAAACACGAAAAGTGTTGGGCAATGCCAAATCTTGACTAACCTTTGCGATGATTCATTGCGTTGAGATTGCATTTTTATTTATGTCTTTCAAACGTTTGAGGCTAGAACACGAGCAAATCAGGCAAATATTACTGGACTTGGAACAATTGACCTCTGACACGAGCTTAGCATTAGAAAAGCTGTTCTTAAAGCAAGCGGAACGAGATTTTCGGGTCGCGAGGCGGCCCTGCTAGCGATAAAATCGCGATGAGTCATCATGCCGCGAACCAAATTTTAAATATGACGTCTAAAACATTACTTGTTGTGACAACAAATCACCGTCGGCGGTGCGGTCCGGAAGGAAATCTTGTCAAGTGAATATGACAGTTCTATTGTCTTTTGAAGAAAAAAAAAACAGATGACGCTCGCGCGTGCACATAATCGGGACACTGTCCCTTTAAAACCCAAAAGGAGACCGATATCTGAACCAAGTGACCCCTAAAGGAGTGGAGCATACACCAACATAGTATCCTAAGTTTTGCAGCATACTCGTTTGAGGTCTTTTGCAGTTTAAATGTCAATTTATAGTATTTAATGACGTTTGTTTCGCCTTTTTAAAATAGAAATTTCCTTATGGACAAGCCTAAGAGATATCTTTTAAGCGTTAAAATATTGGCTTGGGGTCAGTTGCATCAAATCTGACGTTACTGAGACGTAACGGCTGACGTAAAGTATTTTTCAAAAGTGCTTTATTTGTATTTTACCTTTGTCTCACCTTCTTGGTGTTTCATGGGAGAGTTTGGTTGTTTTATGGTAAGGTAGATTTTCCCAGAAAACTGGTTGATAGAGAGTTTGACTAGTTGGGCTGAACTTCAAAAGTTAGTTGTTACGGTTCGACGCAAGATACCTGGGAGCAAAACGTCGTAGCCTGTCCATTAGACATTGTTGTTGTTGTTGTTTTTCATTTACTCACCTCCTACACCTTAATTACGCTAACTATCATATATCAATATGTAAAGAGGCGAGGGAAATGAGAATTTGGACAAAACACGCGTGAAATTATTGCGACTACATGAGAAATTTCTGCAATTTGATTGGCTAGAGCAGTGGTATTTCAGCTTAATTTTAAATACCTACAGGTGAAAATTACAAACCTTTTGCGGGTAGTAGTATAAACCAGGGGGGGGGGGGGAAGCTACTTCCCATACATTCTCTTAAATGAAATCCAAACGATGTTCTCACAACTTGCAAAGCGATCAGCAAGGGTCTTGCCAGCGGATTTGGTACTGATCATGCGCATTACGTCAAAATCCATAGATCAACGGTCTTGAGAAAAAACAAAAACGTGGCGGTCGAAGGCGGGACTGTTTCTCACTATTATATTTTGGTAATTCGCAAATTTATTGATTTGATGTCGCTTTTCAGACATAGTGTGTGGTTTTCTTTTTCTGTTAAACAATTTCCCTCTGCAGAGTTTGGAATATGCAACATATAGCTCCGTACTGATAAGAACCGCCGAAGAGTTGAGCTATCGAGCAGTGTTTTGCAGCAAACCTTAGGAAAGTTAAAGTCGCTTCAAGGTACAGAGCGTTCAGTAGTAGTTCTGATTTGTTTATTAGGATCGTTTTGAATTTTAACTTTGGATTCAAGGTGTTGACTGATCGTAATAAACGAAGCGAAATGTTATGAAGTGTGAATGTTTATCTGATGTTAATTCAGTTATGATATGTAGAGCTGCAAGCTCATATTTATAAAGCTTCCTGAATATTCTTGCTTCCGATAAATTTGACACTTTCTCCAGTAAGTTTTATCAGCATCAAGTTATCCTTGCTCGGTAAAAACGATGTAACCTATAAATCAATCGAGCGCGTTGTTGGTTAGATCCAACGCAGTTGCGTTTTAGTTTCCCCCGCAATTTCAGTACCGAAAGACAAATACGATATGCAAGAAGAACAAAGATGCATGATATTATTTTTTTCAATTTTTTAAGCATTTTTGGGTTCGCTTCTTGCTTCTAAAAAGTGCTCCTGGTCTAAAAATATTTACTGTGTCATTTACTGTGGGAAAAAGAAATGCTGCAATTATCCACTGGCCATCACGCAGGGTGATCGCTTTGCAAGTTGTGAGAACATCGTTTCTCGGTCCCAGACCTCGTCTCTTCCCCCCCCCCCCCTGGTATAAACAAATGATAGCATGATTTGTAGCGGAGCTCCTCGCGCGCAGCCCCATAGCTAAGGTAATCTACCCATCCCAGAAAATTTGGTAATCACGTGACCGACCGACCGAGCGAGCGAGCGACCGTCCGTCCGCACCACAGGGAAACCAATGTTCAATCTCACACTTTCTAGCTAGTTTGGGAGCCCAGGGAGCCTAGGAGAAAACTATCAATGTTGTGATCAATTGACAGCTGTCAAGACAAGGTATCCGCTGACCAGTATCACCTGGCCGTATCGCGGGCTCAGGTGTCGACCCATCCAGGGCGAGTATTTTTTTGAAGTTATCCGCTGACAAGTTACTAGTTTTCAGATGATCGCAGGCTTAATTTTTTTAAAAAATTCATATGAAAGATGCTGTGTTTATGTCATTATGGTCCAGCACTATTAACATTTTGATTTCAAACTGACCTCGGAAGCGAAAATTCCGCCAGTTATTTAAAAATGCAAGAAGGGAAAACAGATGGTTTTCACTTTTCTCAGGATAGTCACGCTTTGGTCACGCTCCACGTCCAATTTTTATGCCCTGATTGGTCAAAATTTGACAGGTGAGTTCATGCGGAAAATTCATACAACATCTTGAAACTTGTTTGCTTCAACAGCTGACGGAAGCTGACAGAGTTTTGTGTCAACTTGTGATGTTTTTAATAACTGTCTTTTTTCACTGGATGTACAAAATGAAATACAGCTGCTACCAAGAGTCTTCTGTTAACGTTATTCATGGCTGGTTTGTTTATTGAATTTTTGGTTGAGAAATGCGCTGCTTGTCAAAGTCGGAAATCCGATTTCGGAGGCATCGTTTTTGTTTTTCACCTTGCTGGATGCGTAAGCAATTCAGGCCTTACTTGATAGCTTTCAGGAGCTGCATCTCGAAATATGGTAAGCCTGAGTTATCATTGTATTTATATCTGTTTTCATGAAGTCTAGCGCAGTTTATGAGGCTAGTTTCTGCACGTTTGTATTTAGATTTGAGACACTGATCTGACCTAGTATGAGGTTTGACATAAGCTTACAGAACTTTGAAAAGCCATTAGTCGATATTTCACCGCACATAACAAGAAAAACCGTTCCGAAGAATATTTAGATATTATTTTGGCTGTAGAAAGAAAACTTTGAGCGATTTTCTTGTCGCGAGTTCATCGAGGAAAACAGCAAACACCGGGAAGCCGGCGGCTTAAAATTAAACTTAATTTTTAAGCTTAAAGACTCTAGGATTCTTATAGACACTTAAATACTTGTTTTCGTGAATGAAACTTGTTGTCTCTGTAAATGTTCTACCGAATTATATTTCTGATCTTTTATTTATTGTTAGTTGTCTTTTGCAATTTTCATCGCTTTGCCGCCCTTTGCCGTTATTTGTTTACAGTCGTTCATAAACATCGCTTGCAGGAGTACTCAACGTACCGCGCGTATTACACATCGCCGTGACGGTCATAAAACTATCAATAAAAAATAAACACAAGAAATTCTTTATTATGTTGAAGCGTAACTCTGTTAAAATTTCTTTGCAAACTTGGTAGGTGATTTTGGAATTTTTTTGAACGGTTTCGCTAAAAGCCCACGCGTGCTTCGATGGTCCTGAATATTGAATGAATGGAATTAGTCTTGAAAAATTGTGAAACTGACTCCTAATTGTCTGAGATCAGGCGGTCTGTGTGATAAAAACAGTGCCTCATAGTACTCTTTCACCTCAGATGTGATGTATAAAAAGTATAAAAGGTTGATTTGCACGCACCCAGATTTGTTGGCAAGATTTTCTAAAGTAAACTTGTCGAACGTAAAAATTCGGCCTGATTTGTTTTCCAAGAATTTGTTTTCCACGCCTAATCTACCGTGATCAAGAGCCATTATTGCTCTAAAATGTGACCGAAGATGATTGCCAGTGCTATTTTTTGGGTGTACATTTAAGGCTATCAACTCGATGCAAGATTTGTTTCACTCTAAAATCACTTAGCCTGTCCCTCAAAAGTCACACAAATGTGCCCTTAATTTAACTGATTTGTGGATTACAAGTTTATTGTTTGTTTTAAATTATAAATTTATTAATGGAGCTTCGCTTTTAGCCCTGGCTAAATCTATATATTACGTGATATTTGGCATAAATACCACTCGATATATTTCAAAATTGTCTCAAATTTCACTCGCCTAACGGCTCGTAAAATTACGTATAACAATTTTGAGATATCACTCGTGGTATTTATGCCAAATATGACTACTAATCATGCTATTTACTACACTAATTTTCACTCGTCACCATTTTATTTCACACTCTCTTATCAGCGTCGTCGTCGTCTGAGTGAACGTTTTACTGACATTTGTCGTTCCTTGATACACATTCAGTGAAAACATCATTGTCAGCTTGAATATAAGCTTATTCAGTGATCTTGTAGAATAAGTTGGCATTCGAAATTCTAAATGAATTCATGCTCTAATTGTATTACATTTTTCCAAATATATGTATAAACTCAAGGTTCAATTTTATATTTGGTTTAAATTTCATTTCCCTTTGTTTTAAACTAATAAAAATACATTACCATACCCCTAAAGCAAAGGGAAACAAAATCTATATCATCTAAGGATGAAATTGAACCCCAGCATAAACAATAAGTTAAAAAGTAGTTGGACGGTTGAGACTGATGACAAGCCCAACTATAGCTATGTACAGCTGAGCCTATTCACAAAATCGGCTCCTGACAAAATCTAAGGCCTTTCTCTGATGCCCAACCATACAAAAAGCCTCTCTTGGAGGGTCTACAATAGGGTTGGCGTCATCCCGGCCCAAATTGTCGCACATTCTCGGAATCTCGATGGCTATTTTTGACATCCCACCTCGCGTGTATACTTTTTAATTGCCCTATGATGTGATTTTGGTTCTTCTTCTTAAAACAGCTTTGCAATTCTGTATGTACTTGTATGGTCATGCAAATAAAGCTCGTTGTTGTTGTATCCCGATCTCGCTCCAATTTTGCTTCAAAATCCCGGATCCCAACATTCAAATAAGGGAAATCCAGAATCCCGAGATTCAAATGAGGAGACTCCCGGATACTGAGATTGAAATGAAGAAAATCACGAATCCCGAGATTCAAATGAGGGAATCACGAATCCCTAGATTCAAATGGGGGAAATCACGAATCGCTAGATTCAGTTGGGGGAAATCACGAATCTCTAGATTCAAATGAGGGAAATCACGAATCCCGAGATTTAAATGAGGCAGGAGCCCGGATCTATGGACGATAATATTACGTGTTTAACGTCAGAACCTCTGGCCGACAACCTTTTCTGTTGGTGACACTCAGCACGTCGGCCGAACTCAGCGGTCTGGGTCTAGTTTAACGAAGCTGAAATATTCGCTTTTTTTTTGCTTTTTCGCGGCCTTGGTATCCTGTAGTACAATCTTAACGAGGCTACGAATATTGTTTTGCCAGTTTCTTCCAAAAGGTGTTAAGAGATTTCATCAAAGTAGAAAATGTAGTCCGTGTGGCTTTTGATTCCCAAGGTGCTTCGCGACATGAACAGTGCCTCTTGGAGCACGTGGGGTCGCAAAGAGTTCCCTTGGGGCAACAGTGCCAGCTGTCCCCACAATCCATTGCGTCCTCTAACATACAACAGCCAATAAAGGAGTTAGAATACTCGTTAATACAGCAGGTCGTGTTAGCAGGGCAACCAGTCAACTGTCGTACGTCTTGCATCGATTCTTCTGTATGTTGTAGGCAATACTTTCTTGAGTCCATATTATCATTTCCTTCCTTAGAGGCCAAAGCTTAGACAAGAGTTCAAAAAATTAATACATAAATAAATTAAATAGATAAATAACTACCGTAAATCCTCTATTAAGCCCCCCGGGGGGCTTATTTTTTCCAAGCACTTTTGAGAGGGGGGGGGGGGGCTTAATAGAGAGGGGGGGCTTATTTAATTTAGCGAAACGCATCACCTGTAGCAAAAATACCGTGGTATGAGACAGAGTAGACTTACGCGTTGTACAATTAAACTTGTGGTTCCCGAGCGGTACACTGCTTTGTCTAACGACAAGAAAATGGTGGCAATTCTCCACAGAGAGCTAGAGCGCAAAATTGAGAAAGTTAAGCATATGAAGTTGGAGGTCATGCCGCCGACGACCAAAAACAATATGAACTTCCAGCCTGAATAAATCATAACTGATCAGTCCACGTTAATCGTTATTTTTTTGTGAAGAATAAGGATTGGGGGAGGGGGAGGGGGGGGGGGGGCTTATTTGAGAGGGGGGCTTAATAGAGGATTTACGGTAGATTAGTGAAAATAATAGCTGTAAATGGACAAAAATTTTGCTTGAGCAATAACCGCCAAACAAGTTTTACTTAGAAGTGAAGTGTAAAATATCATAACCACATTTAATTTAAATGAATTGGAAACGACGCACGTTGAGTAAATTTTCCCACATATACGGATGATTAATCGATAAAATAAACACAATGAAATTTTCGTATTGCTACGTTGGCTTTTAATTCTAATTACAACTCTCTGGATCTTTTGTATTTCTTTTCCCTTATTACCTTTCAATCTCCTTTTTCTTTCATCAGTATCTTTTTTCAATAAATTTTTAAATCCTTTAGAGACTTCCTTAGCCAAACTCATGTAGCCATGTCCTTCTAGATGCTGAGAACGTAAAGAGAGAATCAATCAGGTCATGACCACAAACCGACAGGGCTTAAAAACGGCTGATTGGTCGAGACGTTGTGACGTAAAAAAGTGATCTCGCAGTTACTGCGCATGCGGAAAGTTAAGAATGAATGATCTTGTTGTCAATATGGCGGACGATCGGTGGCCGATTCGGAGCTGTATTTCGGCGCATTTTTCAAAGTTCTTACTATATCAGGACGTGTTGTTAAATGATATTTTCAGTTTGTAATTTTTGATACCCAAAACATAGTGCTTCGGCTACTTAATCAATAGATAAAAGAGAAACATGTTTTGATGCAAGCAGACGTCTTGAAGGGAATAAACTGTCAACAACTTGACGTTCAACACAAGTGGTCTGCGACTGTTGGTCATTGCCTTTTTTGAATTGAGTGGCTTCTAGAAGAGCCATTTTGTGTCGCAGAGGCCTTTTCCATGGATTGATGACGGCCCCTCAAGCTTGACATTTGATTTTCGTACTATACGGTTGAAGGTGCGCGAAGTGGGATATTAAACAGTCCTCGTCGAAGTCTTCTGTATCATCGTCTGCTTTCTGGTTGAACAAATCCCCTTCGTCATCATCTTCATCGCCATGATCGTCATTGTTATGCAAGGTATCTGGAAATAATTTTTTTGGTTAGGTTATGTTTAATGTTTGTGCCAATGATCACGCGCCGATTGAAGTTGTTCAACTTATTGCTTTCTCTTTTACAAGTTAAAAAACTCAAATTGTCCAGGAATAGTAAGTTTATACAAAATTTATGTAACAATTTTTTTATTTTCGTTGTTACAACAATCAGTCTCAAGATCAGATAGTTGGGAAACACTGTTCAATAACACATTTCTTTTTCATTTCTGAGCCAGTTCTTTCATCCGTTGTACCAACAAAGGGTAACATGTGCGGCAGTTTACTTCCTCAATCCGGAAATAACTGTTGTCTGTGTATTGTTGGTTTGTGTTATGCACAATCGAATTATGTTTTCAAAGCTCCTGTTGTGTACACAGGTTGGCATGTCACATTTCAGGCAAAGATTAGGCTCATGGCCAGGAAAAGCATAGTGTCAAAGTATCTAGCCGGAGAACTAACACTAAGCTGTCCAAAGTTCATAAGCAGCGTGTCTATGCGCATGTGCGGTCACGCATAACGTCCTTACAGTCACGCATAACCTAATAACGTGACATCTCCTCTTCTTAAGACAGTTTTTAGAAAATAAACAATCTACAAGCTTTGGGTTCACTACAAATAGTTCTCAGTTCAACAGTTCTCTTTGAACTAAACTAATATCCGGTTTCGAGAATGTCTAAACAGTTTCAATAAGGCGCTCTGGTGCTCGTCGAACCCGTTGGCTCCTTCTGACAAGTTGGTCTGCTTGTGGGATAGCAGGCTTCGGGATATCGGCCTGTGGTTCTGCCACCTGTGTTTCGATACCCATGTTTGTGTTTGATGGCGTAACGGGGATGGACGCATCGCTGACTGCTTCCCATGCTTGGTTTGTGACAGGAGGTGCTTCCTCCTTAGTTGGCTGAAGGTGGATACGGTTTCGACGGATCTGGGTCCCATCCGGGGTTGCCACTATGTATGAACGGGGTGCCTGGTGTTGCTTGACAACCACCGCTGGTGTCCATTCCCGCCCCCGCCTCATTCTCACCGGTTCGCCTTCATGTAGTGTGGAAAGTGGTCGGGTGCCACGATCATAGAATGCTTTCTGACCTTGTTGGCGCGACAACAATTGGTGACGAACCTGAGATGTGGACCTAGCCTGGGGTTCCAGGAGGCTCTTGAAGGTTGGTAACCTTGTTCTCAGTTTTCTGCTCATAAGTAATTCTGCTGGGGAGTCGTCCATGCCACTGATAGGGGTGTTGCGGAACTCCAGCAAAGCGAGGAATGCGTCCTGCTTGGACTCATCAGCTTTCTTCAACAACTGCTTAACAGTCTGCACATTTCTTTCCACAAGTCCATTAGACTTTGGGTAGTGTGGACTCGAAGTGACTACTTCAATCTCCCAATCACTGGCAAAGTTTTTAAATTTCAGACTGCTGAAAGGCATGTTGTCTGCAATTAACCTCTCCGGGATACCATGACGAGCGAACATGTCTTTCATTGCCAAGATGACTGCTTCGCTATTCTTGCTGGTGAGGCGAGCTACTTCAGGATACTTTGAAAAATAGTCAACAACGAGCAGGTAATCTCTCCCTTTATAATAGAAAATATCCGCGGCAACGGTAGCCCAGGGTCTCTCAGGGACATGTTGTGGAATCAAAGGCTCTCTCTGGTTGCTGCGCTGATACTGCTGACAAGTACTGCACTGAGATATCAACTCATTAATTGCACCATTGATACCCGGCCAAAACACAGCACTTCTGGCTCGTGCTCTGCACTTCTCTATTCCCAAATGAGCTGCGTGAATGCGTTGTAGGATTTCGGGTCGCAGGCTTTGGGGAATAATTATGCGATCACCTTTGAACATCAACCCCTCATAACAGCTTATCTCATCTCTGTAGTTCCAGTAAGGCCTAATCTCTATGGGTGTTTGTTCTTTGGTTTGTGGCCAGCCATTCATGACAACTTTGTGCAATTGCTGAAGTTCGGGGTCCCTCTTGGTCTCAGCTGTCAATTTGTGAAACATGGTCTCAGACAATTCTCCAGAGTCCAGGAGATGAATTTCGAACTCATCAGATTGGTCAGTACTTTTGATAGGTAAGTAAGCTCTGGAAAGTGCATCGGCTAGGACCAGATGCTTACCAGGTAGGTACTTGACTTTGACCGCATAAGGCTTAATTCTGAGAATCATCTTTTGCAGACGGAGGGGTGCTTGATGAATGGGTTTCTTCAAGATTGCTTCTAATGGTTTGTGGTCACTTTCAACTGTTATTTCACGTTGGCCATACAAATAATTGTGAAAGCGTTCACAGCCAAAAACAATAGCCAACATCTCTTTTTCGATCTGTGCATAATTCTGCTGGCTCAGAGTTAGGGCTTTTGAGGCATAAGCCACTGGGCGGTCGTTTTGCAGAATGACAGCACCAACACCTTTTGAACTTGCATCAACAGATAAAGTCACTGGTTCTTTCGGGTCAAAGAACTTAAGAGCGGATGAGATTGCTGTCTTAAGGCTTGTAAACGCATCATCTTCTGCTTGTCCCCAGGACCTTTCGACATCCCTCTGGAGCAGCTGGCGCAGTGGAGCGCTTTTCTGAGACATGTTTGGAATGAACTTGGACAGTTCAGTTCAGTTCAGTTCAGTTGCGCTCACGACAACGATCCAACACCTGCCCAAGCCTCACATCATGCTGCTCGACATCCTCTCCCCACACAACCAAATCATCCACGATAACTTCAACGCCTTCTATGTCCTGGAACAAATGGGACATAACATTCTGAAACACTTCCGGGGCGGACGCGATTCCAAAAGGCAAACGCGTGTAACTATATCGGCCAAATGGTGTATTGAAGGTAGCTAGCTTGCTACTGTCCTTGGCTAGTTTGACCTGCCAAAAACCATGATTAGCATCAAGGACACTGAATACTTTTGCATTGGGCATTCTGCTAATGACATCTTCCACGGTCTGCATAGGGAAATGTTCGCGCATGACAGCACGATTGAGATCGCTGGGATCCATGCATACTCTGAGCTTGTTATTCTTCTTCTTTGCAACCACCAGACTGTGTACCCAGGCAGTGGGCTCCGTACATTTTTTAATTACTCCCAGGTTTTCCATTCTATTAAGTTCCTCTTTAAGCGGCTCGCGAAGGGCAACTGGAACCCTACGGGGAGGGTGGACAACAGGAGTGGCATTGGGATCAATCTGGATTTCATGCTGGACGCCAGTAATTTCACCAAGGCCTTCAAAGACATCTGCATACTCGGCTTCCAGGCTCTCTTCTTCAAGGCTGTAAATTCTCTTTATCAGACCTAACTCAAGACAGGACTTCAATCCAAGAATGGATGGTAGGTCTTGCTCAACGAGTATAAAGTCCATCACTGTAAATTTTCCTTTGTACTCACAAGCTAGGCTGACTTTGTCTCCAGGATTAATTCTGCGTCCGTCATACACTTTCAGCTTCGCTTTGCACTGGCGGGACTGTTTGTTTTCCACTGGAAGTCGATCAAACACCGACTGAGAAATGACATTGCAATCGGCCCCCGAGTCTATTTTGAAATTCACATTGCTATCAGCAATCTTAAGCGAAACGTGCCAATCATTTTGGGAAGGGTATTTACCGCTTGACTCCACTGAAAATGCAAGCAAATCGGCTTCATCATCACTGCCCTCCGATTCAGCCACGGCGTGCACAGTTTTCCCGCCAAAATCCCGCATTCTCTTTCGGCAAACACTCAAGAAATGACCTTTTTTCTGGCAATAATCACACGTTTTCCCGAAAGCAGGGCAAGATCCCCACGAGTGAGAAGAACCACAAAAGGTGCACTTGACCTTTTTCGAGCCAGCTCCTGGTCTCGGTCGATGCGATGGATTTTGCTTTTGTTTGTCGCCACCCGTTGTACCGTCCGCTCGAATTTCATTCACGGACGGATTTTTATCCTTTTGCTCCTTTGTGCCCATCGCTTTGATCTGCTCCTTCGAAGCTTCGGATGCTCTTGCCATAGAAATCGCTTTTTCCAATGTAAGCTTATCCTCTCGCAATAGTCGTTGCTTCACTGATAGATCTCTTATGCTGAACACGAACTTATCTCTCACCATGTCGTCCACTGCCGTGTACTCGCATGATTTCACCTTGTTTTTCAATCGTGTGACGAACTGGTCCACCGTTTCAGAGTCTTTCTGCATTATCTGCCAAAATTGATATCTTTCAAAGACTACGTTCTTCCTGGGGTTGCAGTAGCGCTCAAACTGCTCAAGAACCTTAGCCAGCTTCTTCTCATCGCCTTCGGGAAACTGAAATGTGTTAAACATCTCAATGGCGTCCTCGCCGGCGAAGTTAAGCAGGATGGCGATTTTGACCGTATCATCTTTCTTTTCGCTTCCCGAAGCTGTTAAGTAGATATCGTATTGTTGAAATCTCCTCCAATTTTCTGAGGTATTTCCGTCGAAACT
The DNA here is from genome assembly GCA_038088405.1 of Porites divaricata. Taxonomy (NCBI): domain Eukaryota; kingdom Metazoa; phylum Cnidaria; class Anthozoa; order Scleractinia; family Poritidae; genus Porites; species Porites divaricata. The sequence continues at coordinate 10,589,291 of JBBMOI010000016.1, forward strand.
TAACGCGCTAGGTTTGTGAAAACTATCCATGTTTTACTTCTGACACCATGTCAAAGTATCTAGTCGGAGAACTAACACTAAGCTGTCCAAAGTTCATAAGCAGCGTGTCTATGCGCATGTGCGGTTACGCATAACGTCCTTACAGTCACGCATAACCTAATAACGTGACACATAGCCAAGGGGAAGGCAATGTTGGTCTAAATTGGCATGAAAAACTGGAAAATGGTAGCCTAGGGCTGAAAAAGTAATGAAAATGAAAAAATTATCTGCAAGGCTTCGCCAGGTTATTTAGACAGAATCAATTTTGACTTAAGTTCTTTGTTTACTTGACAAGAAATTTCTTGATGGACAGATACAGCGACTGTAGATTTTAAATAATACCAGCATAAATATTACAATCTATCTTTTCAATACCTGATACTTTTTTCTTACTTTGGGAATGTTTTATGTTTTCAATCTGCTTTGTCCATACGTCACTGAAGATGTTTATAAAAAATTCTGCTGCCAATTCTGCTGCATGGACTGTTGTTCTTATTTCAGTTGGGCAGTGCCTATGTAGGGAACGGTGTTGAGCCCACCCCCCACAGTTTAAAAAAATGTCAACATTGTCATGTGATACTATTGCATCAGAAAATTGAAAGGACACGCATGTATGACCATGAGGACGAAAATGTGGTTTTTGAGGAAGAATACAAACTGAACAAGACAATCCCTGCTTGTGGTGTTTCTTTTATTCTTTTACTTCGCTTACACAAGAACCTGGCCGTTACATTTTGGCGACCCTGCCAGGACATGTCAATGTGGGGATTTATTCGACCTTATACATTCGCAAAAGATGTTTACATCTTCGATGTGCCGCTATCGCCTTGCTTGTGGCCTCGACACTTGTGCAGATGACTCATTCATTCTTGTAAGAACTGATTTGCATTTGGGATGGAAATATTGTTTTGATACGTGTTGCTTTCGCTGAGTTGTTTCAGTTTTGTGCGGAATTACTGAATTCAAGAGGGAGATATATTTTTGTCGAGTTTGCGAAGAGGAACGTCGCAGACTATGGCCGCGCAATCCGAAGTGGAAGAGCTCCAGCTTCAACTTGAATCGAAGATTTGCAGCCTTGATCTGAATGGTTTGGTGGAGCTGGCAGCGCATTTAAACGTGGAGTTTAAGGAATTAGGAAAACTTGCTCTGTCGAAAAAGATTCGCGAAGAAGTAGAGAATAGTTTGACCGAAACTGAAGATAAGAAAGTATATTTGGTCGGCCTTCTTGCCTTTGTAAATGGAAAACCACCGCCACTTGAGGGCGACGCAACTGCGAATAAAGAACAAGTGAAAGTAAAGCATGAGTCGCTTAATCAATCAGGAACACTGAAGGAGAAAACTGAGACAAAGGAACCCAAGGTAAACCTTGACGTTAGTAAAGTGCTAAAGCGCGATTTCAAAATTCATGGCGTCGTAGCGGGAGATAATTTTAAAGATGGACTTTCGTTTGTAAGTTTGTCCCGTCAGATAGATGCTGGTCTCAAAGCGGGCTACAAAGAAAATGAAATTATTGACGCGGTGATTCGAGCAGTAAGCCCAAGTCTACAGTTGAGGTCGTATTTGGAAATGATACAGGACTTAACTTTAACCCGTTTGCGTCTTATAATGAAAGCTCACTTTAAGCAAAAGTCGGGAACTGAACTGTATCAGGAATTGTCTAACCTACGCCAAGAGACAAGCGAGACCCCTCAAGATTTCCTTGTGCGAGCCATGAGTTTGAGACAGCAGATTATATTTGTGTCCAGTGCAAGTGATAGTCCTATTAAGTATGAGCCTTCACTGGTACAGTCCTTGTTCCTGCATGTGTTAGAGACCGGGTTACAGGATGAAGCTGTGAGAGCAAAACTACGTCCTTTCCTTGAGAAGACTACTGTGAGTGATGAACAGTTGCTGGAGAAAATAAATCAGATCATGTCAGCAGAAATGGAACGCTGCAATAAAATGTGTTCAGGTGGTAAGAAGGGCTGGCGTGTTAATCAAGTGGGGACTTCCTCTGTATCCAACAACCCTGCTCCAGGACAGCCAGGTCAAACGCCTCAGAGCGAGAGTGCTAAATCAGTGAAAAAGGAAGCTAAGCCAAACAGTCTGGTTACAGCACTTGAAGCTATACAGTCTGACCTTACTTCACTAAAGCAGGCTTTTGACAAGGCCCGCACCTCCTCAGAGAGAATTGCAAATGAAAGATATGGATCGGCTAACCAGTCACAGTTTAGACGTCGCAAGTGTAGTGCGTGTTACTCAGCCAGTGTAGAGAGGTGTGACCATTGTTTCAAATGTGGCTCAAGCGATCACTTTGCAAGAGGATGCAGAAAAGGGCGTGCTTCGGGAAACGAGAGGAGGCTGCACCCACGGGACAGGGTGTAGCCGGGAAAGCCATGTCCCATGCCTGTCGGTTCTGTGGGAAAACAGAGGGTGATATCCCTTTCAAACAGTGTAGTGGTTGCAAGGCTGCGAGATATTGTAGCAACGCATGTCAAGTAGATCACTGGAAAGAACACAAGACACTTTGTCAAGCTATATCAACTTTGGCAGACCAAAATTATCGAAAAGACAGGGAGCGATCGCAGGCATTTGTCAGCCATTTATCGCCGCAGGAACATGCACAAGTGATTCGTCTTGTGGGGCGGAAGTGTACAGTAAAGTGTCTTTTAAATGGGGTTGAAACCGAAGCCTTATGGGATACAGGAGCTCAAGTGTCAATTATCCCAAGTAACTGGGTGAGGAAATTTTATCCTGGAACTGATGTTCGAAATATCACAGAACTATTGGGCATGGGTGGGCTTGACCTGAAGACAGCAAATGGAACTGACCTGCCTTACAAGGGTTGGGTAGAACTTACTTTTAGTCTTGCCGAGGAAAACTCACAACGTTCATTACAAGTACCGTTTTTAGTTGCCAAAGATTCACTTGACATGCCAATTGTTGGGTTTAATGTTATAGAGGAGATCACTAAACAGCCTGTAGATTGTGCATCAGCTGGGGTTGGAGAATCAGTGGTGGATGCCCTTAGCTCAAGTCTAACTGGTGTTGAAAAAGAAAAGGTGGAGGCTCTTGTTAACCTCATTAAGACAGAATCTGCAAAAGAATTGTGCAGTATTAAGTCCAGGAAACAGGACACGTTGATCCCTAAAGGGCAGTCAGTTATTGTTTCATGTCGCGCAGCAATTGGTCCAGTTGGCAAGATCCCAGTGTTATTTGAACTCGATCCAGACTCATCCTACCCTTCTGATCTTGAAATACCAGAAACACAATTAACTGTTACAGGTGCTTCAACATGTAGAGTTAATATTCGTGTAGACAACCCATCCAAGCATGATGTTGTTTTGAAAGATCGGACAGTGTTGGGACGCCTACAACAAGTAAAGTCGGTTACTCCTCTCGAAGTTAAGCTGAAGGAAACACCTGTTCCTACTGTTAATGGTCCTTCGACAGTTGATATGTCGAGTGAAAGTGGAAGTAGTAGCAACTGCTGTACAGAGCAGAGGAAAGAAGAGGAAGGTTTTGAGATCAAAAAGCCGCCATGTAGTCACATCCCTAGTGTTGACAGTGAGGAACTTTCTGAAGAACAGAAAACCATTGTTAGGAAAATGCTTGAGGAGGAAGCAGAGTCATTTTCACAGACAGATGATGATGTTGGATGCGCAGAGGAGTTGCAAGTGGACATCAACCTCACTGATTCAGTACCAGTGCAGAAAAGATACAACTCCATTCCCCAACCACTTCATGCTGAGGTCAAACAGTATGTAGAAGATTTGCTGAATCGAGACTGGATTCAGAAGTCAAGATCAGCATATTCATCTCCAGTTGTGTGCGTTCGTAAGAGAGATGGCACTTTAAGACTATGCATAGACTACCGGCAGTTGAATGCAAAAACAATCCGTGACAGCCATCCCCTAACCAGGGTGCAAGACACCTTACAGAGTTTGGGTGGAAATCAGTGGTTCTCCTTACTTGATCAAGGGAAGGCTTATCATCAAGGTTTTGTAAGCCCTGAAAGCAGGCACAAGACTGCTTTTGTCACGCCCTGGGGACTTTATGAATGGGTTCGGTTGCCTATGGGTTTAAAAAATGCACCAGGGGAATTTCAGCGGTTTATGGAACATTGTCTTGATGGTCTTAGGGATGAAATGTGTATCCCGTATATTGACGACATCATTGTCTATAGCAAAACATTTGAAGAACACATTGACCATATCCGACAAGTACTTCAACGACTGCGTGCACATGGGATAAAACTTAAGCCAAAGAAATGCAAACTTTTCAAACGAGAAGTGAACTACCTTGGACAGATAGTTTCAGCTTCAGGTTACCGGTTAGATCCCGCAAATGTTGAGGCAGTCTTATCCTTGAAAAAGAGTAATCCAAGTACTGTGGGTGAGGTTAGAAAATTGTTGGGTCTTCTGGGTTATTACCGCAGGTACATCCCAAATTTTGCACGAATGGCGTATCCACTGTATCAGTTGCTGCAAGCAGACCCTGAAAATGTGGCAAGAACAGTGCGCGGAAACAAACAGCACTCCAAACGTGGATCAGTACCTTCTTCAAAACCAGTTGTTTGGGGAGACCAACATGAGAAAGCTCTAGAGAAACTGTTAGATCACCTTACAAGTGCTCCAGTGTTAGGGTATCCAGATTTTAGTCAACCATTCGTTCTACATACTGATGCATCTCAGGAGGGACTTGGGGCGGTCCTGTACCAGAGACAAGATGGGAAAATGCGTGTTATCGGCTATGGGTCACGGTCACTTACCAAGGCAGAACGAAATTATCATCTGCACTCTGGCAAACTCGAGTTTTTGGCATTGAAGTGGGCAGTGTGTGAACATTTTAGAGACTATCTTTATTATGCTCCTCATTTTGTCATATATACAGACAACAACCCCCTTACATATGTGCTGACGACAGCCAAATTGAACGCCGCTGGTCATCGCTGGGTTTCAGAACTTGCAGATTTTTCCTTTACCATAAAGTACAGACCTGGACATTCCAACAAGGACGCAGATGCACTGTCAAGAATGCCAGTGGACATTGGTTCCTATGAGAAGTTGTGTACTGAATGTGTTTTGCCTGCTGATATTATGGCAGTGTTTGTTGGATTAAGGGCACAACAGCATGGAGAAACAACTTGGGTGTCGGCAGTGAGCCTTGATGACAGTCTTTTGGACTTTGATAATGTGTCCGTAGTCACTGGTGGGAGCCAAATAAACAAAACTACACTGTTGAATGCCCAAAGACAAGATCCCGCCATTGGAAAGGTTCTGAAGTTCAAGGAAAGTGGAAGGTGGCCTTCACCATGGGAGAGGAGAAGAGAATCGCCAGCAACAAGAGTATTACTGCGACAGCGCTCTAAGCTTTATCTGGGAAAAGATGGACTGTTGTACAGGAATAGTGGCACAAATGCACAGTTGTTGTTGCCCAAATGTTTTCATAGTACTGTCTTTAAAGAACTACACCAGGAAATGGGACATTTAGGTGCTGACCGTGTGATTCAATTGGCTCGTGAGCGCTTTTATTGGCCAAAGATGGAGAGTGATATTATCCACTTTGTGACTCAGGCTTGTCCATGTCTCAAGCAACGTCGACCTAACTTGAGTACTCGTGCACCACTTACCAGTATTACCACTTCATCACCTTTTGAACTAGTGTCAATCGACTTCTTGCATCTAGAGGAGAGTTCTGGTGGATATGAGTATATCATGGTCATTGTTGACCATTTTACCAGATTTGCGCAAGCTTACCCAACTAAAAACAAGTCAAGCACTACTGCTGCTGATCGCCTATATAATGACTTTGTTCTACGATTTGGTTTCCCTGTAAAAATTCTCCATGATCAAGGTCGAGAGTTTGAGAACAAACTGTTCCAGAGATTACATCAACTAAGTGGCGTTACTCGTCTTCGCACTACACCATACCATCCTCAAGGGAATGGAAAAGTGGAAAGATTCAATAGGACTTTGTTGTCCATGCTCAGGACTCTTCCAGAGAATCAGAAATCGAGATGGAAGGACTCATTGAACAAAGTTGTGCATGCTTACAATTGTACGAGAAATGATGTCACTGGGTTCTCGCCATTCTATTTGCTTTTCGGGCGGTCACCTCGTCTTCCAGTTGACTTGATGTTTGGTCTCTCACGGGATGAAGCTTGTGTAACTCATCGGGGGTATGCAGAGAAGTGGCAGATCGCTATGAAGGAAGCCTATTCACTCGCCGCAAAGAATAATCTTCAATCTACAGTCGCTGGCAAGAAGCAGTATGATAAAAAGGTGCGGTTTTCAAGCTTACAACCTGGAGATCGAGTACTAGTGCGCAACTTGTCGGAGCGAGGCGGCCCAGGCAAACTAAGGTCTTATTGGGAACAACAGATTGATGTTGTGGTTGGGCAGAGAGGGAACCTTCCTGTATACGAGGTCAGGCCTGAAGGACAGACTGGAAAGCCTAGAGTGTTGCATAGGAATCTATTACTGCCGTGTACTTTTCTTCCAGTTGACTCCCTAGAACCTCCCCTCCATTCCATTCGAGAAACAGTGAGTACCAGTCCTTCCAAGACAGTTGCTGGCAGGACTCAGACTTATGAATTCGGCGCAAGTGAATCAGGAGACGAGGATGAACCCTCTGGTTTGTTGCCTCCCGAGTTCGAGACACTGCAGATGTCTGCACCTACAGGAGACCCTGAACGTCTCGTGTCAGTCCAGCCAGAGCAGGATACAAATGAAGTTATGACCGCAGATGTCGAGACACCTCATCATGATGAAGTCACAGACGAACCTGTGCTACCTGACTCTGAAGCTGACGACGACCTCGTTACTGAGCAGGAGACGGAACAAAACCATTGCCGCCCTATGCGTGCCCGACGCCCACCAAATGTGCTGTGTTATGATCAGCTGGGAAATCCTAGCTATCACCCTTGCAATGCCTCAAGTGTTCAAGCACCAACAGCCAATAATATTGTTCCTGGTCAAATGATGTACAGTCCACGTTGTCCGCCGTGGTTGGTTGCAACGCCCTATTATTATGGATCACCAAGCCTGCAGAATTATGGGGGACCATCCTGTTACGTTCGGGTCCATCCACACACTGTGCCTTGGTACCCTCTAAATATGTTCCAGTGTATGCAGTTTCCAGTTTGCTGAGGATTTCGCAGGACGTTGTCAGACTTGAAACTTTGAGACTTAAGGAGATTTTAATAGTTGTTAAAAAAAAAAAAAAAAAAAAAAAAAACCAAAGAAAAAAAGAGACTTGTTCAGTAAACAATTGAGGTACAATTGAAAAAAAAACAGTGTTTTATCACATGAACATTGGCTTTATCAAAGAAGGACGTGAGATGAAACTTTCTCTGTAGGCCTGATCACCCTATGAGAATATTTGTTTAGAAACAGTCAAACTTCAGTTGGTTGTTAAGTAACAGTCTTTAAAGGATAGAAAGTCTTTGTTTCGATGTCCAGGAGGACATCTATTTTAGAGGGGGTGTATGTAGGGAACGGTGTTGAGCCCACCCCCCACAGTTTAAAAAAATGTCAACATTGTCATGTGATACTATTGCATCAGAAAATTGAAAGGACACGCATGTATGACCATGAGGACGAAAATGTGGTTTTTGAGGAAGAATACAAACTGAACAAGACAATCCCTGCTTGTGGTGTTTCTTTTATTCTTTTACTTCGCTTACACAAGAACCTGGCCGTTACACCTACACAGGAACATTCCTTACTTTTGTTGTAGTTCAATGAAGACAAGTAGTTCAGCAACAACATCACAAGTTCAGTCATACACAAGCTAATGACATTCCATTCTAGGTGAATGGCCATCTATAGTCTTGTATATGGCATTTATCTTGATAAGTCCTGGAAAAATAATAGTCCAATAACCACATACCAGTTCAATAATCACGATAGTTCACAAACCATACAGCAGCCCAGTGCTACAGGCAATAATTCAAGGAATTTAAATCATCTATTTAATTCTTTGGGAAGGATGTGGAGGGGATGGGGCATGGAGGCAGTGGTCTTTATTTGCATAGCTGTTTAAAAATTATTATGGCTGATTAACATTTATTTATGCTTTGACAGAAAGTTATGAAGAAGATAGAAGAAAAGTCCAAGAGTACACGGCTTTGAAGAGCAGCAGATATAGGGAATTTTTCTCTTGCATAGTTCAATAAAGACACAGTAGTGGAGAAGAGATGTCCCTTTGTGCATAATAAAGAGGAGCAGTTGATAACGAAAAGAGAGGCAAAACAGGAGAAGTAGAACGCAATGATCCAAAAGACCAAAGAAAAAAATTATTCTGTAATACACAATGTACCTTGTCTTGCAGTTTTCACCTAAATGTACACTACTAATGTCCTTTTCTGTCTTTTGGTAGATCACTAGTACTGCTCAATAAATTGAATTATTGTTATTTTTACATTAAAAAATTATTTTCTGGCTTGTCTTAAGAGTTGGTCGGCCAAGTGGTCTAGCTGCCTAGCCATTACTTGTAGTTGGCCAACCACTCTCTTGGCTTCAATGACTGCTTGTTTAATGTCTTGTTTAGTTTCAGTGGTTACCACCAAGGCTCAAAATAGCCACCGGTAAATAAACAATCACTGGCCAAGATGACCATTTTGTCTGGATTAACTTTTGGTTTGCCAGTCATTTTAACAGTACATTTACATTGTAAATGGATTTGAATGTATTTGCATTTGAATTTAGTTATATTTTTGCTTGTTTAGCTACTATGTTAAAATTATGCTCCTGGTTTAAAAAATTGTTTGTTTTTAATATTTTGGACATGACCTGTCAAACAATAGACTTAACTGAGCTGAAATTTCTTTGGCCAGTCAGCATGACCAACAACAGTCAAAAAATTATTTTAGCCCTGACTACTCAGTAAAGACATAATTGCTGTAATTTTGTACTTCATGTACAGTTTGCATTTTTTACATATAGCCCTATTTTAGAAAAACCTCTTGGCTCTATTGAAATATTTGGCCATTTCTTGTAGTAAACTACCTGGTTTTGGAAGAAACTCAAACTATTCAAGACTGCTGCAACCCTTGATTTTTGTGGCTTTCTTCTTTTCCCTGAAAGGGTGTGATTTTCATCAATGAATCTTGCATCAGAAATGACTTGTTGAGTTGCAGGTACATGCTTGTTACAAAAATGTTCCACCGTAAATGGGTCAAGGAGTTTCTCCTCCATTGTTGTAGTGTCTTATCAGAGCCTTGTGGAATTGTAGAAACAGTGTGCTAAATAATGTGTCCTCTTGTGGAAGAGAATTTTACAACAACTGTTGGCATTTTCATTTTACTTGTGACTATTCCCTATGTATTACAGAGATAAACTTACAGTCAATTGGTATATTTGCTCGGCACTGTTAAAAGGACTTTTAGAAGTGTTTACAGTGTACCTTTCAATTTTCTCTTTTAGAATATTATAATTTTTGGTCCTCATTTTTCCTCTGGATTTGACCAATTTTGCTGAGAAATGCCTTTTGCATGTGAACTTATACATAACAGAGTCTTGATACAGTGATTGGATGCCTTTTTGTATACATCAGTAATGGTGTAAATTTTACATTTATTATTGATCATTCTTGGTACAAACTGCACATGCATGTGTTTTGTTTGCTATAGTGTACGAAAACGAAAGTGGCCACCTTTATTAAGTATTTAAATCATTTTTCTTTCTCTTTCAAGGTCCCTTTCCTTCTCCAGGATTCCAATCCTTTCTCCGCCTCAGTTCTTCATACTTTGAGCTCTGCTCTGTGGACGTTCATGGGCAGCAGTTTCGTTTGTTTTCTTTAGTGACGTCTTTAGTTTTCTCCAAATGGTACTTTTGCAAACAGATAAATTTCCAAACAAAACCACAAAATCGTCCCTCTACACCCTTATATACAAACACGTCCCCAAAAGGCCGGAAGCTAGCCTTTTCTCATGAAAACAAAACATCACGAAAAAGAGTAAAAATAGGCCGATGACAGGCTGGTTATAAACTCAAATAACGTCATAACTTTAACACTGGAGGGAGACGCACGCGGCCAGCCGCAGAGTGTAGCTCACGGTGACAGAAAATTAAAACAACAAGGTACACATTGAAGTCGCATGAAGTTTATTAATTTCAAGTTTTCCGAACGCCATCACTTACAAAACAAAATTATGCTTAACAGCCGTGTGTACAAGACTTTTTACGCCCACTTTAAATATACAGTAAAGATGAACTAATCTTTCAACTGTCAGCGGATTCCTATTTCCGTTTCGCTTACTATTCAGCCGTAAGAGGAGACGCTAAAGACATAAAAAACAGAAAAATACAATGTTCTCTACTCACGAGGTGCGCCTTCTTTTCTTCCATATGCAATGTCAACGACTTCCACAAACAAGAAGCGCTAAAAAATTTTCATCAGAACGACAAAAAAGTCATATTTGATATTTTGTACAATAATAAATAAGCTACAAGAAAATGCAATTTAAAACCTTATACAAGCTGAGACCACCTTATGTTACGGGAAAACTGTACCTTGACTGAATTCTGAAAAGGTGAAATATTGCTTTTGAGGACTGCGTTGATCTGCGTTGAGCGTTGATCGCTTCATTAAAATCACTACACCGTTCCGATGTCTGCCATCGTGGCTCAAATCCAAGCAACAGTCCTCGTTGCGTTCAGTAACGCAGAATTTGAAGGCCTTGGGCGAGCAAGATGTCGCAAATAGCCGTCCCAATGACGTGTAGAATTTTCATTCGTCGTCCGCCATTTTGAAAATCGAATGGCGGGAAGAACGCCAGAGTTTTAATGCGCATGTCCAGCCGTTTTTAAGCCCTGTCCCACAAACCAAGTTTTGAGACCTTTTAAAAAATTACCGAATAGTTTAGCGTTGATCGTGAAGAAACAAAAGTCTTGTAAATTTATTAATCATTCATTAAAATTATGATGAATTAATAGGGAGAAACAAATGCACTCCTCTGTAAAACGTGCAATTTTTTTTATACAATTCCCTACTGATTGTTTCGTTTCACAAGAAAATTGAAATATTCACTTTGGGGGCGTAACTTATTGAGGGCTGGTTTTGGGGCGAGAACGCGAAGTGCGAGGCGCTAGACAGGCGAGGGGGGGGGGGGGGGTGGGGTCTTTTGAAGAGAAAAACAAAAAGCCTTTGGACAGACTTCTATTGCTGCGTCTCGTCATTCTTGATAGCCAAAACCCATCAGAGCGTCCGCAATAAGGCCTGTTGTGCAGGCTATATTCGCTTCCTATCAGTACGGGTATGGGTTAATTACAATGGCTCACCGTTGCAAATCCTCTCGCTCATTCTTATTTAGACGCTGGCTCGTCTCCAGTCGTCTATTTTGTCTGCTAATCAAATATTAACGAGGAATTCGCGTGGAAGATGCTCGCGGGGGAAGATGGGAAGGAGAGAAAAGGGGAGACTCCCTCTATCCTTCCCATCGTCCCCTTCGCTGAGATGCCGTAATAGTCTCCCGCGACCATTCCATGACCGCCTGCAAATAATAAGAGACGACTGGGACGAGTCAGATTTAGATGATAGGTCATAGCAGAAATAATATGAGGCGCGTTATGAAATCATGAGGTAAGCCTGGTTTTCTAAAGCGATTTGGTGTTCATTTTCTTGGCTCGCATAAATTATGAATTCTTAATGTAGTGATGAAAATTTTTTGATGAAAAAAGCAGTCACAGTCCCTAAAGGTGGGTGCGTTATATTGACAATACCTCAACAACAATGACAACTACAACACCATCATCGAGTAATATAGACATTTGTTTGGTGACAGAGACAATCGCTAAGTGTTATCTGCCCCGGCCTTGGGCCTCGACCTCAATTATTCCAGATATCACAAAAAAACCTCGTCCGATATTTTACATATTGATATAATTTTCATTTGTAGGACTTACCAATTGTGGTTGCTGTAGGTACAGATCACATTTTCTCAGTGCTACACCATCGCATGCTTCAATGACGGCTTTGTAAAGATCGACTATGTCAATTGGATCATCTCTTTCCATTTCTCTAAAAAATACAAGTTGAAAAAAATATAGAGCAACATTTTGGTCTTAATCCCCTGCAACGAATACACTCGTAGGCCATTAAAAGCGATCTCTCTGTTACTAACATGACTAAGGGACTTATCAAGCTTCCTTAACCCTTTAAGTTCCAATAGTGTCCAAGATCAATTTTCTCCTTACAATTATCCACACACTGTAAAGAGATAAGTTATGAGAATCAATAAAATGATCACCCAAGAGAAAATACTTTGATCTTTGAACAAATTCTCTCAACTAATTCTTTAAGGAAATGCATGGGGATCAGTTTGGAGAATTTGTGTGTGGATACTGGGGCTTAAAGGGTTAAGGGAATATAAGACAGTCTTGGATATTCTGGATTCCACTCTGTGGACTCCGGACTCTAGGTACTGGATTCCGGAATCTTTATCACTGGAACTCGGATTCCAGATTTTAATCGTTAGTGGGATTCCGGATTCCCATCTACTGTGCAGAGCTTCGGCGTCAGAGCGCAATAATTAGACCCAGGGCATGCAGTTCAGAGTTCCGCTGTGAGATTTTACCCCCCCCCCCCCAAAAAAAAAAAAAAAAAACAAACTTTGTGCCAATGTATTTAGCACGAAACTATTAATAGACAGTATTCGTATTCTCCGACAGTCCTGGGACGAGTAGGCCTTGATCATCAATGCGAGGCTTATGCGGAGAACTTGTCGCCAAAAGGACAAACAAATATGAGAAAAACTGCCGCTGAGTTTGCCGAATTTAAGGAAAATTTTTAACATTGTAAAGTTCCGAAGGGCTTAAATACTTGAGAGATGATTATTTCAAACAAAAAAAGGAAGATCTGCTCATTATTACTAAGAAAAACAGCGATCCTAACCATAATTATATTGATGAGAAGAGTGCTTGGTGAGCAAGTTTATAATTTAATATAAGCAGAGATGTTCTCAAAATCCCCGAAGCCAGTTTAATTGTAATTTGCAGTGTCCTTTAAACTTTTTGAAGAATATCTTTTATTGAAATTAACGTAATTATCGAAAGCCTGCGATAAAGTTGACAGTGATGTTATCACACCTACTTTGCAGTTGAAATTTTCTAACAGAGTGGATGCAAAATCTTGATTGTGTATTTGAAGTAAACCGGACGACTCATTCAGTGGATAATTACTTATCAGGACGCGTTCTGCACACAGTCCATGTGCATTTTAAGGAAGTTAAACCGGTTTGAACATAGCCTGTGCCAGGCTCTCAGATAGTATAGTGGGGAAGTATTAAACGAGCAAAGCGAAAATAAGACGCGCGCGACTTGGGAAAGGGGGCGGTGGCGTCTCTCCCCAGCCCTCGCGCGTTTTCTTATTTTTGAACGACTTTTCACTTTCACCACCATCTCGGAGCCTGGAACAGGCTAGTTTGAACAAAGATGACTAGGTAAAGTTTATTTTTAAATTTAAGTTACATGATCTTCGATAACAACTGAACGAGAGTACAAAAACGTGCACGCAGTTGAACACAGAGTTTGGTACAGACAATAATATTGAGAAGTTTAAACTCCGCTCTACAGATACACACAAGAGAAAAAAAATAATAATAAGAAGAAAATTTTATAAAGAAGGATTCGAGTATTGGCATTTTGACACAATATACCATTTTCTTGATTACTTCTTGTTTCTTCTTTTGGCTTCGTGGCTTTTTAAATTTTGCTGTTAGTACGACCAGCTCTTCCCACAGTTTTGTTTTTGAAACAGATATCCCGTTAGCTTACCCGTAAGGTTTCAACTTTTAAATCTCGCAGTTTTTTGCTGATTTCTACCGTTTTGGAGCGATTCAGCCGCGACTAACTAATGTTTGTTTTTGTTTTTGCCAAAAAGATCTCCGCTTTAGCCTCGGAATCATGCTGTGAAGTCTCTCGTCCCAGGGCCGTCGGGGAATACGAATATCGTCTATTGGGGACACTATTCTTACGTCTCCAACTGGACACTGGACGCCATTTTACGCGATCATTCGAGGCACGCGAAGGTCTAGCTACTCGCGGGGCAAAGGCAGTACTTTCATTTCTCAATTAATTAAGACCCTGAGTATTAGCCCGGCCCCGGAAATCGCATACCGGCCCGCGACCTCCCGCTCTGCAGTCAAACGCTCTACTTGACAGATTTAGGCCGGCCGGGCCACCTAACCACTCCCCTAGACAACTATAAGATGAAAAGTCTACCTTTAAGTCTTACTTAGTAGCGACCTTGTTGTACTCCTGAAGTATTTCGTTTGTTGTTTTGTTATAGGGAACTGGAGTGGAAGTTGCGAAAGCAATCATCGCTCCAGTTTTTAGCAACGTTTTCTTTATTTCCCTCATATTTTTCGCGTATTTCTTCAAGGGAACGTACTGTCAAAGAAAACAAAAACATATGGTACAAGATTACTTTATGAAACATCATGGAGTTTATGAAGTTCATATGCGGCAAAAAAGTAAGCTGTAGTGAACTCACAAAGATTTAGCCAAGGCCAAAAGCAAAGATCTTTTAGAATCTTTTAAGAACCATCTTTCTGAATTAGTTCCACTTTCGCCATTAGCAAAAAGCAAACTCAATTCCTTCTGAAAAAATGGACCTAAGCCCGCGGTCAATTGAAAGCCAGGAACTAATCAACGATGAACTCTAAGAAAACACGTCACCTCAATGAGTTGTACACTTAAGCCCGCTGTTGCCCGCTGTACACTTTTAGCAGCACCCCGTTGTCAACACTACCGGGTACTGAAGGGTTATCCTGGGTAAATACTCTATTATTATTATCATATTTTATCATTTTAAGCTGATCAGCGGATACCCTATTATGGCAGAAGTCAGTTGACCATAACATGGATTTCCATCGCAGATTGTATGTTTTGAACTCCGAGCAAGGAAACGTGGTATTCACATCCAGGAAAATAAGGGGGCAGGGGCAGGGGGGGGGGGGGGGGTGGTGGGTTAGACATACGACGGACGATTTTGCCGGATACAAAATTTCTTGGGTCGGAGTAGTCAATAAACAAAAATCGGTATCGATAAAAATTCGTAGCAATGAAGTGATTTTTATCGATTGACAAGGGAACAACCTCGTCCCCAGGGCTTTTCTCTGGCTGATAACGGAAGACGATCGGTGCAAATCGACCAAAATTGCTGTGTCAAGTCGAATAAGCGATATTATCGATTTTTCTTGAAACAAACAAAGAGAAATGTTGAAACTATTACACACGCAAGTTGCTCTCTAAAACCCTTTGTTTTGCACATAAATCACAAGCAGTTCTCACATGCAAGTATCACGAGGATTACGACCTTAGATCATATAATATAAAGAATTCCTAGCCTGAATCTCAGACATCCCTTCGAGTGGAAAGGATGGTTATCAATCGATAAAATATCACTTGATTGCTAGCGATTTCTATTGATACAGATTTTTATCTATTGATTACCCCGGCCCTTGTTTGTAACTACACCTGAAACTTCACCGACGTTATTTTGAAAGGGTGGTAGGTCTAAATTGTTAATAAAACTGAACGAAACGAGTGTGTCATCGATTTCTACCGACTGATCGATGCAATCGATATCAATCAATTCAGATTTACTGATTTTTATCGATTGACTACTCCGGGAATAGATAACCAAAATTTATTACCAATGGTGCTGATTCGATGGTGAAATGAAATATAAGTGAGATACTTGGAAATTAAGTGATTTGCGTCTACTGCTCTATGTTAGTTCATGTTGTTAGCAGTTGTAAAGTAAAACTATTGTTAATTAAATAATTCATGAAAGATATTATTCATCGCGGTCTACTTTTTTAGGGTTCGTTATTATTGTTTAATGTATTACGATGGTCACTCGGCCGTGCACTTATTTTCTTCATCAGAAGATGGTGTCGATTTACTGAGCAGGACTATTACAACCCCACAACCATAAGTGAGGTTTGTGATACGCCAATCACTAGCAACTACGGTGGTACTAATAGTCCCGCTCAGTAAATCGAAACCAGCGCCTGACTGAGACCTGCAGTACGCGGTCAAAACGTTACGATCAATAATTGATATAATTAGTTCAGGAAGGATTTAGATTTTTGTTTTACCTCTTTCGGGAATCCACAGCAGTTGATATCGTGAAGACCAGAATTGAAAATAATCGCATCGTAATGTACGGGCTCATAGACACTTGACGATAAAAAGATTGGCAGGCACTTAAGGAGATAACTCGTGTCCAGGCTTCCCCCGTCACCTGACCAGGGAGCATGATGAACAGTACAATCACCTTCAAGCAAATCGGCTACGTACCCAAAATATCTACAGAGAAAGAAAATATAGAACTGTAGATTATAGGGGTACCAATTTCAGGCTTCAGCTATGCAAAAACGAAAGGGATTTAACTAATTTAAGTTGTTGAAGGGTAATGAAATCATCATTTAGGTCTCTAAAAAGGTCCAAAATAGCTAACAAATGCGAAAACGTCGAGAAAACGTTCAATAGTTTTGGTATTTATTCATATTTTAAGACATTGCATTTACAGCAGTTAAAAGGGATGCAATGTTTTAAACTAGGAATGATAAAAGGTGCAACATTTGTCATTAGTAGTATAATTACATTGATGATTATCGAAAATAGAGCGCTATGATTGGCTAGGAGCTTCACTTTATCGCGCTTTTATCACCGTGCAGTGATTTATAGCATTGAAGGCTAGCAGTTTTCAAAATGGCAGCCAGAGTTTTTGATGTTTCGGCGTCGGAAATTTACCAATAATTTTATTTTCTCGAATAATTCGGTGACTATTCGCCGATATTCACGTCGCCTGAGGCAAGTAATTGTTAAATAGAAGGTATAAGGAAGGGGTACCTTTTCTGTCAAGAATGGTGTAAGAGGTTGCATAGACCTCTGGCGTTACCTCTCCGTAGTGATGTCAACAAGAACGGCAAAAAAAGCAATAGTATAATATTCATCCCTGGGTATTGTTATTCATGACATACAATAAGGTGTGGAGGGTCAATCTGACCTTCCCCAAGCTACCAAACCATACGCCATTGTATAAGAACCCAATCACCGTGACGCCCGCAGCAGGTGGATAAAAAGGGACTCGTCGGCCGCCATTGAGCGAGTAAGTCGGGTTCTACGGATAGTCGTCAAACGTCCTTCGTATCGGACAAAGTGAAGTGAATGGGAAAATATGTACCAGTCGTTCCTATTATATATACTCATTTGCATATCATTAATTAATCGCCAGGGATGATATTTACAATTCAGATAAAACGTGAATAGGTTTAGATTGGCAAAGCAACAACTTTGCAAGTGCGTCGCGCTTTTTTGTACACATTTCTTTGCTGTCACTGCACGACTCCGACGTGAAAATGCCTAATTTCACCCTTTGTCGAGGACGGGAACAAAAGGCAACTTTCCTGTCCTTTTACTGGACTTTGATACAGTCCTTAAATATAGAATTCAATTCCAAAAATATTTGCCAACGTTTGACGAAGTAAACAAGATGCATGGAATAAGCGCGATACAGTTTGAGGCAGCGCAAATTCACTTTTTGAGTGGAGAGTTTTCGTAGCTGTCGCCGTCGTTGTTGCTTAACCTTTAAGACCCTAAGATCAAAGTTTGACTTCTCATTTGTTGCCGCTATTCATTTCCGGTAGAAGTAATGGGGAGAAGTTGACAAAATATCAAGCGAAATTGATCTTGTGTGATCATGTCCGTAATTCTCATGACCGCTGTGTTTTATAAAGCGTTGAAATTACAAGAAGAAATTTGATGCTGATCATTCTTAGGGCTTCCTATTAAACTCCGTTGAGCACACACCAGGGGCACCCAACGAGGATATAGTTCCAAACCACTTAACATAGCATTGTTGAACGTATTTTAGTATTTAAATGGTAGATATAGGCATATTTTTATCCCCTAAACACTTTTCATCTGTTCGGATTTCCTAGCTGAAAGTCTAGTGATCCGAACATTATAGGGATCAAAACTTACCTTTTCGAAAATTTCAGCCAGAAAAAGGCTCCAAAAATTCTAGGTGGCCTTTTTTACGGTAAAAATCCGTTAAAAATGGGTAATTATACCATTTTTTAGATGTTCGAAAATCCTAGGAGAGGCAGACAAGCAAGAAATTTTACAACAAATTTTCCGAAAATCCTTGATCTCAAATCGTCTTCCGAACAGATATTTTCCCGAAAATTGTCGTTGGGTGCCCCTGACACACTTGGTCTCCAGCAGTTTGCCGCTTCAACCATGCCATACATGCAAAGTGTCATATTTGACGTACATGTAAACAAACACTGTCCTTTTTATCTGGACGCGATTAACTTTCTGTTTTGAGAGTGAGACTTGCCACTATATCAGCCGGAAAACCATAGTTGGCAGAGGAGATTGGTTGTGAAAGGCGGCAAATTAAACAGATTAAAACAACGTTGCTTTAGTTTATGTTGGAAGCTCTCTGACGGTGCAAGGTCCGTCGCTTTTGTTCAAAAAATGTGATTGAATAAAATTAAATCGTGGAACGTTCAGTTTAAAAATCAGAGCATTAGGAATGCTACTTGCACGGTACGTTTTTCACGTTGATGTTCACAAAATAGTATAGAAAAGGGGTCGGTAACTGACGGACTTCATAACCATTCCACACTAACAACTATGCGCAAATGTATTTTTTTGTCTCCCGCATCCCCTGCCAGTCAATGCATTAATGCAAGTAACAAGAAATGATAATAGGTAATAAGGTCATTGAGCGAACGTACCCAATGCTTATTGAGTCTCCCAAGATAAGACATTTCTTTTCTTGTTCTACCGTTGTGGATCCCGACTCGTCCTGAGAGTCGTGAAGAGGGCCAGGTCGACATATTCTTTCTGCGTCCGTCATATTAGATGGTATAAAATCCAAAAGCCTGATATATTAAGTGGATTCGATTGCCAGTTACTTGTTAAAGCATTTAAACTTAAGAACGTTACTCGACGACGTTTCGATGTTTCAAACATCATTCTCAAGAGTCACGGAAATGTTAAGTTACTAAGTTGTTTTTAACGGTCATTTTTCATTCTTGAGAATGATGTTTGAAACATCGAAACGCCCAGTAACGTTTTTAACTTTATATACTTCTTGATAAGTCGATTCAAAAGAAATTATTGAATATAATCTTTAAAAAACACTCTTTCCTAGCTCACTTTAGAAACTGCTTAGGTCACCCTTTGCGGTTAATAACACCTCATCCATTGCTCTCTAGGGAAGATATTCGGCTCGATTAGGGTAGCAGCGAATAGGCCAGTTACGAATATTGAATTCTCACAGAATTATATGTCTAAATCAGAAACATGACGTCACGGCGACCATATTGGTGTCCCAAAACAATGAAACGGCGGCCATGCTGGTGTTCCAAGCAAATCCTGGGGGAGTTGGACTCTTTTCTTATGCAAACAATTTCTTTGTTCCAATAAATTTGCATAGAAGCTGGCCACGTGAGTAAATACGCTCTTTAAATTCTCTCCGTTCGAATCTGGCCAAGGCCTTTATAGCGTCTTCATGATCACATGGCCATCTCTCTATCAGTGCTCCATTTTATGGGTATTTGAAGCTACTTTAAGCTACACAGAAAGGAAAGAAGTCGAAAGTAGTATTTGTCACACATGGGAATTGAATCCAGGACCTCCCGCACAGAAGGGGCCGCGCACCAACTGGGCTAATCCTTCTTCCTAAATAATAAGTAGAGATTTTACTTGACAGAAAGATGGCGGCTGTTTCATTTTTGGGAACACCAATATGACCCCATGACGTCATGTGAAAACGCTCTACTCCTAGCCTGTCTATAGAGCGTTTTCACATGACGTCACGGCGGCCATATTGGTGTTCCAAAACAATGAAACGGCGGCCATGTTGGTTTACCAATAAAATCCCCTGAGAGTTTAACTCTTTTCTCATGTAAATGCTTTCTTTTGTTCCAATAAATTAGCATAGATGCTGGCCACGTGAGTGAAAATGCTCTATAGAGACAGATCGTTGGCAAACGTAGAACACTGTAGGATAGCTCCGAGCAAGGTGGTAAAGGATAGAATAGGAGGGAGGTGGGGGTTAGGAAAAGGTTGGGTAAGATCAGAGAGAGAATACAGCAGAGTAGTTGGGGAGGGCAAGAATCGAACCGACTTATGATAACAAGATATTGTGGAACAGCCCATCTTACAGTTATAGATGGAAACGAGGCTGGAGATGACCTTGTCTCGATAAAACTTTTCCTGCTTTCTTGTGTAAATTATGTTGCTTTTGTTCTAACTAGTATTTTTAAAGCGTTATCTCCATAAGAAATCAAAGAAGGTTTATATTAAAACAATAACTGGGGAAGGTTACTTTCATTTAACCCTAAAATGCCAATGGAATGGATCAGTGTTTTTCTGTCAAACACGGTGTTTTTTCTAATTCCTGGATAAATCAATCCGAACGCAGCACAATACATGTACCTACTTTTCCATTGCAGTAAGAACAAACCACTTTCCCAGTCTGCCTGTTGGGAAAGTTACACCGTGTAAATTAGCATATTATGATAAAATAGTTTCTAATGCTTTAATGTATTATTCTTCTTGCTTCTTTCGTAGGGATGGGTTGTTCGAAGCCTTTGGTTAAAATTGACGATGCACTAATGAAGCAAATGATTTGCTATGGTAACAAATCCTAGATTTTTGCGTAAAATTGTTTTTAGTTTGTGTTGTAATAAAATTCAGGAAGCCGCAACATTATGTTGAATTGACATTTAAAAAAATGGAATTAAGCCGCTGATAAGCGTTATTACCTTCGACATCGTCGTCAACCCGAATAACTTTTTGTCCTTTAAAAGTGTCCACTCCTTCCTCATTGTGCATTGTTTCCTCTCCTTCGATGAATTCTCTGTTACTAGCCTTTGTCTCCACTATTGAATGCGGTTTAAGTACATTATCCTTTCTGCTCACAAAAGTCGTTTCAAAGTTGAATAGCTGACGCTTTATATCGTGCAGCAGAGGAATGAAGTCCTTATGAGAAGGCCTAGCACCTAATCTTTGTTCGATTGAGTTAATAATAGCATAGGCTTCTGTAAAATTCCACTGCTTTCCTGAAGAGAAAAACATAGTGATTCAACATGATAAATAGTGCATTTGATTAACTCATGTGTACGGGTGAACATACCGTAAATCCTCTATTAAGCCCCCCCCCCCCCGGGGGCTTATTTTTTCCAAGCACTTTTAAGGGGGGGGGGGGGGCTTATTTAATTTAGCGAAACCCATCACCTGTAGCAAAAATACCGTGGTATGAGACAGAGTAGACTTACGCGTTGTACAATTAAAGTCACTGTCAAAAGTATTTAATTCACTTGTGAGAGCCTAAAAGTAGCAAAAACAAAATTCTTATTCTTCAAAAATGCGCTTTCGGCCTCATATTCTTCGGTAATTTTTATGAGAATGGTTACTTGTATTGATTTGTCGTACACAACTTACAAACAAAAATCTCTGGAAAACTCCTCTTCACCGACAGGAGCAAGGTTTCTCGAGGACGGACTTGTGGTTCCCGGGCCGTACACTGCTTTGTCTAACGACAAGAAAATGGTGGCAATTCTCCACAGAGAGCTAGAGCGCAAAATTGAGAAAGTTAAGCATATGAAGTTGGAGGTCCTGCCGCCGAAGACCAAAAACAATTTGAACTTCCAGCCTGAATAAATCATAACTGATCATTCCACGTTAATCGTTAATTTTTTTGTGAAGAATAAGGATTGGGGGA
Organism: Porites divaricata; assembly: GCA_038088405.1. NCBI lineage: Eukaryota > Metazoa > Cnidaria > Anthozoa > Scleractinia > Poritidae > Porites > Porites divaricata. The sequence continues at coordinate 10,611,065 of JBBMOI010000016.1, forward strand.
GGGAGAGGGCGGGGGGGGGGGGGACCTTAAAAGAGAGGGGAGCTTATTAACTTTCCTCCTCTGAAAGGGGGGGGAGGCTTATTAGAGAGGGGGGCTTATTTGAGAGGGGGGGGGGGGCTTAATAGAGGATTTACGGTGCATTTTCAACCTCGAGGGAAAGCAGCATTGTGAGTGATATGGCAGCTGCAAGTAGGTCACGGTTGATCTTGAAAGATCGCCAACCCATAGATCTGGTAACAGTATCAATTTTTCTCATTTCGAGTGGTGTCTAACGTTTCTAAACTAAGCTTATAGGCTATAGAAGCTCGTATAGACTCATTAATATAGCATGATCCACAAAAAATATATTTACAAATTCCGTCGGATACAACAGTAATTTTGAGGTAAGTGAAAAAATATTTTATACTTCACCTGCAGATATCTGAGCAAACGAGAATAACAAACCAACAACGAAGACTTGAAGCATCTGTAGATGAGTGTTGATAGTTCCACTCGCGGGTTAGAAAAGATGTAGTATTTTTCGTTCTTTGGTTCTCAGAACGAAAAATGGCACCTAATGAGATTGAAAATCTTCTCTGCGTTGCTTGGCTTCGAGGTGCATGTCAAATTCACAGCAGGTGCCAGCAGTACCACCAGTTATGTTTAATTTCATAATGAAATGAAGCCCGTATTACAAAGATAAGCGCAAAAAGATCTAAGCAGGGCCAATTTTACGCAAGTGGATAATTATGTGATTACAAAAACTTGATGCCTGATTACACAAAATTAAAAGAAGAAATCATCCAGTTTTGAAGAGGCTCATACAATTAGATATAAATTGCGACAAGCGACATGGCATTAAATCAGCGACATAAGACAGGTAAAATGCCGGACAAGCGACTCAAAGATGAGTAAAAACAGAGAGTTAAAACACCCAATTACAAAATTAAAAACATTGTCATAGAATGGCAAAAAAGTAAAAAGCCAAATAAAAACTGATAAGGCTAATAAGCCTAATGAATTCATTTGCAGCATCCGCACATGGACGTCGTATTTGCCTGTTGGAATTTTGTAGAGTTTTAAAGCTGAAAAACAATAAAAAATTACAGCAGGGAAATGTTACGGCCGCAAATGACCACCCTTTTTTATTTTTTCCTTTGTTTTTCATTTGACAAAGACAACGTTACGGCAATTAGGGGCCTGTTTACATGAAGGTGGGGGACCCCAGGTAGGTGAGGTAACATGTGGCGGGTTAGAGATTATATGGACAGGCGGGTTACACCACCTAAGCAGGTTACTTCACCTGCCTGGGTTCCCCACCTCCATGTAAACAGGCCCTAGGTATATGCAGAAATTTATGCTAATGAAACAAAAAGACAAAAAAAATTAAACTTCTGTTAATCGATCACAAGATGCCCTTATGAATAAAGGGTCACCCTTCTTAATTCTGCGAAATGAGCAAAAAAAAAACAAAAACAAAAACAAAAGACAATCAAACGACCCAAAAAATGCCAACTGCCCCAGTCAAATAAGAAGCCGTTAAATCATTTTGCTCTGCACTCCAGAACGAAAGTACAGACCATAATTTTGAATTAAATGGGTCGGTTCCTTAAAATTGTTCTCCTCTCGTAAAAGGTAGTTTATAAAAATGTGGAACTAATCACACACAGCTAGACTGCGAGCAGTCTATTATATTTCTTTGCAAAGTTACTGCAAGAGAAACCCAAGCACGCGAGCCGCGATAAACGAGGGCGTAAGCCCGAGAAGAAAAAACAAGAGACTGCTGACTCTTTTGTTCTGTCTGGGAACAACGAAACTGTCAAGGTAATTTAATTAACCAATTACCGTAAACCCGATTAACTTGAAACGATTTATAAATAGAACATAAACAACTCAAAAATTTTACCTTTTTTTTAAATCCGGTAAGATTGCCTTGAATTCCTTTCAATTGAGGAATTTACAGCACTTTCCTTTTTTAAGATATTCTTAAACATTGTCGATAACAAGCGATTACCGTTAGGTTCATAATTGTTCGTAGTTAGTTGTGACGCGTGACTATTTTTATCGCTTGCATCTCCACCACAGACCAGTCAATGATCTGTCAACAGCTGTAAAACTGACCAATCGGTTACTCCGTTTCTGGGCTGACGGAGAGTTTGTTTGCAACAAAAGAGTCCGCAGTCCGCCTTTTCTCGTCTGGTCCTAATCTCCATTGTGACATAACGTCGTGGTTTGCAATCTCGCTAGTTGAGGACGAGATGGATTTTGAGAGAAATGGCGGACTGCAGGCAGTCCACACACAGCAAACAAGTTTTCACAATACAAATTTCGACTAGCCAAACAACGTTTTTCAGGTGTACGTAATATTTGCGAACTCCACCTTACTCTTTAAGAAGCTTGTCTTGTCTATCTTCTTAGCCGGCCAAGCAGGCGTATCTTACAGTAAGAGGAATGGTATTCTTGAGAAACTAATGCTCTCCAGCCAATCTTGGACGTTGAAACTGTTAGAGAGTTGGGACGAGTCAAGGGCCGGGAAGTTGACGTAATAAGCTTTTGTTAAAGAAAGAAAGAAAGAAAAAAGGAAAAAAAAAGAAAAACGAAATAATACAAAAATGCGACCGCTCCGCAGGCTAGGCCTTGCTAAAATATTGGTCTGATTGCGAAAATGTAATATACAAATGTTTGATCTGATTCTACAGTTATTGCTTTCGTTCTAATACACGCATATTGATGCAGCGTTAATATCATCAGGATGGTCGTTCGCGGAATTTGCTGTCTAAATATACTTGCAGAAAACGAGTTCTTTGCTATGTATTGATCATTGATACAGTCCCAGGAAGGCCGAGTACATTCACCATTTTGCCTTCTTGTGCAAATAAGAGCTTTTTTATTTAAACCTCGCTGTAATTACCGAATTTAAATATGAAAGGAAAAGCTACCGTGCAAAAAGCTATTGATAATTCAGCGTACAAGACCGAGGGGCTCCGTCTTTCTCGTTGCCGCAATGGGTTGCTGGAAGTGACTGGATGCGCTCAAAATACCTGTACGGTATACATCTTACAACGAAAATACTGAAAGGTGATCGTGGGACTCCATAAAGGGAAACGTATCCAGGAATGAAGCAGAAATTCTTTCTAAAACCGAGCGTAAATAGTTCGAGAATTGGCGAACGGGCGGGTATACCAGCCAGGACCTTTCCGAACGAAAACCCCTCGCAAGTTTACATGCAATCAAGCGACCGAACAAAATTTCCCACTCATCGCCATAATCGTTTAAATAGTTAATGTTCAAACTACCAAAGTGTGCTCTTACTTTGCAGCCAGGTTCAAGACTGCTGTGTTTATTCACTTGACATTGTCCCACTGAATAAGACAGTAATATTATCTTTATTTTACATGCCATTTATATCTTTCCAATAAAAAAAATTAACTTATTATTTCTTTAGTTTATATTGTTACAATTTCTTGTTTGCTTCTGCAATTTCCATGGCTCGTTCAGCCTTGTCAGCAGCTTCCTTGGCTTTTGCCATGAGTTCTTGAGCTGCGGCTGCAGCTCGTTTGGCTTCCTGGGCAGCGGATATCGCTGCCTCTTCTGCCGCACGGGCCACGGATTTAGCTGTAAGATATCAAATGCAGAGGGCTGAATAGACAAACGAAACGCTGAAATCTCAAGCCAGCTAGCCGATACTCATTTGTTCTGATTTGCTCTGAAGACTTGCACTTTAATTTTACAGGCGACCGGAGGAACTCGCAATCCTATTCTCCAGGTTGCTATAACGGATGCGCGGTACGTACTTACCCATTAAGAACGAATGAAATGGATAAAACGCAAACTGATCTCGCACTTTTATACCTGGTATCGAAACGCAAAACACAGAGTTGGAGCAGGACCGTTTTGATCTGCCATTTCCGTTGTTCATGTTAAGGTATTTGGGACAGATCACCTAGAGCCCCTTTGTATTAAGAATCTAAACGATGACTTTTATTAAATTAATCATCACTCAAGTGTCAACTCTCAGTCAACTTAACCTCTCCTTACCAGTCCTCCGTTGTGGACAGTTATGCTCATCCTTGTTGTCGTTGCAGTCATTGATGCTGTCGCACAGCCAGGTCAGCGGTAAACATTTGTTTCCTTCGTCACATGTAAATTTATTGCTCTCGCAAACTATAGAAAGAAATAGGAAAAAGAGGTTAACTTAACCGACATTTTCTTTTTTGATGTACCATGTTTTATCTATTGCCATACAAATCAAATTGCTTAAGATTGATTAACAGTAACCTAATATCAAAACCAAACATATCATTCTGTAATTGACTACTTGTGGGTCAACACTGATGCAGAAACTATGACACTATATCAAAATGATCACGATTTCTATCACGCACGATTTCTATAACGCTGAGCGTTTCAAAGGGAGTGTAAGAGGTTTGCTTTATAAAAAGCAGGGCAGATCTTTTAATATAAATTTATAAAAATTAGTCTGGCATTCTATGGCTAGAAAACAAAAGTGATGGCACTTTAAGATGCTCTGGCAGAACATCTAACTGCTTTAATGCCTTCACTACAACCAAATTCCACCCTTTACACTATTTCAACAGTTAATACGTACAGCAATTAAAAAAGACAACGACTTGACATTGACGGCGTGACATGACATGAGCTTACCAGGATTTAAGGGACAATTTTTCTCGTCCGCACCATCTTGGCAGTCATTGATACTATCGCACAAGGAACTCATAAGAAGGCACTTGTCCTCTTTGTCACAAGAATAAGTACTTCTGGGACATCCTGAAATAGTTGTCAAATTATTGAAAAGGGATTATCAGATCAGCTGCGGATTCACACCGGCTTCCACCGTTTTACGGAAATCGGTCACATTTTTCATAATAAATATATTTTTGATAGTTCAGGAAAAAAACAACAACAAAAAATATATATATATATATATATTTATATATATATACGTACTCAAAAACCTTAAGATAACGTAACGCAATAATGATCATCATAGCAACTATTTGAATCTGTGTTTAACCGCCAGCATTTAAATTTACCGGTCATTCGTTGATGTTGCCTGATGAGTGTGGTCACTTGTTGACCATACGAAACAAGCCTGTAGCAATAAAACGATGAATCACTCCTGAAGTCCTGAACTACATTTAATGAATATACTATGCTCCTCTAAGAGTTGAGCGCTTTTTGAAATCCATTCACCGCAAGGATATAGAATATATATATATATATATATACACCCGTTTTCAGAAACGTTTTCATATGGAGAGATATATAGATAGATATATACTTTTGTTTTCTTGCACGTGCGCTCGTGAGCATTTTTCACTTGTTATTGTCCCACTTGTGAAAAAACTCGGTTCAACGATAAATTTTTTCTTCGTCGGGTTTTTTGTTCCAATTTGAAAAGAACATGTCCTTTTGAGATTTTTTTAAAAAATGCACGCGTCCTGCAATACAAATTTGCAAGGGAGAATTACATCTAATTAGCTGATTTTGGGAATGAGAAAAACATCCCGCGAAGCAGCTGAGTTATACGGCGTCACCGAATTGGTAGGCCAAATGCCATGGCATCTGCAGCAAGTGACGAAGCATTTTTATTGATGGAGTGTATTAAAAAATGCGCTGTTCAGGGGCGTGCTTAAGAAAAATTGTAAACTAACTTAAAAGACCTTGAAAGCATTTGTGGCCGAGAGTTTATTCTGTCTTCAGTGAGACGTTGCCTTACATGTCTCTCTATATGAAAACCTTTTTGAAAACGACTTTTGTTTTCTTACAAGTGCGCTCGTGTGCACTTTCGCTTGTTATTGTCCAACTTGTGAAAAAAACTTGGTTCAACGCACGAATATTGTCTGCAATTCCCTTGATTTGCATTCTGTTGAAAATTAAAGAATGCGGAACATCAACGATTTTCCTTTTTAAAACAACGCAGATAAAATGAAAAAAAAGTATTTTCGAAACCGGTGATTTTTTTTTTCTGAGAAGGAAGATGTGACTGTGGATGTCCATATTGGATATGTGGGAAGGAGCAACAATATTAAAGCAGTTGGTTAAAACGGACTAAGACGTTCATAGAAGCAGACTTTATCATAACCATGATGAGCTGGTCATATATATTAATGTCTCACTTTTTTTAATGTAAAATCACGACATGTATAAGGCAACGTCTCACTGAGGACAGAATAAACTCTCGGCCACAAATGCTTTCAAGTTAGTTTACAGTTTTTCTTTAAAGCACGCCCCTGGACCCTGGACAGCGCATTTTTTAATACACTCCATCAATAAAAATGCTTTGTCACTTGCTACAGATGCCATGGCATTTGGCCTACCATTCGGTGACCCCATATAACTCGGCTGCTTCGCGGGATGTTTTTCTCATTCCCGAAATCAGCTATATAATTCGTCATTGCAAATTTGTGTTGCAGGGCGCATGCATTTTTCTAAAAAAAAAAACGCAAAACAACATGTTCTTTTCAAATTGGAACAAAAAACCCGACGAAGAAAAAATTTATCGTTGAACCGAGGTTTTTCACAAGTTGGACAATAACAAGTGACAAATGCACGGGCGCACGTGCAAGACAACAAAAGTATATATATATCTATATATCTCTCCATATGAAAACGTTTTTGAAAACGGCTGTATATATATATATATATATATATATATATATATATATAACTTTCCAAGTTGAAATCTGACCAAAATCCTGTCTGAATGACTCGGAAACCCAGGAAAGGGGACGTAAAGAGTAAAAGTCCATGCAATTTCTTAGGGGAGCCCACCTCCCCGGACCCCGCTAGAAACTTGCACGCGCCTTCGGCAATCGTTTAGGAAATCGGTTTGTATTTATCCTAGATCCGGCGAGCCTGCGGATCGTTATTATTATCATTTTGGAATTAAAAGCTTATATAGGCTAAACACCCCTATTTTTTCTCAGCTTGAAGTATTTCCTCAATATAAGGTAGGATTTCGACTGGTTAACCGCTTTATAACAGCTACCAACATTGGTTGTAAGATGACAGCCTTTGGCTGTATTATAGCCTAATGTCTAGTTTTAAAAAACCCCGCACTTTCAAAACGAGGCCTGCAAATGCAAAACCTTTCTTATGAAAAATGAGCTTCATATGTATTAGAATAAAAATAGACTTTTTTTATCCACATTGATTTCGCGTAACGTCGGTTTAAACAGAGGCGTGGGGCAATTGGAAAGTGGCCTGTTACCTGGGTGGGCACTTATCGTGGTTTTATAAGGGGAGGTTCGGCCCCGAGGTCCAACTTCTTGCCTATTTATATACCATTTTTGACGGAAAAGGTACCTTTTCGTCTACCTTCTATTGACAAATGGTACTAGTTTAGAACAGTGTATTCCTTTTAAGTGCTGTAAACCGCACCTTCTTAATAATACGAATACATAACTAAACCTAACCAGGAAGATGTTTAAATGTTGTCTCTTTCTGACATAAAATGCGTCTGTTAGCCCCTTTTTGTTATTATTGTGGTTCAAATAATCTTGAAACCTACGCTTTTTTATTGTTAGGATTATTTTTGAGTTTAATTCGAATCAGTTGGTAAATGTCAACTTTGCTGTCCAAATTAAGGAGGATCCATAACCGCATTATAAGTTTCTGGGAAACTGCCCACCGACCCCTCCCCTAAGCCAACATTAACACTTACTTCTCACTTAGGGCAAAATTTTGGCTTAGGGGAGGGGTAGGTAGGCAGTTTCCCCTAACCTCTTACCACTGAGTGATGACTGGCTGGTGTCTTCCGAACCATCTAGTGAAGTTTCTGTTTTCTTTGAAGCGACTGCAACAACAATAACAGAAAAACTGCCATTAATGACCCCTTGGTACCATATTTTGCCAACAGGGAGTTTAAGACTTCGCTTAACGGCGACGGCAACGAAAACGTCAAAAAACAAACAAACAAACAAACAAAAAAGTTTGGATTAACAAAGCAACAACTTTGCACTTTCAACACATTTTTTGCTACATTTAATTTCTTTGCCGACGATGTGAGATTGTCTGATCTTACGTTTTATCGAGAAGGTGAACAAATTACGACATATTTCTCCTTCTTTCTACATTTGGCAAAGTGAGCGAGGGAGTCTCGAGTGATTTAAGGCATACCTCCTCGCTCCATTGTGGGCTTTTATCATTTTTTCTTGTTTTGTCTGCCATCTCTTTTCATTTTTACTTAAACATAAGTGCTTAAGATTGGAACCATTTTTGGACGTCACACTGTGCCTCTTGAGGTCACGTGAGCAGCCACGCCCATAATTATGCAAAGATTAGTATTTTCAGATTACGCCATGAATATGACTGTTGAAGCTCCCGTATATTTTTCCATAGTGTCAAGTTTAAAGTCGAATGAGTCAAATTAAACGGGGAATTGTAAAATATTTTATTCCTATGCAATTATCAAATGTTTTCTCCTCGACCCAGTCCCACTCTCAACTGGAAATGTTATAGTTCACTCAAAATAAGTAATTTTGAAAAAGCCCGATTAATTCCACAAAGCTTGTGTTAATAGTCATTGAAAGAAAACAAAATAAATCACAACTAGTATTTGTAAAATGTCGTAAAATTGGACCGAACTAAATGGCAAAAATATGGGCGTGACAAGTCACGTGACTAAGATAGCTCATTAGTGACAACGGATAAGAACATTTTTAAAGAAGTGATTACCGCATGCAAAGTTTCAAGTCTAAAAGTAAAATCTCCTTTAAACTAGACCACCCCCTTACAAATTTCGAGAGACCCATTCCTTAATTCACCCGAGGTGGTATAGTTGCGTAGAAGTTTCAAAGAACGTGAAAAAGAGTGACGTTTTCGCCGCCATTTATCTATGTTGCATTTTAAACTCCCTAACAAATTATAACGTATACAGTAAGAGGGCAACTGCATTTAGGAAATTGAACAGTGTGTATGTAGCCAAATTGTCTTCAGGTGTGTCTTATTAAATGGTTGTCTCTTAAACACCCGTTCTTGGTCTCGTCACGCAACGCTCCAATGGGGAGGAGCGTTGTGTGATACAAAGAACAGCTGCGTTGATGATTTCTTTAATGGCAAGTGTGTCTAATCTGCCTTTAACTTACTGTAAGAGGGAACAGTTGTGGCGTTACCAATAAAGCAGTTTCTCTCGTCAAGTTTATCATCGCAGTCATGAACTCCGTCGCAGATCCATTTCAGAGGGATGCACTTGTTTCCACCGTCACATCTGTACCGATTATTTGCACAGGGCTCTGGGAAAAACACATAAGCAAATTGTTATTTGCTGCGGCTCTAAGAATAACAGTAAATTATGTTTTTTACACGTTCTTATTCGTCTTGAAAGCTGTCAAGAGAAAAACAAAACGTGTCCACAAAAGAACGAGATTTCACCATAAGTTTTTAGGCTCTAAGATATTCAAAGTACGATGAGCAATGTACCTTTTTCTGGATTTTCTACGTACTTTCTGTTCCTCGCGTATGATTCAGCATCTTAAATGAGTAAAAGCAAAATATTGTTCATGAAATACAAAAGTTAAGTTTGAAAAGTCCTTAGGGTGAAGAGGCTAACTATAGAGCTAGTACGTCGTATGACCTCTCAATAGTCATACGCCATTTTAAAGGGTATCTGTTTGCAATTGTACAATATGTACATCAGGGGCGGATCCAGGAATTTTGGATTGGGGGGTCCAAACTTTGGTTCAGAAAGGACTGTTGAACTTTTTTGTGGCAAATTACTTCTCACAGAGATGACAATGGAGGGAGCCCCAAAACAATTACGTCTTTGAATATTCTTGGAATTTAGCATGTTTAGTTCAGTCGGGGAAATGCAAAGCGCTTTTGATTTAAAAAAATAAGCCAGTTAAAAGGTGATATATGATCCTGTCTCAAACAATACTCAGGTCTGATAGGGGCCGTCCAGAACCCCTGGACCCTCTCCGTGGATCCTCCACTCATTACATGTATTAAAGCATTTAGCCAAGAAATTAGTATGTGTAATCAAATGGTGACGAGTGAAATTAGGGAATAATTTCACACGCGTTTTGTCCAAATCCTAATAATTTCCCACGCCTGAAGGCTCGGGAAATTATTAGGATTTGGACAAAACGTAAGTGAAATTATTCCCTAATTTCACGAGTATACCATCTGATTATCTATTAATATGGGTGACGAATTACGCTGGATAAACATCATACATGTCAAAAGTCCATTATTGCTAGGATCGTATCGATCGAGAACTCCACTCTCTCAAATGTTTAAACCTTAAATTTGGCTTATAAAGTTCAGAATTTTTCAGACTTTTTCGGCAAAAGACCTGTTAGAATCCTTCTTGATGTTCTCTTATGTGTTCAAGTTTTCTAAAGCGTCTTTTTGTGCCCTGACATCTTCATTCACGGCATTTTAAAACTTCGTCGCCATCTTGACACTGAGACGTACGGAAGGGTTGCCATGGCAATTTTGTAATTTCACATGTGAAATTACAAATTAACGCTGAAATTTCGCTCCAAAATTAAGGAGTAATTCGTCACCTATGATATTAAAAGGGAAATTTGCTTGCATTTGCTTCAATATTGCAATTACAGCCGACTACGGCAAAAGACCCTTTTAATCAGGCCAATATTTGAATTAGTGCAACTAACCTATTCTTTACTTACTCGGGTCCTTCCAGGTGATCTGTGACGTCACTGCGGGGGCCTGGGGAAAGAAATTTTAATGCGGTATCCCATAAACCAAAGCTGTCGGGAACAGATTGAATTGAATTGAATTGGTGCACGAGTTGGTTGATGGGATACGGCATTAAAATTTCTTTCCCCAGGCCCCCGCAATGACGTCACAGATCACCTGGTTAAGAAAACCCCAGTGCAGTTACATTTATTGAAGCACGATTCCAAGAGTTCCTTTTTGTCGTAGTGCCACCAGCCTTGCAATTAACTGATAGTTTATAACTAGCAAACACGTTCAGAGACGTGGTTTCCTGCTTTTAAAGTTATCTATGGGCATACATTTAGAGTCGATAATATGAATAATCGTGTAGTAATTGTGGTATTCTCACCTGCTGCTCTGGGTAGCACAGCGATAAGCAGAATCAACGTCAAGAAACAACTTTGCATCATCGACAACTTTACCTGTTTTTTAACTGAAATACGCAGGAATACAGCCCTTCAGTGGAGATCAGCGTTCAACTTAAAATACAGTTTCCCTTTTTTGTACACCTGAGTTCTGAGTCAAATACTGGTCAGCAGATACCCTGTGTTGACAGCTGTCAATCGAACACTAAGAGACCGTAATAACATGGGCAAGCTTATCATGCACAGAAATTTTGTCACAATCAAGTTTTATTGGATCATAGATAACTAAATTTAATTACCCACGATGCTCCGCTGCGCGTGCTTCGTGCGCGTTTAATTTGCTAAAATCCCACCTGGCTAAAAACTGGTGGCTAGATTGTGGGAAATGGTAAAAATTAACCAGCAAGTAAACAACATGGTCAGCTAGCCTAGAGTCCTGTCAACTAAATTTTGCCAAAGGAGTTCCACTTTTGGCGGACGTTGGAATAAAGGTCGTATACATACTCTACACCCCACTCCTCCAAAACACTTGAAGATATCATAGTCCTGTTATTAGCTATGCAAATAGTTTCAATTTGGACCATTCATTCATTGACGCCTTTTACCATCTAACGATGGGGAAAAATTTTTAATATACAACTCCTTTACCTTTTTAAGGTGCTAATAGACTAAATCAGAATGTCTAGGATACAATTCAACCAAGAGAGGTTATCCCCTCGTGATTGAACTTAATTTAAGTGTGGAGACAAACAACAACTATAAACAGGGAGCGAAATAGAAACGAAATGAAGGCGATGCTGCCCTTTTATATACGCGGCGTTACAAACGATATAAGAGCCATTCCTCAGCTAAAGCAGGGAAGTGAACAAATAAAATGATCGAAGTATCTAAATACTTACTTTGGATAGTCTTGTTTATCAGAGGTCTGTGTCACCGCATGTTGGGGCGCGTCCCGTCGACCTATAGCCCAGCGCGAAATAAGCTTAAGTCAGATATTTCAAAGTAATCGAAAATTGAAGATCCCTCTACTTTGTACAAACTCGAAAGACGACAGAAATCAGTGTAAAAAAAGTGTAGACTCCATACCCTAGAGATCGAAAATTAGAATATCTCTTAACCGTAGTGCGTTAACGATTTAGGTAGATTTTTTTATCAATCTGCTATGCATACGTTATTAGCATGACTTTCTGATCTGGCTTCTGACAGAGTAACAGGTGGTTTGAATTGGCAGATAAGAGACCTCTTTATTATCCAGAAAGCGGTACGTCAAGGTTCGCTAGTTTGCCAATTGCTCGTTGTCTTAAAATCAACACGGTCTTGAGGTACTTGAGACGCTTTCTTCTTTGCTAAATACATTAAACGTTATAACATATAAATTGTTGTGTTAACTTAATTAGCTTTAATTGCCTCTTTGTATTCGGAAAGGCTCTGAGTACCAATAGAATATTCCACTTTAGCTTAATGAATCCAAGAATCTCTTGGTAACTCTTTGCATAGGTCATTATGTCTTAATGGGAATGCCGTGTGCCACGCATGTATTCCTTCATAGTCGGCTTAGTTGTAAAAATTTCAGCAAAAGTTCAAAACCAACTTGTTATACCGTAAATCTTGTTCACAAGTCAAAGCCCCCTTATATAACAGAGGATCCCTTGGTGAAGAACTAGGGCAGTTAACATGCTCAACTCGTTGCATAGGTCCTATAGGGAATGCAACGCGTCACATATGTATATGTTGAAGTTAATTTTTTATCTCACGTAATCTTTATTTTTCTTTTGTTTTTGGGTATGTTAATGTATGCTCATGAAGTTAAAAAAAGGAAAAATAGAATTACCTGAGATAAAAAATTAAGTACAACATGTACCTTCGGATTCATAGACGGGCCAGTCAGTATGTAAAATTTGACCATATACTTTGTTAAAACGTAGCTTTATTCGAATTCAAACTCAGGAGTGTTTGCCGCGTAACCATAACTTATCTTCTTAAGACACATATGGCGTCATGTGAGCATGTACACGACACCATGGGGGACGTGAACCGTGAACTACATAACGTTGCAAACGTTATCCATATCAAAGTGCGTCAAAATGAGAGAACCCTATAATGATATTGAGTTTTATTTCGTTAAACGACTAATTGAAACTACTGAAGTTTAAGGAGTACCGTAAACTGCCGCTTCAAGGCCCTAGGCTTATACACATTTGTAAGGGGTTTAAGTAGAGCTTATAAACGGAGGGAATTATTACCGGAATGGAGAAAGCTCTTCCAAACAAGCATTTACTGGTTTTTAATTTAGCTTCAAAAAGTCATAATAAATCGAATTCGGGGAAAGGGGGGGGGGGGGGGGTATATTTGGAGCTAGATAGGGGCTTACACCGGGAGAGCCGATAATCAGATGTATTTTTTTGTTTACAGGTGGATGGAACTATAGTTGGACGGGAGGGGGGGGGGGGGGGGGCGCTTATTCGGCCTTCTTTGCAAAAAGCGGAAACTAAATATGCGCAGCAGTTGTATCAAAACTGAAAGACGGGCGCCCATGACTTTTACTACAATGGAAACCTCAACAAATTCAAATTCTGTAAAAAGAATCGAAGTCCTTGGTATAACAAACGGAATTCTTCGCCCCACTAATGTTAAAATCTATTGAAAGAATCTTGATATCACGAAACTTTGTTATAGTCAACACAGGACCTTGGCCCTTCATTACATCAAAGGCTTCATCAAGAGGCTAGGGAATAATGGAACAGAGAATGAATCTCGGGGCGTTGGCCGGGATATGTGAATTTCACTGAAGTTATCTTTAGAGGTTGTAATTAAACGAAAGTCTAATTCGTGAGGAGTCTGCACATTTTGATCGATTGTTTGAAACGTCACCAAGTCCACGCGCGACTGCCTCAGAGCAAGCAATGCAGAATACTGTAATGACGACTGTTGAATTCTCTCTTAAAACCGGCCACTGAATAAAACTTTGCGGACCTCTCCAGAAAATTAATTTCAAGCATTAAATTGGTCTAAAAACCAGCTAGGCATAACGTCTCGCTGTCCCATTCTGATTCTCTCTTGGTTTAACTGTGCGTCTGGCCACAAGAAAAATCATATGTAACTTTTTGTCGTACTATAGGTTTACGATATATAAAAGACAAAAAGTGTGTAAGGCATTCATTAATCTTATCATCGCCAAGAGATGATAAGGGTAAGTGGCTCGGAACTGAGAGCAAAGTTTTAGGTTTGTTCTAGGTTATCACAATCAAGTAACAAAATTGGAGGAATTTCATATTTCAAAATACTTTGAGAAGATACTTACACTTCTATTTTCTTGTTTTTATTTTTATTTTATTGTTTTTGGAAAAGGTCCTTCAGTAGCGCAAAATTTGGTGCCAAACTTGTGACGTCATTGGCTGGAAAAAAATCAAGATTTTGAAAAGTAAAAGTCGTTAAAATTGGGAAAATTATAAGTTTTACTGTGTTACAAAGAGTAGATACAAAGAATTTGAATTGGAGTTTCCTCACCATTTTATTACTAAGAATAACTAACAGGGATTGTACCTCTAATCTGCTGTCATTGAGTAACTTCATTCACTTTCCATTTTCCGAAGCAGCAGAAAGTGTCTAAGAATGCTATTTAAACCTGCTTAGTTACATATACATTGTTTGTATGGCGTTAACCGCCACCTCCTCCGCCTTTGCTGCAACTTTGATGGTCTGTAACGCCCACATTGCTCTCTTAACTGAGATGTCCTGGGCCTTCTGAGCTAGCCTCGAGATTTCCAGGGAAGACCGCGCGGCTTCAGCAGCAGCTACAAGTGCAGTGGTCTGGGCAGAGGTTGCCTTTAACAAAGCTATCAGTTGAGTTAAATAAAAAAATTGAACTATAATGATATTTTGTAGTGGTTGTTTAAAGGAGCTGTGTCACGAAATTCAGCCAAATTAGGTTATTGCAAAATGCCCATTAAATTAAAAGAAACATAAAAATAACCGCTTAAAACATTAATCAAGGTTAAAATAACACAACAGATACAACAGCTACCACGGACGGGCAAAACTGAAGAAGTTTGAAAGGGATTGAAATTAGGGTTTTTCAAAACCGCTCAGCCTAACAGTTTTTCAAAATTTATCTCTGCTGTTTGCAGCTTCAAAAATAATGCTCAACATACACATTTGTTTATCTCTAATCTCTGATTTTGTCATTTACATGTAATTTGTTTGCCTACTTTAAGTTCCATAGCGATCGAGGGCGAGTAATTGGCGAAATAAAACAAAATGAACTGGACTGCCGTGAGAGCCCCTTTAAACTCAAAATAGACAAAAACTAAAGCAACGGAGGAAGGAGGAAAGAGAAAAGAAGGAGGAAGAAGTAGTGGCACTTTTGATAAGTGCCCTTCCTTTAATTCTGTTCGAGAGGTCCTGAGTTTCAGGATTCCCAGGTGTGACCACGTAAAAATCCTCATTTCGATTTTTTTTCATTCCGCAAAAGCTATAACTGTAAGACAGATCACTCAGAATAGGTTTTCACAAGGGGCTTGGTTAAATCGGAAATGTTCTGAACACGGTATGATACAAACGTAATCAAAAAGTAATCAACGGGTTATCAGTAAAGAGGAGTTTTTAAATGGGTTTTCCCGCCTGAGAAGATTGCCATTATACTGTGGAACATCGGCCGAACCGTATATATATATATAGTTTCTATGAGACAATACAGTGTGCCTGTTATCTTCCAGTTTGGAGTCGTTATGTCTTGATATACACCCGAGCCTCTGCAAGGCCCAACTGTTGGTACCTTACAAAGGCACAAAGTAAATGTAGATGAAGGTCGTTTATCCTGTCACACTCACCTTCTCGTGTCATTTTGATACTTTTTGGAGACAGCAATTTCAGTTTTTTGTGGCTTATATGATTCTTTTTTCCTTGTCCATAGAATTCCTCATAAGTGGGGTCTAAACAAACGAAACTAAAGTTAAGAAAAAAAATAATCCTGGAAGCCAGAATTAAAACCGCTTGTCTTTACGCGTGTTTGGGGCTGTACAAAAATTAACCCTAAACCCTGTGGAAAATTGCTTACATCATTTTCGCCAGGGCAAGTTGACGCATAATTGTGCAGTAATTGGAAATTTGCTATTTCCAAGCCGAAAATGGAGAAAATAATTGTTAATGTTTATACCATATGATACAGCCTGACGTACCGTTACACTAACAGAAATTTGTAATGAGCCCGTAGTACGTTACGGTTATTTGTCTGCAACCACGTGCTTTTGAGTAATATATACAGCGCTAAGTTCATTCGTCATTTTGTGTACGCTTTTAGCTTCCTACAACAACAACAACAACAACAACAACAACAACAACTACTACTACTACTACTACTACTACTGCTGCTGCTGCTGCTACTACTACTACTACTAATGATAATAATAATAATATTGATACCAAAACTTAAATGGTGGACCTTCTTTGGAACTGAGGAAGACAAGTACGCTGTGCACGTCTGCGTTGCTTTCACTAACCTTCGATAAGTACAAAAATAACCTCACCTTTTATGGCGTTGATTTTTTCATATTCTTGTCCAGGAGGAGGACGGAAGAATGGAGACACAATCGGTTTACCGTCTGTTTTGAAAAAAAAAAAAAAAAAATGAAAAATGATAAATGATTTTTTTACTTTCATTGAAACACTGTATTTTTTCGCAAAGACTTTTGGGACTGTTACTGGGGACAGAGAATAGCTCAAAAGCATGTTCTTAGTAACGATCCCAGAAGTCTTTGCGAAAGCTAACTCGTCCCAGTTCCTTACACGTTGTCCGTAAATGTCATGGCCACTTTCTTCTTAGAAAATGATCACCCTAATGGTTTTAAAAAGGGTTAGGAAGACTTGCCTGCGGTTTGTTCAATAGCCAAAAGGAGAACAACAGCACGTAGAAGGATTGGCACACTGATTATCGCCACTTGCATTCTTGAGAATCATACGAAACTATATCAAACAGAAAGAGAGAAAGAAATACTATAAAATGCCAACAATGTAGGAAGTATTTACGCGAGTGTAGCCGTTTTGAAAAATAAATATCGGAAGAAAAGTTGGACCCAACTTGAGCTATATTCGCCCTCTTAATTATGTAGTCTGCTTACTACAGGCTTCACTATACTGATATTGTACACATACATTTCAATTCACGAAATGAACTCCATGCAATGTAATACTACCCCTATTCAGTAGCTAGCAACATATTCGTTCCCAGTCCTTCCGCATTTTGTTGTGAATAAAGTCTTGAGCAGCACGTAATAAATTTGCGATAAAACATCAAGTGGAAGTTGATTAGCCTTTGGAATTTAGACGGAATAATCTTCGTTTTTATCATATGGAATTTGGATTAGGTTAAAGCCAAGAAAACAATTCATTTAAAATGAAACTTGACATGCAGATACATATTAAATTATATTTGCAAAAGTTAAAATGCCATTGGTTAAGTTCATTCTTACTGTTCTAGTAGATAACTGGTTAACTGAAAAAAGTGGGCTGTTTACCAACTGGAATTTAATTTTTCCCAAGACAAGTTGTCTTGTTTTTAAGCAAAGGGAAAAGACAAGTTCCTTAGAGGCCAGCGGCTTAATATTAAACGAATAGTGTATTAGAGAGAAATTTAATTTAATTTCTTATCGAAATATTGTTTTCAATTGATAATAGAATAAACGAACTTACCCTAAATCATTTTCTCAACGTATGGAAGGCGGTGGAAGAGCAACCTCCATGCAATGAATGAAGTGTCGAGACCTGCGTCTTTCAAGTTGCAAATCAATGGAGTTACTCGTTGTTGACATTCTCGGCGACTGGTGACAAAACTGAGAATAACGACAAGTAAAGGTACTCAGTTCTCGAGCAATAACAAAGAGCATTGCCATCTAATAACATATAATTTCAATGCGCGCCGGCGAGATTGACAATTTGTCAAGCTTATGATGTAACAGTGTTCCTATTTGCAATTACGTTTGAGGAGGATGGATGTAGGCTATTTCGAACTAAGATTCTTTAACGGTTGTATGTTCAATGTGGTACCCGCGAAAATTATGGGGTAGGACTTTTTATATCCTTTAGAAAATATAATAACGTAAACACTTATCACTACTTTGTCTTTCATACGGTCAGTTTGCTCAGTATAAACACCTGATATACCACGAAACATTTTAGAATTAAATATTCTCTGTTTAGTGATTAGATAGAACCAGTCATCATCCTTTTTAGCGAATAAGATGAATTTCATAGTTTTTTTTTTTTTGATATCGGGAATTACATACAAAGAAAAAAAGCCCTAATTTGAAGTAAGGGAATCGAGAGACCAGGCGGCTTGGATGCAATTTCTCTTAATTTCCCACACAGCTCCTTGCCTCCGCCCTGCGTTGAACGTCTACGGCGACAGGTTTTTGGAAAATCTTTAATTTTGCAGAACTTAAAATTAAAAGAGATGACCAAATGTTTCGAGACTTCGCCTGTTTCATCAGTGGACTGGGACAATCACCAAGTTAAATCGAGTAGACACAGACAAAATATGTTGAGGTGAAATTACCCTAAGCCAAGCGTGGTTTGGTATACTGATACATATGATTGTGTACAGTCATTATCAGCCATCACCATGGTAACTGGGTGTCGACCTAAAAATCGCGAGAGGGTTCAATATATTGGTGCAGTCTTCAAATGTTTTAGTTGTCGAATGTTTAATCTCTTAGAAACATGGTGTTAAGTAATGGTAAGTTAGTTTGTAGAAAGGATCTCGGATCTCATGTTCGGACATTCTTCTTTATTACTAATAAAGAAATCATTTTTAGCACTAACTTGGCATTTCATTCAGGTTAGAGGTGTTTCAACTGGTTTAATTTCTTTATGCTTTAGAAACTTGTTTGGTTCAGCTGCCCTAAAAAGTTTTATTTGTTCGAATGTCTTAGAGGAACTTTGGTCATCTCCAAAGTTTTAGGTGACTTTTTCGTCTCATCTGAGAATGTTAGCTACCCTAATGAGTCCGTTCAAAAGTTCCAGGACATGGAGTAGCCGTACGTTTTGTTTGAAGATTCTAGGATTTTGTCTTTATATCGGAGTTTTGGGGAGACTTTTTTTAAACCAGCAACAATCAAAATACAACGCGTATAACTGCACGTTTCTAACGTAAACTCAGTCCCTAAATAGTTACAAAAGATCGGCCAGCTTATCGACTAATGTAACTTTTTAAAGTTACGTTTCTCGGTCGGTGCATAATTTTTTACAACGTTAATGACTTATACATTGTTCGTTTATTTCTTAATATGACACCAAACAGATTGAAATGGCTCAAAATGCTGAACCAGAGACTTCAAGACTATGTGACGTCCTGTTTTCCGGCATTAAATGATTTTTGTTTTAAGCTAATGTCTGCCTTTTAATTGTAAGAGCTACGTTAAGAAAATTGTAGCTTGTCAACAAGAAGGCTTTGCGTTCAAGTTTAATTAGTTTCATCCCAAGTTCACGACTTCTTAATAGAGAGATTAAGATTCACGTTTACGCCAAACGGCAAACGTGAATTTGTACCACGTGACCAAGTTTTCTCCTCATTTTTCGTTTACTGTTTTTTGCTTCTACACAAAAATAAGTAGTTTTATGCCAGTTTTGTCCACAAGAATCGTTCTGGACTGTTTTTATCTGCTTATTTTCTATTCTGAGAAATTTTCAACTGACGTTTGCCGTTTGCCGTATGCCGTAAACGTGAATCTTAATCTCTCTATTATTGTAATCTCGCCTGAGGCACACAACAACAGTGTCGCCAAAATAGTTTTCTTGTAGATGACCTTTTTCTCGCCCCTCCACGAAGAGAAGATTGGATTTTTCTGTTGTAAAAGGTAGGTGTTGAGATTCTGGGCTTACACAGTGTCCATTAAACACGGCCTAGTTTCATTTTTAGTACATTCAAGAAAGCTTGCGTGCCCTCCGTTTTAAGAAATTTAAAGTTAATGTTCAAGTAATTAACCTTTCCTTGCACAAACGTAATATTTACTGAGACGAAAATCTTTCTTGTATCATCAGCGGTCCCGCAGTCTAAAGACATAAAATAATGTAATTAAACGTGGGTTCGAGGAGAAAGCAAATTAAAGATTCACTTGCAATACATGATACGGCTGAAAAAGCGTTATTGCAACACATTATTAAAATTTGCTCGGGAAAATTCAATCTAATTTATCTTTTAAAAACTGGAACTAAGGGTTTTTTAGTTTTAGCCAAGCCGTGTCATATTAATGTACGTGCACATATCAGACAAGCGACTCATTGTTTTGCGTCGGAGATCATTTACTGCAGATGAGCTTCGAATAAGCTCATGTTTTCCGTATTTATGGGTTAAATTAGCACACCTGCCCGTACTCAACAATATTATACTGAATCTTATTTAATAACTGAAAATATCAAGTGCAATTTTTATATGTCGCGTTGTTAAAAAAATGGTTAAGTGTTATACTTAAATTGACGCCAACGTTTATGGATATGAATTTTTATCGACATTATAGACTGATTTTTTACTTGCATCATTTACGGCTAAAATGTTTCCTAAAGGTGATAGAAAGCCTGAGGAGGCGACATTATCATGTCCAAGGATATTATTTTCCGTTCACGTATAATAATAGTTGCCCTTAATTGTTTCTTACTTTCAAAAAGTTTGTTTTCACATTGTGTCGTACACCTTATTTTCTCAAATGTATTAGTTTGCCTTTACCTTAAATGTATGTTTTTCTAGCGCGGTTTTTCTCCATGAATGTAGCTTTCATCACTTGTTAAATTATTCAAATTACTTGTGAAAATTGGCGAATTTTGGAAAAAGCCAAAGAAGAAGAAGAAGATCATGATAAAAAACAAACTACAATTTACAACAGTTTAACCATTACGCGGCAGACATCACCTTCAGCCAGTTGAATCTATTTGTTAATGACCGAATCATCCGATTGTAAATAACAGCCGACTTTTAAATTGTTATTCTTTCCAATATTTTCTAAATAAAGTCGGCGAAAAAGACGCCCGTCAACAGTGTATTAGTCGGCTGTGTTATAGGCGTACTTTTATGTAGATTTATGTCAGTAAATTTAGTTGATTAAAGGAGGTCAAATAATAAAGGAGCATGCGCAGGTGACCATGAAGGATCAATTTGGTGCGTGATCTCTAATTAAATTGGCGGTTACTTTTCACGAATTAAAGAAAAATTTTGCAACACCTCTTACAGGATACTTACAAAGTTGAGTTCACTTTGAAAACATGGATTAATTAAGGTTTTTATATATTTAATTATGTTAAAAAGAGAAACATTTACAAGTTAGTCTCAAATGTAAGGCAAAATTTCTAACGCTAAATATCTCGGTTTTCATGTCCGTTTTTAGCTTAGTTCTTTTTTCAAGTCTTTTTCGTTCTTAAATTCCGGTTAACTGGGAAAATTGTCTTAGGAACCAGTTTGGTCTTTAGGCAGCTCCCATACACTCATCTACGAATGTTACTGAAACGGGGAAAATGAAAAACGGGAACAAAACAAAGAATTGGAAATGGGTTACTGATAGGGTTAGGGTTCAAGATAGGTTTTGTTCCCATTTTCATTTGCCCGTTTTTCTTGCTCTTTCCCAGTTCCTAATTGTTTCTATTAACATCCCTCACCTGCTGGCACGAGTGAAGTTGGCTGACAGGTCATCGCCAAACGGGGAACAAAAATTAATTAATTCTAAAAATGATAATAAAAAAGTTATAAACCAAAACATCAGTCATAGTTTTTATTCCTCTTAAAATATGGCTAACCTTTATTATCTAGTTAATTATGGTTTTCTATTTGTGTCACAAAAAAAAGTCCAAGGTGAACTCAGAGGACGTTAGAGTGCCTTCAATCACTTCTCTGGTCAATTAGAACTTGTGTCAATAATTAATGAACCATGTCTCGTGCTTTTACTGAGTTTATCAGCTAAAATGCACCCAAGCCCTGTCTGTATATCACAAACAGTGAAGAGATCTGGGAACCATTGGGTCTTTTGTATAACAAATGAAAAATAAATGGAGCCATGTTAGAAGTACTTCGATGAAAAGAACAGCTTGTGACGCTCTGATATTTTCGTGACTCGCTTGAGTTCGTCTTCACGCAACATTAATTTTTCATGGGCAGCATGCGGGGCACGTGGGTAGAAAGTTGTTTTTAATTATCGGTTTTAAAGTGCTCTTTAGTAAATTTATTTCAACCCCCGCCCCCTGGAGATAAATGCGACACACCCTAAACTAACCAATCAGAAAGCATCTGAAAACAGGCTGTTACAAAAAGCAGCAAGTATAAATACTGGGCCACATAAATGAAGTTTTAGACTCGAAAATTAAGTTTATTAGTAGCAGCGAGTAAATAGCTTGTTCACTCAGCACTCACAATCCTGTGATTAGCTACCAAACATGCCTTTCTCAAAAGTGCTGTTTTTTGCACTTTTGGCAACCATTTTACTTGCGGAGCTGAGAGCTGGATCCGCCGCTGAAATGGACGAACCTAGTTCATTTTTGGAAAGGATGGGTAAGTAAATGTGATGATGTTGGCAAACATAAATGTATCTCAAATAAAATTTTACATGTTTCCAGGAGTTTCACTCTGTCCTGAGGGTGCAAAAGAGAGGTTTAAACATGTTGAAACGCTGTGCCACGTGACATGCTTTTTTGTCTGATTTTTAAGAGTAAGGTAGGTTTTTTGAAGATATAACATTTTCGGTAGCTTAGTGTTTTCTAAACCTCTACTCGAAAAGTGACAGTTTCTAAAATTAAGTGTAACCATTTGTTCCCTCCTCCATAATCTCATCAAACTCGTCTCTGAGTTTTCAATTTATAGTTTCAGTACTTTCCTAAAAGTTGAAAATTTCAGTGGTAATCAGGATAAGGTAAGTTGGGTGGAAAACATTTTGTGGAGTTGTCTTGTTCTAAACATACTTTCCGGGTTTTTTAAAATATAAGGTGTATCAATCTGTAAGTTAAAAAAACCAGAACTGTTATGACGCTTGAAATACAACACCCCACTTTTTGCTAACAAGCAAGGAAGCGACCACCACCTGGACAAAGACTCAAACTGAGTAACACGCGAAAGTCGAGACCATAAACACTTTATTTTATATTTGGATACAAAAGAAAAAAAAACAAAACTTGTAGAAAACTAGAAAAAATGTAGCAAAGTTACAATTTACAAAACGTTATTGAAAATTACAATTTAAATTATCTTTACCCTTATACATGAAAAATCAGGAACTTTTTTATTTATTTTATTTTTTTAACATAAGAGACCATTAACTTTCCATTACGCGGAGGTGCTATGAAAAATTAAGCTTAAACATAAATTTTTTAAAATCCATTTTAATTTTCAATTTTTTTGAAAATAAAATTATAAAACAAATTTTTAAAAAAGATAAGAAAATTTAAAACAAAATTTAAAAGAATTGAAAAGTTGTTGTCTTGTGTTCCCGTCCTTGGCGAAACGTGAAATCAGGCAAATTCAAGTTGTAGTCGCGCAACGACGGCTAAGAAATGTACAAAAAAGCGTGATAAGCACTTGCAAAGTTGTTTTTTTGCCAATCTAAACCTATTGCTTTTTTGCCGTTTTCGTTGCTAAGGCCCAGTTCAAACGTCGAATTTCACATGTGCCGAACTTAATTCCTATTTTAGTCGACTAATATAATAGTTAAATACGGCATTTGATTCAAACGTCCCCGAATTTAAGTCTCTGAACTCTGTCGAATATGACCCTGTTAGCTGTCAATATTCCCTAATAATAGTTTACTAACATTCATGCATTAAGTTCGGCACAAGTGAAATGCGACGTTTGAATCAAAAGTCGAACCTAAGTCGAATCTTCGACTCTTTCAGTCGCAGATACGGCAAACGTCGCAATTCACATGCATTTAACTCTCGCGTTAAGTTCGGCACATATGAAATTCGACGTTTGAACCGGGCCTAAGACCCGGCTCCCTGTCTAATCAGGGGCACCCAAAGAGAGTATAGTTCAAAACCACTTAATTTAAAGATAGTTGGCCTAACATTAGGATCTTTTAAAAGAAAGACATTTAAGTATTTGCAAGAACAAGACAATTAACACAGCATAAATGTACATTGTAGATTAATTAATTCATTTAAATTTTTAACACCTTTTTCTATTGTAAATTTAATTAGTCTTTCCGCTTTTTTACTATGTACTATTGTTTTTTCTTTTTAACCTTGTCTGTTTATACCATACTCAGCTGATCTATAAAGTATTTATTATTATTATTATTATTGTGAAAGGTTTGAACCCAGGAATCATTTCAAAAGTAGGTTGAGTTTGATCGTCCGGGTGAACGCAGTCCTGAATAGGACTGTTGTTGTTGGTAGTGACTGACGTTTCGACAACCTTTGCAGTAGTCATCTTCAGAGTCAAAGTGAGTTGTATCACGTCAGTAGATGGTATTATATACTCTGGTTATTGATCTGATTGGTCAATAAAGTCAAGATGTTATTGGTCGTCTGTCAGTTAAGCCGCGGTGTTATTGGCTATGAAGACTCGTAATCAGTAATTGGTGCGTTTCGATCCGTCTGTTGTCACAGTTAAGCAGTCGTCTATTGTTAGTCAAATTGTCAGTTCTCCAGTCGATCTCTCGTAGTTAGTTTCGCTTCATCTCGTAAATAAGTCGTTTGTACGGCGCTGGTAACTGTTGGCTACGATTCAGTGGCGTTTGTTCTAAGTTAGTGAACCAGCTTTCCAAAGTAAGACGTTAATGGTAGTCTGTAGAATACGTTATACATGTCGCAGAGTCCCAGTCAATTATTATTATTATTATTATTTTAGTATTTAAACGGTAGATATAGACATATTTTTATCCCCTAAAACTTTTTCATCTGTTCGGATTTCCTGGCTGAAAGTTTAGTGATCCGAAATTATAGGGATCAAAACTCACCTTTTCGAAAATTTCAGCCAGAAAAAAGGCTCCCGAAAATTCTAGGCGACCTTTTTGGAGAAAAATCCCTTAAAAATGGGCAATTATACCATTTTTGAGATGTTCGAAAATCCTAGGAAAGGCAGGCAAGCAAGACATTTTACAACAAATCTTCCGAAAATTCTAGATCTCAAATCGTCTTCCGAACGGATATTCTCCAGGTGTCCATGTCTAATTAACAATTATTCCTCGAGCCCGAATGGGCTCTGAGTAAATAGCCCATGAGGCCGAAGGCCGAATGGGCTATTGACTCAGAGGCCATGAGGGAGAGGAATAATTGTTTTAGTAAAATCCAACTAGTTGGTCAAAAATATCGAGATTAAAAAACCATTTAGCTCGTTAAAGCTAGACTTTAATCCCTTTTTGCCGCCAAAAAGACCGCGCTTTTCGCTACTAGTGGGCTATAACATATAGCCTAGTAGTAGCTCAATCAATCAGAACGCAGCATTGATGATAGACCACTGGTTGGATTTTACTAATAAACGATAGTTCAAGTTTTCTTTTCTTTGTTTTCTCTTCCCCTGGCTGATGATTTAGGAAGCTCAAGCAACAACGACGGCGACTGCTACGAAAACCTCACTTGAAAAATGAATTTGCGGTTCCTCAAACTTTATTCCGCGTTTATTTCATCTCGATAAATTCGTCAAATGTTGGCAAATTTTTCTGGAGTTGAATTCTAAGGGATTGTATCAAAGTTTAGGAAAAGAAAAGGAAAGTCGTTGTCTTGTGTTCCCGTCCTCCACAAGACTTGAATATAAGCATTTTCACGTCGTAGTCGTGCAGTGACGGCAAAAGAAATGTACAAAAAAATGGTGATGCACGTGCAGCAGCTCCGTCCACCTAGGCTACATGTATCCGGATATTTTTATCCGCAACTTTTTCTTTCCGGATACGATTTCCGTCCAAACATGTACATACCCGGTGAACCTGAATCCGGAATAGTGAGGACGCTAATAAAATCAGGATATTTTTTTATCCAGTGGCGTAACAAGGTTTAGCCCAGTTCTTTACCGTGATATTTAAGATGGTGGACTTCAATTTCAAGTCTTGTTACGTGAGTCCAGTTAAACCTTAGCTATGATTGCTGTAAACTTCAATTACGCCAAACGGCGGCTCGAGATTCCAAGGCTTCTTTCCATGTCGGACGGACGAATTGGACGACGGAAACAATTTAAACGAGCGAACTAGTGCTTGGTAGGACAGTTTTGTCAGCGAAAAAGTTATTGAAGGAGCATGAAGAGCAAATTTTCGTATGAGGGGGGGAATGGGCCGAGCGTCATGGCGGAAGACCACGCGGTGTGAAGAGCAACCTCAAGAAGGGAAAACTTCGGTTATTTTGAATCAGAATTATGACCAAATCCAAAAGGGGGGGGGGGGGGGGGGGAAGAGGCTCCAGCTCTAGTTCTGTTTCATCCAACACCGAATTAAAAAAAGCGAGGATGAACGAAGAAGAGGAAACAAATTCACTCAGGGACTTAATTCAAAACTTAACGGCGAATATGGAAAGCAACTTTGCGAAGCTGCACGAAGAATTATGTGGTCTGAGGCAGGAAATGAAGGAAGAAATTGATATGTTGAAGAGCAAAAAAGGTGTAGATGAAATATGGGCGACCATTGAAGATATGAAAGAGCAACCAAAGCTCTGAAAGACTCTAAATCGGTGCAGGAGGACAAGATGCAAGAACCACGAGCGCTTCTTACAAAAACCAAAGCTGAGCTAAAGGAGGAAAGAGACAAAGTTATAGAGTTGGAAGATTACACTTGGCGCGAGAATCTAAAATTTCACAATATCCCAGAATCAGAAGAAGAAGGTGTTAACCACTCGCCGAAACAAGTTATTCTCAGCATTTTGCAAATTTAAAGGAGTTGCAAATGGATACGGCACAAATTCGATTTCACGCAGTGCGTCGAATTGGCAAGCGAAAAGAAAACAAACACAGACCGATCATTGCTCGCTTCGTTTGCCGAGAAGACAGAGACCAGGTTTTTGCCAGGAAGAAGGGAATTAAAGAGAGCACAAGGTTCAAGGACGCTTACATAACCGCGGATTATGCAAAAGCTATACAAGATGAACGAAGAAAGCTAATAAAGGCGATGTTCAAGGCAAAGGAGCAAGATTCAGAGGCCAAAGCGGTTGGTAGTATCTGTACATAGGAGAACTAAAGTCACAGTATGATGTAACAAATACCCTGAGGATTTTAAGTAGATCAAAGAACGAATATAGATCTGTTCAACTATTTACGGTACAACTGGTGCAATACAACAACAACTTCTTTAAGTCAGATTGAAGCTAATTAGATTCTGAAAAACACAATATTTAAAATTGTCGAAAGGTGAGTACCTTCTTAAAATACTTCATTTAAGTATCTCAAGGGAGTATGTTTCGGCTAGTGTTTTGGTGGTTAACGTGTGTCCCTTTATTATTTTCTTTTTATAATCTTTTAGTGTTGTATTTGAGATTTTTTCGAGTGTTTTTCTATTCTAATTTTCGCTTTGTGTGTTTAGTTATTAATTTTATCTATGCACAATCAGTATCCTTCACTTGCTTTCAAAGTATGTCTACATTCACGCCTTTGTTTGTTCAATTACACGTTCGGCTCTTTTGTTTTCAGCTATGCAGTCCTACAATTTGCATACAGTAACATTAGTTGTTCAGTACTTTTAAACTAATATCGCTTAATGTGAAGGGCTTAAGCAATTTCCGCAAAAAGAAGAACCATTTTTCTCTGGTGTCGTAAACGTAAAGCAGACCTTGGTTTTTTGCAAGAGACGCACTCGATCGCTGCAACAGAGAATCAATGGAGAAATGAATGGGGTGCCGAGATGATATCTTGCCACGGTAGTTCTAACTCGCGAGGTGTTGCGATTTTGTTTAAAAATGGTATTGATTGCAGCATTAATCGTAAAACTGTAGACCCCGAAGGGCGATACATTATTTTAAAAGCTTGCATCCAAGATAAAGACTATGTACTGATTAATTTGTATGCGCCGAACAAAAATGAAGACCAAGTGAATTTTTTCAACAACCTACTTTCAATGTTGCAAAATGAAAATCTGGATTCTGAGGATAACATCATACTAGGAGGAGATTTAAATTGCCCTCTCGATCCATTACTCGACAAAAAAGGCGGAGCAAGTACAAAAAGGAAGTCAGTTATCTCTTTTGTCGAAGATTTCAAAAGTAAATTAGATTTAGTGGATATCTGGAGATCCAAAAATCCAGACGCAAAAAGTTTTACGTGGAGTCAAAAATCTCCCCCAGTGTTTTGTCGTCTCGATTACTGGTTGATATCTAACAATCTGAGCGATTTTGTTGAATTGACCGAAATAATCCCGGCTGTACGAACAGATCATGATGCAATTTCTTTAGAACTCGGAAAGTTAGAGAGCGAATTGAAAGGGCCAGGAAACTGGAAAATGAAAGAAAGGGGGAAAAAGGAACATGACCTTCAGGAAGAATTAACTAAAGCAA
This sequence comes from Porites divaricata, assembly GCA_038088405.1. Taxonomy (NCBI): domain Eukaryota; kingdom Metazoa; phylum Cnidaria; class Anthozoa; order Scleractinia; family Poritidae; genus Porites; species Porites divaricata. The sequence continues at coordinate 10,639,549 of JBBMOI010000016.1, forward strand.
AGAGTAAACTTGAAGGTAATCCAAACGACCATAACAAAACCTATTATAACGTATTTCAGGAGAAGTTGGAGTCGTTTTACGAAGAAAAAACCAAAGGCGTAATAATACGAGCACGTGCTAGATGGCATGAACATGGAGAGAAAAGCACAAAATATTTTTTAAACTTAGGAAAAAGGAACCACGTTAAAAAGCATATAAGAAAACTGTGCATAAATGGTAAAATTACAATGGATCCGCACTGCATACTAAAAGAGCAAGAGCGTTTTTACAGAGAATTGTACAAAAGCAGCATTAATATCCCCAATATAGGAGAGAAAATATCTTCATTTTTGAACATTCTGAATATTCCCCAACTTTCAGAGGAGGAAAAAAATTCCTGTGAAGGATTAATTTCTCCAGAAGAATGTTCTGAACTCTTGGATAGCTTTCAGAATAATAAATCCCTGGAAATGATGGCATTCCAGTTGAATGCTATAGAAAATTTTGGCCTTTAATAAGCGAAAGTTTTATCAGGTGTGCAAATGAATGCTTCGAAAAAGGAGAAATGTCATGCTCACAAAAACAGGCTGTAATTACTCTGCTTGAGAAAAGCGAAAAAGATCGCGCTCTCCTCGAAAACTGGCGGCCAATACCTCTTGTTAATGTAGATACGAAAATTATGTCCAAGGTGATCGCAGCAAGGGTTAAAAAGGTGTTACCCAGTATCATTCACTACAACCAGACTGGTTATGTTAAAGATCGTTTCATTGGTGAAGCAATACGTTCTATTTTCGATATTATGGACTTCACAGCTAAGGAAAACATCCCAGGTTTACTGCTGTTTATAGATTTTCAAAAAGCTTTTGATAGTGTGGAATGGGAATTTCTCATTGAGAGTCTTAAAAGGTTTAACTTTGGTCGAGACTTCCTTCAATGGGTGAAAACCTTTTATAACAGCATTCAAAGCTGTGTTATAAACAATGGCCTTAGTTCTAACTTTTTTACTCTGGAACGCGGTGTTAGGCAGGGTGATCCACTCTCTCCTTACTTATTTGTAATTGCTGTAGAAACTTTAGCAATTGCTATAAGGTAAAAAGAGTCAATTAAAGGAATTACAATAGGGACTGAGGAAACTAAGCTTTTACAGTTTGCAGACGACACAACCGCTGTGCTAGCTGACACAAGCTCGGCTGCAAGATTATTTGAACTACTTAACAAATTCGAAATTCTCTCTGGACTCAAGATTAATTGTTCAAAAACTGAAGGCATGTGGATTGGATCGAAGAGACATCATAAAGAAAAACCATTCGGTATTAAATGGTCGGACGAGCCAATAAAAGCTCTAGGTGTATATTTTACTTATGACCAAAAATTGCTTAAAGAAAAGAATTTTATAGAGCGACTAGATTTAATTAAAAAACTCATTAATATATGGTCCGCTAGAGCCTGTCGATATATACAGTAAGGTGACAATAGTCAAATCTTTTCTTATCCCTAAGTACATTTACATTTGTTCCGATCCTTCCAACTCCCAAGGAATTGCTAAAAGAATTGAATAAAATACTGTTTAAATTTCTCTGGAAAGGGGTAGATAAGGTAACAAGAGCTTCAGTTATAAACGAATACGAAGAGGGAGGGCTAAGAATGGTTGATCTCGAGTGCATGGTTAAATCATTGAGATTAGCTTGGTTAAAACGTATCTTCAGTGGGACTAGTGGAACTTGGAAAAGCTACCTACAACACATACTGAGCTCTATTGGGGGAGTGTTCTTTTTAACTGCAACTACAATATCTCGGAGTACACAATTCCTTCTCAATTTTATCAGGAACTTTTGTTATGGTGGTCGCAATTTCGTGAAACGTTTGCCACTGAGGAAGATTGGAAAACGATAATCTGGAATAACAAAGAAATAAAATTAGAGAACAAGCCGGTTTATTATAAACATTATATTAATTAATGCGAGGGTCATTTGCATTCAGGATCTTTTATTTAGTCTGAACAGTACTGATTCTTATAATCAACTGTCTAAAAAAATATGCAAAACAAATATTTTAGAATGGGCTGGCTTACGCAGGTCCATTCCACTATCGTTAAGAAGTTATAGCAGGTATCCTTCCATAAACTCTCCAACATTTGTGGTGGGTGACAATAATTTTGATGTTACGAAAGGGAAATCAAAGGATTACTACAACCTACTCATCAGAGAAAAAGCTAAACCACCCAATATTATTAAAAAATTACAGAGTAACTTTCATTTTAACAGCGACAATCTGAAGCAAATATTTAAGCTGCCACACTCTATCGCTGTCGTATCGTATGTTAAAGCCTTCCAGTACAAAGTAATTAACTCAGTTCTTTACACAAACACAAAGTTGTATAAAATAGGTTTTAGAACAAATGATTTATGTACTTTCTGTGACAATCAACCTGAATCATTAACGCATTTGTTCTATCACTGCTCACGTTCTAAACAGTTTTGGAATGAATTCGAACTATATTGGTGCCTTATTTCGAATCAACGAATTCGTCTCTGCTTAGAAAATGTGCTCTTTGGAATTTTGACGGAAAATGCTTGCCCTTCACTTCAATTGCTGAAGTATTTTATTATTATTGGAAAACTCTATTTGTGGGACTGTAGGAGCAAACAAATCCTTCCAAACATTTATGGATTTAGGGCCAAGATCAACGCCAAATATGAAACAGAAGAAAAAATCAGCAACAAAGGATTCTTTAAAAGAAAGTGGATACTGACGCCTTATTTAAGTTAACTGTATTAACTCCGTACTATTTCATTGCCCTGTTGTACTTTTTTATAATTTCTTTTAGTCCTGTAATAATTTGACAATTAATTTTGCTTTACTCTGCTAATGTCTCTGGTTAAAGTGTTTTTTTTTTGGTTTTTGTAGTATTGTAAATGTAATTATTTAATGTGACTGTCATTAAACATACTAAAAAGAAAAAAACATTTCGTATGAGGCGGAGATCACTTTACAACTTAGTTGACGGACTGAGAGTGAATCCATATACGTGTGGACAGGTAGATAGTCCATGTTACAGTTACAGGTGGAAACGAGGCTGAAGTTGACCTTGTTTTGATACAACCCTCCGTGCTTTATCATGCAAATCATGCTGTTCCTCTGCTAACTAGTATTCTTTAGGTGTAATTTCCAAAAGAAAAGGAAGGAGGCTTGTACCAAAACAAAGTCAACATCAGCCTCACGTTCAATCAAAGGCTAGGATACTAAGCCCGCAACTGTAAAATGGCGGTCTATTCGATTTGAATACGCTATGCGTGTGGACGTGGAAGTTTTTGAATCCGCATAGAAACATTTCCGGATTCAGAAATGTCCGGATTTGTTTGGACATGGCCAAAGGCCTAGGCCAAATGTCAAACGTTTCATGAGATGAACCAAACTCTAAATTGGGTCGACCTAAATTAAGTTAAGATTGTCTGTTGGGTCCGACGTCGAACTTAGGACACGTCAAATCAATCAACTGAATCATGCAAGCCAAAAGGCGTGTTGGACGATCTGAACTCATTTAGACCATACAGCTAAACGTCTCATGAAAAGTTCGACGTTTGGCCCAGGCCCAAGCCTGTTGCTTTTTTTTGCCGCTCTCGTTGACGTCGTTTCAAAGGACATATGGGAAATATAGTTCGACTTAGCGAGGAATTCGAGTTATCCGAGTTTGAGTTAACCGAGTAAAAATGACGGAAAAGTGGGGTGAAATCCAGGGGACTGGGACTTAGGTTCTACCGTAGTTTAACACGGTCACGGTCACGGTATTAGGACCACCCCTTCTTATTAGGCTTTTATAACACTTTCCATCAGTAAATGTCGAAGACTTGTAATGACGGCAAACAAATTTATAAATTGGGCGACTTTGACCTTCAGGCCCCAGTTGTCTAAAAGATGAATAGCGCTATCCACTGGATAAATCGCTATCCAGTGGAGTACAATTGGGTTTCGTAATCATGGCTTATCCACTTACAGATAGAGATTTATCCGATGGACAGCGCTATCTCCAACGTTTGAACGTTTATTTTAAAGCTTTAAATTGGCTCCGGCTTTAGACAGATAAAATTGCTTCTACTGCAATTTATTCATATATGTCGTATTCCTGTTCAAGAAAAGAACCATTGTAATCCACTTTAAATGACTTAAACTGTTAAACATCTTTGCTGTTTAAACAGTCTCATTTGTTCCTCGATCCTGGTTGCCATCATGAATAAAAAAGAACAAGAGAATTAAACTTTTTTTGAGGTACCTTTTTTTTTGTTTACAGGCGCTATGCACTCGTATGATGCAGCTACTGGCAATCAAGTACAACATTCAGGAATTCCGGGTAAATATTCGTTTGCTCCTCAATCTACTGATAAAGCGCGATACCCTGGTTGTTTTAAAAAAACAGCCTGGTATACGTATGGCGCCCCGCTTCGCTAAATCAAATAATCCCCCCTGCTCAAAACCCCCCTCCCATCAAACGAGTATGACAGAAATAAGCCCCCCCCCCCCGGGGCGTAATAAAAGATTTACGGTATGCATTATTTACAAACGTCTATTAAATGTTTTATTTTTTAAGTAATCGGCAGTCCATGTTTTGAATTACAACTTTGACGTAAGCAACTGAACTAAGTAAACTGAATTTAGAAACCGTCAATCGGAGGGGGCTTAGAATCGAACGCCTCAACAAATAATAGATACACACTGTATCACATACCTTATGTAAGGCAATTCAGTTAAATCAAGAGAGAATGATCTTTTTAGTTATATTTGTACGTGGGGTTTTCGTTGATAGCGAATACTTTGATTTATTTCTTTAATTTACTCTTTTGAACAACACTGATTATAAACGTCTCTGTTCAGGCAGACAATTTTCACTTTTAACAAGCGTTTATTTGATGAGTAATTACTGAGTTTAGCCGTTTCTTTGCAGTTTAATAGCTGAAAAATTAACTTATAGAGAAAAATAAATGACGGCGAGTTGCATTTAACCAATAGATCATTCTCTCTTGACAGAATAGCCCACCTCAGAAAAGAGTGATAGTCTGAGACCCAAACTAGGCGCGCCGCATTTATGGGATTATTGGGGGGGGGGGGGGGGGGACGTAAACAAGCATGGTGGAAAGCGAAGTGGAATGTTTCAGCGGGGTTAAAACAGCTCAAAATAGCAAAAAGGAAGGGGGAATTGAAAGAACGAAACATGAAACTGTGAAGCTGAAGGAAGAAGATGTGCCTGGGGCGATTTTACCTCGAGAAAAACCAAAAGAATGCACCGTGAAACAGCTTCAGTGATGGCTTCTTTGCCATGGAGCCAAAACAACCGGAACGAAAATGCAGCTGGATACGTCTTGCCTTTAGTATTCTATAATATGCAGCTAAGGGGAGTCCCAGAAGTTATTTTTGCACAAAGCCATACAACAACTTGCATATCTCTCCATAATTCATCAAAACAGTCGCATAAGTGTGCGCCCACTTAGTTTGGGTCCAGACTATCACTCTTTTCCGAAGTAAGCTATTCTTTTATGAAACATGACTGTTTAGAAGTTATAATTTTTTGAACTTCTAATTTGTGTACAAGGAAAAAAAAGTTTGTGATGACTTGACGTTACCCTTTAGATATACCTCAATGATGAATACGTATTGTACTTTTTTTTTCAGGCTTTTGCATGAATAAAAACTCGGACAGGTTCTGCAAGAGATTTAAGAGTTATTGTACACATTCTGATGAAAGGAATAGAAAGTACATGAAAGAAAGATGCGACTGGCAGTGCGGTTGCATATAAGGTGAAAACCTTTAGAAAACCTTAAAGACCAATTGAAAATTAATTGCGTTCGACTCTGAAAGCGAACACAAGCCTAATTTCGTGTCAGCTGTGCCGCAGTGCTTTAGAATCGAAACACTGACATATTACTTATTGAAAAAAGGGTTAAGCCAGTTCTTGGTTCCTAGTGTAAATATGAAGCAGCCAGGTATTTGCTCTGTATTGTTCATAGTCAATAGCGATTTAGAATCCCATTTAAGGTGGCTCGATGGTTTTCTTTAGGGTCAATACCCTCCCTTTGTTTGAGCATAAACAAAGTCACCGTTAACAAAGATTCGGAATTACATTGCCACCACAGCTGTTTTAGATCAAGGTGAAAATTTGTTATGATTAGGGCTATAATGACATCGGGGTTGTCATAGCAACGAAATGACGCCATTACCATCACTCTATCGAGCCATGTCAAGGCAAACACCAAACATCAATTCTATCTGGGCCGAGTTGTTCAAAGCTGGGTTAACATAACCCATGGCTAGTCCAAAATTTGAATTCAGATTTGAAAGCTTTAAAAAAGCATTTCAGTTTTAATTCTTTTTGTCTACAAGTTGATGATTGGAAGCTCTAAAAATAACGGAGAAAACTATCCGAGAAAATGCTTTTGAACACAAGAAAAAGAAATCCGGGTCTAAACTATCTAACCCCGGGTTAAGCGCTAATCGGCCTTCGAACGACTGGGCCCAGGGACCAAGTTTTCCTTTTACTTGTCGTTTGCAATGTACTATGCGCTATATGTATTTTTCAAAAATTTGTAATTCCATCCTGTTTCCGCCATAAATTAAGGGGTTTTGCAACCTTTGTCCGATCGACTGTTTGGTTACGAGATCAACTTTCTATAACCAGGTTAAAACCTGCACAAGATCTCTAACTCCATGCTCTTCTTCACGGCTGAAAATTTTATAGCTCAAACTTCAACTACTAGTTATTTTACTTGTACATTGTATTCACTGTCTGTCTTCTCATTGTACCATACAAGAGTCTACCGTGACAAATCGTTAATCTCCGGTTTGTGACCTCCGGCGAGCTCGATTGTTCCGGATTTCCCAAAAAACTCATTCATTAATTCTTTATTGCTGGTCACATGATCAACTAATGTAAAAGGTCTATTATTTAGTAAGCCTTTATACGCTGATTTCTTAATTCGAGTCCCTGAACCTGACTGAACTGACGTCTCACGTGTTTGCCGTAACGTAACTCTAAACTTTGCTGACGACCGAGTCCTGTAATGCATAAAAATCCCATGTAAAGATATGGCAGTGGCTTTCTACGTTCAAACCTAGTGTACTTAGTCTGCGAGTCCTCCAGTATCCTGCGAGAGTCGAGTGAGTGCGCTTACACAGGGTCTCTAATCTTTCGTGTGTTTAACACAGCTAGGTTTGACTGTGCTACACCACACACTGAAACCTTTATATAATTCCCACACTGGGTTATATATTGTCGGGCAATCTTACAAAGAGGTTCTGTATGCCAGGACTGACTAGTCCCGGAAAAGACTAAAGTAAGTCTTCTTTATTTCAGGAGATTAACACACCAGTAAAAAGGAAACGAACATCAGTTACCTTCAATCAGTATGCACGACAATCAAGCATAAACGTTCAGACACGGATGTAGTCAATAAAGGAAACTCTGCCTCTCTAAACGGTTGTATTTAAATGCTCATCTACTAAGATTCATGTAACCGACAATCACCTTTCCACAAAAAATACTTCAAGGGTCTTACTACAAAGTTAGCGGAGTAAGATCACCACCTGGTTTGCTCTAACCTGACCTAACCAGCGATCTTTCGGTCCTTATTTCCTTTTACTTTATAAATTATTGTTTCTCGGGTATCTGAGAGGCAGAAGGGAGGGAGGTGTCCCTAAGGAAATCGGTGGTTCAGTCCGCCTGCCAGTATGACGTCACGTCCGCGTCATTGACTTTCGAAATGGCGAGCAAAGTGTTTATCGAAGAGACGGATAAAAATTTCGAATTTTTTAAGGAATGCTATTCCGATTTCTTGGATTTTGAGATTTTAAGATCCCCACTTTCATTGAAAACCAGACATCGGGTGCTTTTTACTTCGGCGGAGTGCGAAGTAAAGGATTCGCAACGCTCAGGAATGTATCAATTTGAAAGTTGCCATTTTTTGACAAGATTGGGCAAGCAGGCAGGGCAGAAAAACCGCTGATTGGTTAAAAAAAATTCCACTGCGAGCATGCTCTAGCGCCTTCCGCTGACCATATGCAGATGCAGTTGGTTCAAAAGAATGAACGATTCGAAGGAGCTACAATCGAGCGATCATGAATGTGGGATGTTTGGCCGAAATTTGCAGAGCACTGTGTTGAATTACATTACTGAAAGGTCTTGTATACAATGATATCATTTTGTTGTGCTTCGCTTTGGAGGTAATCTCTGTGATTGTATTACGTTAAACGGACGGAGTCGTGCCAAGCAAACCATGTGCTTTTTCGATCAACTTTCTTCTACGCGATTGTTTGGTTTTCTTGCAACAAGTCTCGGTGATCCGATAGTTACACAACTGAGTTTAAAGGTAAGAAGTTTTTCGTCTTTCACATAGTGAACGTTTTCAGTGTTGATGAGTTAACCGAAAGTTGCATTGGATGCTATTTATCCTCCACGAGATTGCGGCGGTGCAGCCTGCGCTGCGTGCAGGCGTATAATGTTGGCAAAGCCATTGCTAAAAGAAACCAAACTTTCAAACAAAATAGCACTTCATAGCACCCTGAGTTACAAGTTTAATTGGCTTTTGATTCTAGGTTATATATAACCACACTGTTCAATGAATTCCTTACATTGTTCCGCTAGAAGCGAAATTATTTTTTTGTACGCGTTGTCCAATTTGTAATTTCTTTAGATCAATTTATTCCAATTGATTTATACAATTAGTAACTTTGTTTTTGGGCTGATATATATTTGGAATGATTTTACTGTACAAAATTAGGTTGTTGCAAGAAAGGTGAAATTTTAAGGATGAATTTTTAAGCTTACATGTATCCAGAATTAGCAGAGTTATACACAAGCCTTGCCCATATACAATGTGATATTTTGAAGTGAAAATCTTGTTATATTTACATGTTCAAAATAACATCGAATATTTTGAAGACACTATCTTACTCCTGTACATCACATTGTCCCTTGTTAGTATTCTGGACAGGACTATCACTATATTTTTTTCACTGGCATGGTACTTGGGCTGAGTTAATCTTTTATAATGCAAAGTTCTCATGCATTTGGAATTTGGTTCATATAATATTATAAGCACAAGATCACTTATTTGTTATCTAGCTAGTTGCATTGTTTTAAAATACCTATAGCAAGACAAAGGCAACAACAAAGGCATTGTTCAAGGTTTCTCTCCCGTGTTATCATGCCTATTCCTATTCAATGTATTTTACATGAAACAAAGGACTTGTATTATTTGTTTGGATTTGCTTCTAAAAAAGGCAATGATTATTGTTTTGTTATTCTCATTTCAGGGAAACACTTAACTATTTACCCCTTTATGGGTGTTCTGATGCTGAGTCAAGCCCCCTTTGCTCTTACAGACCCTGCCACATGTGACACACACCATACCAGTGTTAACAATTACTGCTTCTCCAGTAGAGTTGGTGAAGTTTACATTCTTGGAATTTTTGTTGCTGTACTTAGATAAAGCACTTTGTGGAAGATGCAAAAGGGATGATTGTTTTGCTTTAATGAGTATCTTATTTGCTAGTGTATCCGACAGTTAACAACTGCACCCCCAGCAATTCGGACAGGTATAACCCGGTGGACGTTTCTTGTTGTTGGCATTGCCAGTATAGATTCTTGGTGATCCACTACTCCAGTAGTGAAGGCACTTGCTCAGCTGGCTCTGTTTGGGGTCTTTTATAGACTGGACACAATGAAAATCATCTATAATGAGTAGGAGGAAGTTGTTGTTCTGTTGGGGGGAAATGTTTAACTGGATCAGTGTACATCTATGGACTGATAAATTAGAGTCATTTTACTTAAACTGTGAAACAGGCAGAAGAATACTATGCACTATTATGCGCTAATTCCATTGTCTTCTTTTGTTTACCTCTTGCTATTCTGCATTGTTTGTTAATATCTGTTTCATGGTTCAAGTAAAATCACTCTACTTTTGTTATTTTTGTCTCCTTGTTACAAGGTCCTTGTGCCTTCTATTTAGCCCCTGCTTCTTTACATCCAGCCACCTCACCTTGTGTCAACTTATTTTTGTGGCCAGGGTGTTGTGCAGTGGCAGATGTTTAATAATGAATTGTTCCAGTATGTAAAATAATACATGTACCTTTATGGCACTCTCAACGATCGCTTGTGTCTTTTGAATGCTTTTTTCAGACAATCCTTTTTTATGATTTAGCACACTTCTCGGGTGAGTGCTAAACCCCAGAAGTGAGCCAGCTGTCAAAGCATCATCACTGGCACCATGAAAGGTCAAGTGCAACCCACAGTCTTGTTGTAAGGGATTGTTTTTCTGTTAAAAACAAACAAGCAGCACTTCTGTCTATTACACACCATGGTGTTTAATTTAAGTGTCTTCCTAAGTATGGTTCCTGCTACTACTATTATTATTATCATTATCATTACCATTATCATTATAAGTATTGTTGTTTATTTTATTTTTTATTATTATTATACACGCTTGGTTTCTGAAGTGAGACAGCTGATGAAGCAGTGCCACAACTTGCAGTCTCTGTATTTCATTTCTTTTCTTAGAAAGCTGTTGTCTTTCATTATTCTTGACTAGAAACAAGGCATGGTTGAACAATCCAGGGGTGCACTTGTTGGCAAATTTTTCCATGTCTGCAGGGTTGTATAGCTGCTGCCCTCCATCCTTGTAATGTGACATCTAAAGTGAACCAGAGACTAGATCTTTTGCATAGGATTAAGCACTTGGTGCCGTATAATGCACGCCTTCTTTATTACAATGGCTTTGTTCTTCCAACCTTCGATTATGCTGATCTGGTATGGGGCAATAAGGATAATGCTGTTTTAATGAACAACCTGCAGGTGTTGCAAAACAAGGTGGCAAAACTTGTTCTAAATAAACCATTGTATTCTTCTGCAACCGATGCTCTCAGTCAGCTTGGCTGGTTAAATTTAAATCAACGCGGGCACTTCCATCGCTGCTTGTATGTTTATAAATGTGTGAATGGAATTACATCTCTCAAATTGGAATTATCTAGAAATAGCGATGTCCATAGATTCCAACAGTAAAACGGAACTGGGGTAAACAGAGAACTTGTTATCATGCCTTTAAAGACTGGAATGCCTTGGACAGTGACTTGAAGGACTGTGACACCATATGTCAGTTTAAAAGTAATTTTTTTAAATCTACAGTATTAGTCTATAATTTACTTTTGTATTTTTAATATATATTTTTTAATAATTTAATGTTATTTTGGATCAGGACCTTTCTGTAGATCAGCTACGGGTGAGAAAGCTTCCCGTTAAAATGTCATTATGAATGTTTGGTGAGACACTTGTGGAACGTTTTGAACTGCTCATCAAAAGTTGGCTCTGAAAATTAATAAAAAATATTTCTAATAAAGGTTGAAACTAGTCGCCTTTGTTTTGAATGTGTGGAAATTAAGAGTACGTCAATACAATACCTTCTAGCTTGTTGCATCTTTCTTTTAATGTAACCTGCAAGCAAGCTCTCACTTCGCTTACCCAAATAGGAGAGCTTGCTCGCAGGCTACTTTTAATGCTGCATTTTCACGCTGTAATTTGGTGATTAATTGTCTTGCCTCTGCTAGCTCATTAACACTCTGCAAAGGGGCGGTCTGAGAGTTTCCATCCCTCCAAGTTATTTTCTTTTCTGGGGTAGTACATAGGACTGAAGTAGTACATTTTGTCTACAAATGTGTAGGGCAAAATTTAATGCAAAATATGAATATATTCTAAAACAAAACTAAGAATGTATGATCTGTTTCTGTACATTTTGACTGTTGATTGAGTGCAAAAGAAACATACCTTTCTCGTAGTAGGGTTTTGTAGAGAGCTGGTTTGTAAATGTGAGAGCTTCGTCCACGAGTTTTAGGTGGCCTGGGCAAAGAAATTCACCTCCTTGGTAGTTTTCAAGGTTTGTTGCTACGGTGAGAATCCTCTGCGGACAGGGCAGTAAATTGTTCCTTTGCGTGCAGGCATTTTCACTCGGAAAACAGCACCTCCTTTTACTTTCCACTTGCAAATTTTTTGCATGACCAAAACATAGCCAAACCGGCCTAGAGTAGCCACGTAAAACAGCCTCTATTCCCGAATAATAATAATATTAGTGGCACCCCAACACTTTTCTGACACGCCTCTTAATCTGGAGCCAACTTTGGACGTTCTTTCCGCCGGAAACGGACGCAAAAAGACCGGAAGTTGACATTGAAGCGGTCGGTAACTATTTTTGGACATTTTTGAAGCTTTTTGAAGCGGGAAAAATACGAGCGGCGTCTCCAGTTTCATTCATAATTTCCCGCTCAAAGCATGAAGCCGGGAAAGCGGGCGCCTACCAGTTAGTTAGTGGACACAAGCAGCTACAAGCCGTAGGCGAAGAGTTTGGTGTTTATAAATCTTTTCCTTTTTTTACTTGTCCTAGGAAATCTATTTTTCCGCTGCTATCTACCTTCTAAGTGCAAGAGGATCCATCTGTTTAGGAGTAAGATTGGCTGTACATTTGTGGAAGCTTCTCACCGGCGATTACGTTCGAGTGTTTTCACCGCGAGAGGGATACAAAAACAAAAAACAGCAAGCCACAGAAAAACGTACTGTTCGATTTTTTTACGTATTTCTTATTTTGTTTCTTGGCTTTTAGCCTTTTGGTTGGTCGAATTTTGAACCTTAAATACTCCACCTGTTTCTTATTTTTGCAAATTGTTTAAGAGCTATTGGTCGTATGATGTCTCTATGAACTACACACTGTCCCGCGCATTTTCAGCAAGCACCCTAAAGTTTATTCCTAATCTGATTTCGCTACAACTTTTGACATCGCCTGTCAATGAGTTCTAGTTTGGGGATATCAAATCATAATCACCGAACTAGTCATGGTTGACTATGTATTTGGCTTCAAACTGTGCTCTTTTTTGTAGACTGCTTGATTCGTTGTAAGATGGTCAGCGGAGAGCACAAACTGCCGCGAAAACTGCAACCAATCAGCGGTTTTTCTGCCCTGCCGGGCAAGCAAAGTCTGTAGGTCTTTGGCTCTATTCGGCTATTTGACGAAGTGAGAGCTGAATTAGTTCGAGATATCTCGAGGTCACTTCGATTTCTTTGATTTATTCTTTAACTTTTTCGAGGAAGAAAGAATTATTATTTTGGCTTTCCCGGGGTTTGAACCGACTCACCTGTGTGACCCGTCAGATCAGAGGAGACTCTAAGTTGAGGATTAGCCGATTGCGCTACTGCAACCCAAGGTAGTTTGGGAAATGAAAAATAGTTATGAAATGATGCACTAGTTTCGGGACAAGATTGGGCGTGTAAGTTCGTGACTTTTCGGCTTTTTTCAACTATTTCACGAAATGAGACCCGAGTACTTCGTGATATTTTGAGATCACTTCGAGTTTAGTCTTCAGTTGACTCGAGGAATAAATAGAAGATATTACATGGCCTCGCAGAGACAAGAAACCTTTCTTCGAGTGTTGAAAAGCATTTCACCAGTGAGCCCTCCTTTTGAACTGTTTTAGGATGAATTTAAAGTTAGTACAAAATGCTGCACAAAGACATTTTGTCTTTGTTGAGTGTTACGTAGTAAAATTGCTTTCATGCGTTGCGTAACTTTCTCGAACGTTCTCTACGTTTTTGGATTACCCATGAATAATTAATTAGCGCATGTTTACATTTCAGCATGAGTCAGCAGATTTGCATCAGTTACTGAAATCATAAAATATGTCGAAAAGCTACTACTATTCGCCTGTTTAGTATTTTCTAGAACCTTATGTCAAACGGTATACAAGTTCCAAGCGAGTTCTTTTGACGGACTAAGTTTTTTCCCACGAGCTGGACTGCTGTGTTTAGTCAAGGGTGACGAAGGTCGATTTTCAGGTTCTGTGCTTACAAGTTTGCGGAAGCCGTAAGATATCTGAAGTTCAAGTGAGAGCTTGTTATTATTGGTAGAGGCTGTTTAGTTTTACTCAAAGTTCAAGTTAAGTTTGTGTTGGTGGATGCTGTGTTTTAAAGCTCTGTAAAGGCTATGTTCCTTTGGTGTTAAACTTCCTTGTGTTAATCCGACATCCCTGCGTGCTGATAGTCAGTGAATAATTATCCTCAAAACATCCGAACTCGTGACTTTGAGTTTTAGCTAATTCCATGCTCAACGTAATTGACTCCTTACCCATGCCTTACATATCTTTATAATCAGTACATGAGACTGCTATGCTGTTTTTGAAGCCTGATGTGACTAAGAAAAATAGAGAATTGTTTTTTTAGAAGGATTTGTATGGAGTCATCAGAGCATAACTGGGCTAATAGCTCGGAGACAATTTGTCCCGAAATGCTAGTTTTTGGCAAGTAGGCCTGTTGGATGTTGCTCTTTTCAGAATATCCTGACAAATCCCATAATTTCACAAATTAACACCTTATTCTTACCATATTTGATTTCTTACTATTCCTCCGCATTTACAATTAATTACTTCTACAACCACGACGCCGAAGTGTACGCTCCGTAGCGTCTTGTTTGAAATGAACCGTCCAGTGGTGTAATGGATTTTAAAGATTCCTTTCTATTCAAAAGTAGGTTGAGTTTGATCGTCCGGGTAAACGTAGTTCTGAATTGGACTGTTGTTGTTGACAGTCACTGACGTTTCGACAACCTGTGCGGTAGTCATCTAAAGAGTCAAAGTGAGTTGGATAGATATGAAGTTGGGTCGGCTTAACTAGCACAGATGAAATATAAACATGTGTGATCTGTGAATGGAACATCCTATTCTGGAGACTAGACCTTGCCCAATTTAGAGAAAAAAGGGATTAAAGTTTTGAGGGCCTTGCCGGTCCCGTGAATAAGATGGCGATCCCGCAACACGGTCCGCAAAAAAATTAACAAAATTATACAATTACGGACACAATATTAAAACGGTTTACACAAGCACATTATAGCAACAACAAAGTTCACACACATGCGATCAAATTAGCGACATGTAGCGATATTTGCTTGTTTCTTAGCTTTTCCTCGATCGACCTCGCTCGTCCTTATAACTGTGGTATCCCTTACTAATTTGCGCAAGCGACCCGAGGCTCTTGCCCGTTACTATGTGGCGTCACACTGGCACGCGGAGTTGGTCAAGAAACGAAGGTGGAAAACAATAGAATGACCTTTCCCCCCTGAAAGCAACAAACGGTATAAAGTGATTGAAACGTCATCAACTCCCAGAATCTGAAGCACGCTCAAATGGCTGACACATCATCTTCCAAAGCCTCAAGCGCGCTCATTTTTGCCAAGTCGAGGTTCGTCAAAAATACTCCGCTGCGCGTCGTATTTTCAACTCTCTTCTCGGTGTTTCATCTGCGTCCCGTGCTTGATATAATTTTATTACTTAAAAGCTCGGCTAATACTTGGTCATAGGGACAATTTAGTTGACAATGAGCATGATATGAAGAATTATCTGATATAGGAGGGTGTTATAGCCGGTGAGGCCATTATGGGAAGTATCCACCCGAGCTCAACCTCTTCATACAAGGAGAAAAATTAAAGGTGTTCCGTATACCGGCCGCTTTCAGACTTTCCTTAACATACACTTACTCAGGAGTTATGTCAAAAACTTAATCGCCGGGTAGTTTCACACACACAAAAAAATAAAAAAATGCTGCCGAGACGTAGATGGAAGCCGTGAAAATATCCCGAAGTCAGGCGGTGTGTGTCGCGACCCACAAAGGTTCATGGGTAAAACTGTTTAATATATGCCTCATTTCAATCGTGACACGGTCGAGTTCGCATCTCGTGAGAGAGATGGATCAAAACCCGGGATCAAAATACTGCTTCCCTTTCTGAAAAACATTACGGGGGAGAGCGATTTGGAGAATTTTCAAGATCTCATACTGGCCTCAGATGCTTGCTATTGGCTTCATAAGGTAATTTCCATAAGTTTATCGCGATTCGGAGAGGATCGAAGGTGCGATTTTAGCCGATTTTAGGCGGCGATTTCCTGCTTCTCAGAAGATTTTAGGTACAGTTTAGTGCTGTGCTTATATGTGTACTTCTTTCTCAGGAGAGTGAAAGAGATCTGTAGTTCATACCTGGATTTGCTTAAATAAAATATTCGTCCATTTGAAAGTAATGTTTGAAACAGGGGTCTTTTCTGCATGAGCATGCGCGACCGCTGAACAAGCGATGTGCATGGAGGCTCACCAGAGGGTCTGCTTTCATCAAAATGGCGCGTCCCCTAGCCATCGTCGCGATTATTTTTCTCGTTGGTCTTGGCGAATGTGCTCGTGATTTAACAAAATGTGTAGTTGCAAAATCACTGTAACATGGTCTTAACTAAAGCGAAGTAGACCGACTTTAACATACACGAGCTACCATCAAATTTCACCTTCCCACTTGACCTGGACAACATTGCGCGTATATGTAGTGCCTGTAGGATTGCGCTAACCTCATCAAAGTCTAAACAAAGTGCCGAAACGGTTTTTGATGCAAGTAAACACTTTCAATTTTCTTCGTTTTGAAATGAGAAAGGAACAGAAATATTAAAAAAAAAAAAAACAAATTTCAGCGAGCGTGCTCGAAGTGCGCAAAAGCCGGTGTTGAGTTCAGCAGTGAATTAATATATGTTCTACAATTTTCCCAGAACTTAAAAGCTACAAAATTAACAGCACACGAGACGTAGATTAGTCACCTGGTGAGATGTTGGTGGTAGTCACTCTGTATGTCTCGAAAAATAAAAGAAATGAATATCAATGAGACACAGTCAAAACTGTATTCAATAGGACCGAAATTAAAGTCGAATCTTGTGACCGATTTCGATGAAACAAGCGGTTAGGTTTCCCAAGAAGTACAGTAAACATGTGATGGCGACCAAAAGTTAAAAACTTTTACAGCACTTAAGTTCTGGCTAAATGAATATTGTTAGTCCAAGTGTTATTGTTAGTCCACGCAAAAACAAGACGTTCTACAATTTTCCGATAAACAAACTTTGTACTAAAACACTTAAGAGCCAATGTCGGAAAATATCGAGAATCTCAAATCAGTTCTAAAAATTCGCATTTTGGCTAATACCACCCAAACAACCCTTTAGGTGAACTATTTCAAGAAATGATATTAAGAAATCCTCAAGCGCTTTACATTTTGAAAAATTTGGAAAAGTGCAAAAATTCGATAAAAATACATTTTTTTATTCGCGAAATGCTGCAAATTTCAACAATTTTCAAGGAAGCAGTACAAGTGCGCAGAAGCTCCTATTGACTTGATGTTGCACATACATTTACCAGTTACCCAAAGCTTTAAGACTGCATAAAAATGCCTCGCAAAATAACTTTTGTAATATAGTTTTGGGCTTTCATTGTTTGCACCATGATTGTGTGCTGTTTTGGCGGTCGAAATAATGCCTAACTTTAACCGCAAAAAGTAGATTCTGGTATGTCTCAAATTTAAAATATGACTATACTATATGAAAGAGCTGTGATTCTTTGAACTAGACCTGAAGTTTCAGCTCTGCGAATTTAAACCCTTGCAACAAATGAAATTTTAAATATAGCCCCTCGGGCCACCGTAAGCGACAAGAACGCCAAATGTAAACAAAGTGAAAAGCGTGTAAACAGAGGAGAAAATCACACCAAATTTATTTCTAGCTCACCAAAGTGCCAAGAAATGATGGAAAGTTCGGTATCTAAATGCGTATTGCTATCTGAAAAGTTACAAAGGCGAAATTGTCCGTCAAAAAAGAATTTTAAAAAAATCGTGAAAAACGGGCAACTGAGAATCGCGTCGGGTAAAATTCTGAACTCGGAAGTAAAAATGCTTCCGGCTGGTCAAGTCCAAAAGCCTTCAAGAACTGTTTACGAAATGCTCCAATAAACTATCGACAAACTATGCCAGAGGATAGATTTACTTTAGTAAAAATGAACATAACAAGAAGTCGGAATCATGATTACAAATGACATTTCTACAAAATGAGTTTTAAGCGTAAGTCCTGGATTTTTACAAAGTAACCTTTCAGTGTCCATTTCTTTTTCTCCTGATGCAAGGGTCTGCAACTCACCTTCATGACATGACTTAAAAACTAGCAAATAACTGAGATTTCAACATTACACCGATCTGTAAAAAGGTTGCGGCGTATTTCTTCATTAGATGCCATCAGTCACTCCAGAGAGAGTTGAACGTCATTAGGTTTTAGTCATTAAGCCAAGCATTGGAATTACCTACGTATCAAAATCCGAAATCTCGAGTCCAGAAGATCAGAAAGCTAAACTAGTGGTCACTCTTTGACATTCCCGTGAACATGCAACCTGTGCTGGTCAGCGGTGTTAATCGCGCAACATACACAATTTCCGGGAATTTCCGATCATTTCCGGTAACATTCCTTTCCCCTCACTTCCCGGAGATGATGGGGAAAAAGGATCGCCTGATCGAAGGTTGCATCTTACTTGGAGGGTCAAACGAAATTTTTTTCTCAGTGAATGTAATAATAGTCATTTTTCTACCTATCTACAAACTTACGGGCTTACCAAATTTCGATGGAGTTGCATGCTGACTTCCTACCGTCTGCCGTGCAGGTAAGTTCATTTTATTTTCTGCACTCTTCTGTTAAATACTAGGGGGGAAACCATCAAGTAACTCCCATGGCCGCACACCATAGGATTTGAAACATGTTGTACCAACACAAATTCGTAACTTGTACTTTGAAATACAGTAATTAGAAAATCTGGAACACCGGAATGTTGGGAACATAGACTTGAGATATTTGAATATAGAAGAAAGCTTTTTTTTTTTTTTTTACAGAATTCGGCTTTCGTATCCGAACATACATAGACTTGCAAGCTAGTTTACTGTGGAATGTTTTTAGCTAAAAGCAAGGCAGGTCACTTTTTCCTGGTCCTTGAATATCATGATAACATGAGGAGCATATTGTTTTGTAAGGGCTTCCGTAGCTTCTTTAGGAGTTTTCGATTTTACACTTGTCGAGGCAAGTAGCTACAGAATTTGTTGTCTCCTTGTTGTCTCCTGACACGACTGACTGTCCCTGGGTTGTGGTTAAAACAAAGTACTTTAAGCGTATACCTGTACTTCAAGTCTCTAGCTTTCGTTATTCGGTATTAGGTGAATGATTTTATTACAACTGATGTTAAATTATCAGTCTGAGTAAACATTGCGCTGAAATTATATAGCTCTTATACATTCTCTTATTCAGTTTTCTTTTTGTTAGTTCAATAACCACTCAGCAGTTCAATAAGTACACAACAGATCAATAACCATACCAGTAGTTCAATGACCACACAATAGTTCATTGAGCGTAAACTACATGCAGCTGCGGGAAGAATAGCCACAAATACGTGAGTTATTTTTTAATAAGAACGCATAGCGTTAAGTACGTGATGAATACTCATTTAGCTATGGTACGAGAACTAAATAAATAAATATATAGCTATGTTACACTGTTATTAAGTTCTAGTGAGCTCACTAATATAGACGGGAACATGGACTGATGTTATTTTAAATAATTTAGTCCGCTCAAAAGGTCTGTCAATCTCATCAGGGGCACAGTGAACAGGCCTGGAAAGAGAATTAGCGCCGAAAGGGCAAAACCAACTCGGTACGGAGAAAACTTCAACTAAAACCCGATAATTTAGCGCGCGTTGATAAAGCAGAAAAAAACAGTTAACCGTGGATGAAATCTTGTTTTTTGACTCTCTTTCCGCACGTTTCAAACCGTGGTACCACAGCTGACTATATTTCGCATGCGTGGCCGGCGTAAAAAGGGGTTGAGGCGGGGGGAGGAGTGCAAGCGTGATCCAACAGAAACTCCGTGCAGGCTTAGCTACATATCCTAACTTCAGAGAAAGTCGTGGGGTCAGCATTCAAATGAAGGAAAGCGAAGAAAAGGTGAGAATGTACCTGCAAAGTGTCCAAAGAACATGTACCACAAGAAGACAAGCCGTCCAGGTAAAGTGTTATTTTGCAAAAGGCTTTGTGAACTCATTTACAACCCAAATAATGACTAAAAAGGAATAGCCATCTACTGGCAGATGGAACTTCTAACGAAGACTGGAGACAAAATTAGTGTTGCTAGCAATAGACAAGCTGAGAAATTGCAGTCTCTCAAATAACTTCTAGTCTATGTTCTCTAATTCCCTTGTTCCAAATTTTTGTTTTCCCCCCTAGTACTTTAGAGAAGGGTGAAGAAACTAAAATGAACTTTATTACCTGCACGTCAGGGTAGGAAGTCAACTTCATCGGTAATACCTTTCCAACATTTGCTGAGCCCGTAAGTTTGCAGATAGGTAGAAACATCACGATTACTTTCACTAGGAAAGCATAATTTGGTTTCACTCTCTGAGCAAGGTAGGGATGTAACCTTCGATCAGGCGGTCCTTTTTCCCATTATCTCCAGGAGGCGAAAGGAAAAGGATTTTATTTCTACCGGAAATTGTTTATGTTGCATTGATTAACACCGCTAACCAGAAGAGTTTGCATGTTCACAGTAATGTCAACGAGTGTCTTGTCAGCTTTCTAAGCTCAGTTTTCGACTTGAAGTTTCGGATTTTGTCAAATACGTTTGCAATTCCTATTTTTGGATTAATGACTAAAACCTAACGAGGTTTAACTCTCTCTGGAGCGACTGATGGCATCTAATGAAGAAATACTGCGTAAATGCAAAGTGTAGTCGTGCGTGTTTACAAGATGTGGCTTAATTGGCTTGCCAAGGACTTGTGTATGACTTCTGAGGGTGTCAATGGGGTTAACTGATTAACGTATATAAAGGCCTTTTTTTCACTGTCGTAAGCGAATAAATTACAAAACATTAACTGACAAGCGTATAAAAACAGGTGATTTTTTAAGCGTATACGAAGCGAAGGAGACCCAAGAAGTTAGAAATTGATTAAAAAAGATGAAGACTTTCTAAAATAAAAAGACAATATATGGTGAGATAGAATGATAGAAATGTATTTTGTCAATATTCCCACCACTTAAGGCTGTTAGCTCACGTAGATGCGACTTGCTCTTTGCTGCCACGTGCTGTTCTTGTTCGAGCCTGCGTTTGAACTATCTGTGGTTGTCTCTTTCAGGTATTGACATTGTTTTGATACAACTTTTCTGCTTTCTTGTGTAAATCACGTTGTTCTTATGCTAACTAGTATTTTTCAAGCACAATTTCTATAAGAAAACAAAGGAAGTTTCGTATAGGTCAACCTGAGCCTCACATTCACTTGAAGGCTAGGGTATTAAGCCTTCAACTGTAAAATGGTTTATTGTCTCAGTGTCCTTGCTGTTTGCTTGTGTGATCTTGCAAAAACGGTGTGACTGTCTATAAACCGGCGTAATAGGACTGAATGAAGTCTAAGTGGGCCTGTAATCTTGTGAACGATTAAACAAAACAGACGACCGCGTAGTACAGATTGTCAATTGGGCAGGATGTTTTATTACCGATTCCCTTGCCTCACCTTGAACCTAGTCAAGTGGGTGCGATGGTGCGTACTGTTCAATTACTAGGGATCATGTGTTAAGGTCCCACGATGCGACGGCAATGAGAACGTTGCTTGAAAAGTGAATTTCCGCTCTTTTACTCTTTATCGCGATTTTTCCTACCCACTTACTTTGTCAAATGTAGGCGAACCCAACTGGAGTTGAATTCCTATAGACATATCCTAGTTTCAAAAGAGAAATAGGATTTCGTCGTAGCTTGTTACATTGATTTCTCCAAAAAACGCGAAACTGGGCATTTTTAAGTTGTAGCCGTGCAAAAACGGCAAAGAAATGTACAAAGAAGTGTGATGCACGTACAAAGTTGTTGTTTTGCTTATTATAAACCTATTGTTGTTTTGACGTTCTCGTTGACGTCGCGTTGTTGGAACTTTAAGTTCCTAATTACGCATGAAACGTCCTTTTCCATTACATTGTCCAATGTGTGCTGAAATCTGGGCTACCGATAGCCAATTAGATTAGAGGATTTTGTTATATTTAGGATAAGCGGCACAATGACTGTGTAGAGAAATTCAGATCGAGCGCTTTTCTTCAAGAATTATATTTGTGCTGTCTTCCAGGTTCCATGGAAGACAAATAAGGGGGTCGGTTAGGCTGGATTTGTTAGAGAGAATTATCTTCAGACTGATTTGATGAAGTGTTCAAGAATATTGCAAACCAGTACTGGAAAAGTGGGTGAGCATTGGGAGACTTAGGGAAGTGATTAATTTGGAAACACCACCCTATAAACGATCGATTTTAACGTCTGCAGGACTCAACAACAATGCCAACTAACTGACTAAACGTTTTTTCGCTGCCTACAGACTAATTAGTGTTTTTTTAGCTGTTTACTGACTAAGTAGCATATTTTCAGATGTTAACTGACTTCAGCTATACCCCATTGACACCCTCACTTCTAGCTACTTCTGTATCGGCTTCTGTATCACTTTATAACTTGCTGTAAGTGACTGAGTAGACTTACAATGGTTTACAATGGAAAACAGCACAACCGGACACATGGAGATGAAGTAGAGAAAACCGTAAAGTAAGCCTTATTTTGATCGATATTGTTTAGAAAACTGAAAGCCAGTAATAATTTTTTGATCATAAAATGACTCAGTACATAATATTCTTTGATACTGAAGGTAATTTCAGTGTTTTAGAAATTTTGTTGGCGAGTAGATAGATTGTCAACTGCGATGAAATATACAAAAACTGAAATTTGGCGTTTGTTCGTTAATTACCTTGCAAACAGAAGAGCCCACCCCGCAGAGATTTTACAGACTTAGTAACTAGGATATCTGTGTAAACTGCCTGCTTAGTTTTAGCTCTGGAACTGAAGTACTTTTAGAGAAATTTAGGGAAAGGATAACCATATTTTAGCCATCAACTCAAATAGCCGAAACTGTATGTAGTTTATTAACCGTTTACGACACGCAAATTTGATAATAAAGAGCAATATACTCAAATGTAAACTAGAATGATGGTATTACATCTGCTTCAAGTCTTGGGTTGTAATGTTTTAATGGACTTGAGAAACAGAGCTACACATTTTGCACTTTTTACAACAGTTTCTGAGTTAAATATTAGATATTTTGCCACCAACAAACAATTGATGTTACCATGACAACAATAAAGTAGCAACCCAAACAAAGTGCATTTTTAGACATCCCCCCACATTATCTAATTGCATGCAAAATTTGAGGGGAGGTCAAAATTTTTCATTTCCGACTTTACTTGATTCTTACAGAGAATTGCTCTTAAAATGCTTTTATTTTTTCCAGACTGATTCAAATTAAATCGTCAATGATTATCTCCAAGGTTTTCAACACAGCTTACTTTACTGCGTAATTCAAGGTCTCATGTCAAGGAATTTACCTATTGCAGCAACCAAGAGTGGGTTCGGTTGCCATGACTTGAGCCATAGAATTGAATTGAACTTTTGTACACAAAAAAACCTCATCGTCCGCTTGACAGTTGTACTTACATTGTATGACTGTTATTTCAGCTTCAGAAGGTCATTTCATTTTGATGTTTGGCGTGACCTATTTCAAAAAGTTCATAAATAATAGACGAATGAGGTAGGATGTCAGGTCAGTTGCCCAAAAGTATATTTAGCAAGAAAAAGTATAACTGCAAGGTTATTCGACGTTTCGATCATGCATATGTTGTGGCTCAATTTTATCCTTGGTTGGTTGTTTTTTTTTTTTGGTATGGTTATGTATGATAATGATTTTTGAAAACAAAAGGAAGTACGTTTTTAAAACCAAGGATTAATTTGAACCACAACATCATCAGTATCAGAATAAAAAAAAATTGCGCTCCAATCGTTTTTGTATTCATGGAACAAAAAGAAGACCTTATTGCATGTCGCCTTAATCAGTATCCTTCAGGAAAGGAGGATAAATTACTTAAACCTTTTTCGGGACCAGAACACTACTGGTGGAGCCAGGACAGTTATGTATATTTTGGTGGAAATGAAGGATTTAATTATAATTATAATTATGCTTGGGCATTCGCCTTCTTTTTTCTAGATGTTGCTTATCTGTTATAGTTCTTTGTGTTGGTGGTAACTGTCTATCCAATGATTCAATCTAACCACTGCAATTAATAAATCAACGACCGAAGGAGATTATCACAGTTAAACAACTAAATGTGTAACCACGTAATTAATTATTTAACAATTACTAAAAACCACGATAACAGATTTTAAAATCATGTTATTTTTTTTACCATTTGATCTTTGCCTCATAAGGTTATCTAGAATCCATTCGATGGAATGTATAAAGAATAAAGCCTATCAGAATAGAGTATAAATTATAAATATTTTTTAATGATTCATAATTAACTCAAAAGAAAATTTGGTTGAGCTCATTATTAACTCAAATCGGAAATGATTAGTTAAAACAATAGATATCAGCTTTGAATCTCCCAAGACCCGTTCTTTCTGAAAGATTTTACAGATTCATGCAATGAACTAGACACCTTTTTTGTTTCGTACCCAGAAAGTAAAATCAGATCTTCAATCATTACAAATGAATCTTTTATATACGTTCTGAGTGTACATCCCACGAAGCCTGTGTGTTGCACGCTTCCCGGCGGTCGAAATATAACCATAGACTCTTAATTATTGATTCGCAAGCAAATTAGTTGGTTAAAACAAGCTGCACACACATTTATTTTTTACGTAGGATTTCCTGAGGTATAAGAAGCTCTGGAAAATCATTTATTCCACTCAAGCGGTTCCGGAGAGAAAATTTACCGCAGGTAATCTCTTCAAGTCTGTCAAAAGAGAACTACAGCACAGAAAACCATCCGTGATGGCAGTCACAAGAAGCTTGCTTGCACTGTTGTTCGCTTTTGTTTTAATCGTTCACTCCCTAAGGCGAGATTCAGCATCAGATTCCACTTCTCTCCTTAATGATCTGTTGAAGTCTTCCTTCGCCGGTAAGCTCCCCTCTTTTGTTTAAAAGTTACATGTACCAAATTTTATTAAAAACCAGGATTACCTCCCAATCTAATCAAGCTAAAAGGTCATTTTTTAAGACAGCCTTGCCCAATCGTAAGAAGGACGTATACGTACGGCGAAACCTAGGCGTTTTTTATTCAGTAATATCATTTCATCACTTTTGAAGTAATGTAAGCACAGTTTTATTACATGCGCAATAATTGAGATATATTTTAGAAGCACCTCCAAGACAGAAAAAACTCCGATTTCTACGAAGGTGGGAAGTAAATTATTGGTTCGAAATATCCTAGACAACGGGCAGGCTCCCATTTTCCTTAGTCTAATCTGTAAAAAAAAAAAAAAAGCCTAGACTGCTTGCACTCCAGAAATATGCGAGAGACTCGTACAATCTGGGGTAAATTTTGGCTTGATGTCAACATGAGAATTGCGTTTTTCTTCGGTTTACAAACCAGCTTCCTGCTGAATTTTGTAATTCTTTAATTTTATATGGAAAATTACCAATTTCAAACAATTTGGTAACGTCAATTAAATAATTATGATCGGGAGTCGGAGGTTAGAACAACGTAGAAACTACCGAGGTTTCGAGAATAACAGGATTCTACTGTAAGTTTCATAAAAAATTAAATTTCTGATGGCTTGCTAATGTTTTATTTCAGACGCTGCTGTGCAACAAGAAGATTTTTACGGAATTCGTAAGTGATACATTACTTGTTCTTCCCGATCGTGATACATGCAACGTTGACTCTTCTTAAGCTAAATCAGACTTAATCATACAGTCACATGTTTTCGCGATAAACATTCTGAGTGGACTTTGCTTTTATATATCTATGACCTTTTTTTGGTCAGTAATAAACACTATGCCATGGTATAAAATAGTTTTATTCTTTGCTGTAGACGAAATCTATTTGTGTAACCATTCACATAAAACCTTCCAAGCAAGTTTATCACATGACGCTACCCCTCCTTTTTACAGCATGTAATTCCAAATTTTTGAGTCTCCTGACGAAATCCTATGGTCTGAACATTTCAATGCACAATACCTACTCAGCAGTTATTTGACATTGTGCTATCAACTGAGTGTGTCTCTAATTTTTTTTTAAAGTTTGTGGACAAAATCCTATGACGTGAGCATTGAACTGATAAACTGAACTCGATCTTCAGCAATTGTTTCACACTATGCAATAAAGAAGTCTAGATGGTATTGGTTACTTTATCATGTTCCTTAGTATTTCTTTTGTTTCTTCCTTCCTTCCTTCCTTGGTAAAATCTTTTTTTTGAGTTCTTTCCTTCCTTGCTTTCATTCCTTCTCTCTAGCTGGTTGCAAGAATAAATTTTCCCTTAAGTTTTGTAAAAGAATGCACGGATTTTGTGGTCACGGAGGCAGAAATGGAGGTTTTATGAGAAGCAACTGCAGGTTTAGCTGTGGCTGTGTATAAAAACAGGTAAGTTTATAGAAGGGATCCGTTTGTTCAGGTCCAAAAAATTGAGCCCATCCGATACCTATCAGGATACAGTATGACTGCTCTAAATCTGTTTCATTTTTTACTGAAATAACAAAAAAATAATTTATTTTTAATTAGTATATACTAAAACAGTGAAAGTGTTTTTCGCGCGCTCTGATTGCGTGCTCAAACTCGGGATATCCAGTGCTATTCATCTCGGAGCGGCCCAAAATCGCCTAGGCAAAATGGCTTCCCAGTTTTCTGCCATAACAAATGAAGAAATGTCACAAATAATCGAAGAAGCTGCTCCCGAAATACACGACGCGAAGGCAACGAAATTTGGTTTGGAAGCTTAAGTTTTTACAGGTAAAGCCTTTTTTATCGACAAGAGAGGATAAAGCTCAGATTTATCCTCTCTCGCTATCCACCATTAGTAATTGTTATTTATTTCAGTTTCAAAATTCTTTGTTCATCTTGTTGTTTGTTGTTTTATAGAGTGCTGCTTACAGGAGCTTAGAGGTGCTTGACTTCCACGGTAAAGAAAAACAGAAATTGTGCACTTCAAAAGTTGCTGTAAGAAATTTCTGTATACACCAATGTATCACTAAAACAAAATAAAAGAGAATGAAAAACTCTCACGTCATTAATTCATCTTGAAGGAAGCTTAAGCAACGGCGACGTCAGCGAAAACGGCAAAAAAGCAAAGGCTTTGATTGGCAAAACAACAACACTGCACGTGCAACACGCTTTGTTTGTACTTTCCTTTGCCGTCACTGCACGATTACCCGGGTCGTGAACCGAATTTCACATTTCGTGGAGGACGTGAACAGAAGGCAACGACTTTCTTTTTCTTTTCCTGCACTTCGATACGGTAACATTTGACGAACTGAACGAGATGGAATAAGCGCGATAAAGTTTGAAGCAGCGCGAATTCACTTTTTAAGGGACGTTTTCGTAGTAGTCGCCGTCGTCATTGCTTAGGACCTGTTTACAGGAGGTGGGGGACCCCAGATAGGTGACGCAACATGCGGCGGGCGGGTCACCCCACCTATCATGTAAGCGTGATCAAATTAAAAGGAGAGATTATATGGACAGACGGGTTACCTCACCACAGCGGGTTAGCTCACTTACCTGGGGTCCCCCACCTCCATGTAAACAGGCCCTTAAGCTCCCTATTGTAAGACTCTCAAATCTTTCTAAAACCTTTCGCCGCGATTACCGCAATTTACGACATTAACCCCGAACCTTTTAGTCTACCTTGAAACGAGGCTTTTATGTTCTCTTGAAAAAGATCAAAGTTTAAATACCAGGTGAGCTTTTGCGCAAAACTACATATCTTCAAAAGTGAAAATAACATGTTGACACGTGACGTGAAAAGATAACCGTTTCTATGGTTACATAATGTATTGCACCTTTTGCAGTAAAAAAAAAAATCAAGGTGGCCCGAACCTATTTTTATGCGTGCTTGTTATGTTTTTTAATCGCGTTTTAAACCGATTTGTGTAGTTTTCGTATTTTTAATAAAGAATAGTGGACTTTTAAGAAATGTTATTTACTTTCCGTAGGCATAAAACGTTTGCGAAATTGGCATATATTTAAAACCGCATTTTTACAAAAACTGTAAATAACTTCGAAACCCTCGATGACAGTTTTTCTCTAACTTCAGCAAAGAATGACCTCAGAGTTCTCTTAGTTTTATATTTGTAACAGTTTAAAGTCAATCCTGACCATCCAACCCGCTGCACAAAATGCTGGTCATATTTAACCTTAAAATGCCACGCTAACACATTTGTGGAAGTTGGCGCACAAATTGAGGAAGAGTGCCGACGGATTATCGGCTCCCATCTGAACTTCACCATTCCTCGACCTTATGAAACTTTGCTGTATGAACTTTTATATTTGCTGTTCGGAAAAATTATGGCCGTCGAAAGATTCGTTGTGTTAAGTGACGAAGATGTTATCTTATAAACAAGAGAACAGGGACACCAGAAAGCTTAAGGAAGAGCCGTATGATCGAAAGAACTTCAGGGAGGTTTTTGGGTAAGTCGCAACCAGAAAAGAGAAGTAGCTAACTGGGTATTACTCCGACCCGTAGAGCAATGGTAAAAAATTATTCCTTTTTGCTGTGAGAAAGAATATGTAAGCCTTTAGTTATCAGAGCTTTTCTTCAAAGTATCGGTTTACTTAGCTACATCTGAGAAAATAACTTTGGATTCTTTGCCCTTTACGCCAAAGAATTCCCTGAATTTCTTTCTCATTGAAAGGGACAATAAACTGTATAGTCTTTTGCTCATCGGCCATCTCAAATTGAAAAAAAAATTGGGCTACGCGCCCACACTTTTTTTGGAATTGAATTTTCGGGAGCTCAAGCGTTACGGTAAAATTCCGAAAATCGCCGGGGCTTATATTTTTCAAGGGCCCTTTTTGAGGGGCATATTTTTGGAAGGGCTTATATTCGGAGGGGCTTATCTACAGAGGGAAATTTGCGTTTCAAAATCGATTAGGCTAACCTTATAGTTGGAAGTAAATTCACCGTTTTTGCTTTGTCTCACTTTGTCTTTGAGGGCAATTTTCCAAGTACAAGCCTCCGGGGGGCTTATATTTGGAGGGGCGATTTAACGGAGGGTTTTTTGCGTTACCGGTTTGGGGGGCTTATACATGGAGAGGCTTATTTTCGCAATTTTACGGTATTTTGAGCTATATAGGCCGGAAAAAATACTCCAGGGACAATTTTTGAGCTGTTAAAAATCACTCAGAACAAGAGTTTTTTTTCCAGGTGCTAAAATTCTCTTGCTTCGTGCTCTTCTTGGTTTCTAAAGCAGCTGCAAGATCTTCTGGCGAAGACGTAATTTATTCGAGTCTAATTTTGAAGAAAGTGTCCCAAAACAAACATTGAACAGGTGGTATCTTCAGCGAGCACAATGAGAAGGTGGCTTTTGAATGTGTAAACAAGTATTTATTGGAAATACATCGTGGGGAGACTAGGTAAAAAGATTTTTGGACAAGGCTGAACAGTGACATGAGTTAAAATCGTTTCAAATTTTTCTATTTTTTCCCGACCCAATTTCAACAAAAATATAACCCATACTCGTCTGAAGATCAAGGACATAAATACTTTAAAATTCATTTTAAAGTAAAATAGTTCCCCCTCGAAATTAATTTATTAATGAATTTAAACAGGAAAGTGGAACTGAGTTCTTAACAATGTCCAAACAATGTATACCACCCACTAGCACGCGAAGGGTATAATAACAGACTGAGAAACATAGCTTTATTTGCATGGACACTTTGTGATCTGGGATTCTTCAGATGCTGAAAATTTAAAGTGCAAAACCAGCTTCATAATGCAATCTATTACAGTATGTATTTTCCTCGCGTGGAATTCGTTTGGAATCGGTGGAATCGCTTCTCGTAAGTGTTGCGTGTACTTTAAAAAAGGACGTTAAATCTTTAAAAAAATAGTAATCTTACAAATAAGAGACAGATAAAATACGTGAAATGGAACAGTTGCAAAGTTCGAAATTCATTAAAAAACTGCAGTGCTTAGTCAATTGTGCTGACCCTGATTGATCTGTAATATATAACGTAGACATACTTTAATATATATCCAATTTAAAAAAGGTGAATGAGTTTTGAAGGTTCCCGAATTTTTTTCTCTCAGGATAGAACCGAGCTATGAGTTCCAAAGGAGTTTTCCTTTCGAGCGGCGGGATGTTTCGGTGTTGCCTTAAGGTGGCAATGTCATCGGCCGCCGTGCCAAAGCCGCGGGAAAAAGCTTTGACGCAAGACTGAAACGCTTTTCGGTCTGGTCAGTTCAGGGGTGGATCCAGAATGGAATTTTCCTGCATTCTGAGAGCATCTCAAGCCATCCAGACACATAAACAGCACCTCCTCAGAAAGGCATAATTCTGTACAAAAATTCATTTCTGTGTCTTAAACAGTAGCTACACAGACAAAGCCGAATAACATCACAAAGTGGCAATAACAAAACAGTTAAGACTGTTGAGCTTATTCAAATGCTTTTACCAAAGGAGGAACTACGCGCTCCAGTCAAAAGACCCACACTATCTTTAGAAAAACACTAAGCTGGAGTTTACTGAGTCAATTCAATCCTGCTCCGTAGTAAGTTGATGTAGCTTCAGTAAGCTGCACTTCATTCTTGCAATTTTGGATCACTGTAAATCACTATCCGTGATAATTTAACATTCTGCAAAGAAAACTAACAAGAAAATTGCTTAGTTACTCAGATCCAGAAGGCGCTTTGGAGAACATTGGAACCCTTATTCAGCCGTAATAAAAAACTTTACGCTTCAAAAGAGGTCAAAGAAAATGCGCTTGCAACAGAGGGCAAATCCTGCCGACCAGAAACAAAAACTACAGTAAATCAATACGTTTGTCATGACCTCTCAGTGTGAAACATGCGGCTAAAATCACATTTGCTCAGTGAAAATGTAGAACCATCAAGAGCATAATCTAACCAGCAGAAGAAAAAAATATTGGAATAAGCAGGATTTTGGCATGAGGTAGAAGTCGTGTAGGCCTACTAACCCTCTTTTATAGCCAGGGAAATCTTTTCAGCCAGCTCCACACAAAATGACGTTTAGAGTTAGAACACTCCACTGACCCTGGGAAGTCAAATAGCTCACCTGGTTTCCATACATTCTCTATGAGCTTGACCTTGTCCTGGTCCGAATATGAGAACAGTCCTCCTTCCGACAGACTGGATCGCCTCTAACCATGGTTTATAAATCAAAATCTTGTCTTCCTCCGTAGCAAGTTAACGATGAATCAACAAGAACAAACGAAAAGACTTTCAGGGGGAGACTTCCCTTTATATACGATGTTCAGTAGTTTCCACGGTAGTTTGCGGTCTGAATAGCCAATCACAACCGACTTTGAGTAGTTCGCAAAACAATGTGAGTGTTTCTGACCAATCGAACTTGGTTTTGGGTGATTTGTGACGCGATCCCTATACCATACAGTCCCACCCACGGGGAAAAACTTTCTCCGGTCATGCCTACGAGTTTTTTCGCATTGTTCTCGGAAGTATCGACAAAGGACGAAACCGCGCAAACGGACCCTCGTTGAATTCGCTCGGAAAGGTCCGGGTGTGCTGTGTGATTGACGAAATAACGAGATGGGACGATTTTTTCTATATATTTTTTTTAATTTCATAAACAATAAAACAAGAAGGATAATTGATTTCTTGAACTACAATAAAGAACCTGAGGAGTTCGCCTAGAACTATAATAGTACTATAATTAGTACGACTATCTAATGTATTTATTATAAGATTTACTGTTAGTAGCTCTGCCATTAATTTGTAATTATGATATATTTTGTTCTAATTATTTTTACTGGGGGGGCTCATTCCTTATAAGCTCGGTGGCTTCTCTTGGGCTTCCTCGCCATGACATCTTAAATAATTTTTTTCCCTTTACTTTGTACATTTTATGGCAAACAAACCAATAAACCAAACCAATAAACCAAGGAGTAACAAACGCAGGTTTGGAAACATTTGAGTGATTTCTGGAAATCACTTGAACTACCCTGGATCCACCCCTGCAGTTTAAACTCCGAAAACGCACATGAAACGTCCCAGGCACCCAGGGTAGTTCGCGAGGTTTGCCGTTTTTTTTTTTTTTAAATGGAAGTATATGTGAATATGTAATCCTGAAAACCATCAAGCTAAGACGAGGCCCAGGTTATAAAGGGTATCATGCAAAAGAAGACGTTTAGTGAATTTTAAAGTTTTCGTCTAACCTGTTTTGTAATTCCTTATTCGAACTGCCCTTATGTGTTGGGTTTGAGAAATTTAAGTCGATTTTAGTCGACAAGTATAAAATAATAATCCTCTCTTGATAATAAATTCTGTAAAAAAAGGGTTAGTAATGTGAGTCGATCAATTTTTAAATTCAGTTCCCTTGGCAAAAAATAAATGTGTAGCAGTAAGAAATCGTTTTGCTAGTTATTATTTTTTTTTAGCTAAAAGTGTTTCATATTATTTAGATATTGCGGCTGGATTATGAATATTTTCCCCAGTTACCACCGTAATAAGGCCGTAAAAGGCTATTTTAATAAATATAAAGAACACGGATCAATATTGACTGAGACATCACATCAAGAGTTAGAGGTCCTCGATGTTTAGTTTATTTTAATCATGTAATGTAACAAAGTAACATAATTATGTACATTGAAAGAGGGCCTTAGGATTAGCAAATATTATATTGTCATCGCGACCGGGGGTTTAACTAAGCGCAAGCCGAAAAAGGCAAAACTGAACGAACAAGTATTAGTAAAGCATATTATTTATTTCGCACTTCATACGAGGTGAAATCTCAACTGACCGAGTAAAAGAAAATGGAAAACACTGAAAAAATCTTCCAATTTTGTACACTTACGGTGTTAATTGAAAGAAAAAGTGAAACGCGAGTGCTAGTGTAGTATCATATATTGGTTCTTTCTTTTTTTTTTGCAGAATATAATCGCATCATCATTTTTAAAGAACCGGTATACGAAAAAGTTCTTCCTGGTCACGTGATAAGAACTGAGAAGGTCAAAAACGAGGGGAGCTGCCGAGTGAAGTGTTATTTGGAACCAAACTGTGTATCCATCAACGTGGGGCCTGAAGTTGAAGGAACACGAACTTGCGAGTTAAAGAATTTCACTGATGAAAGCTATGCGCAATCTGACTTAGAAGAAAGAAAACATCACGTTCACTTTGCTGTTGAGGTACAATACATCTTAAGCAGTTAACCCTTAAAACCCTAAGATCAAACTTTAAATTCTCATTTGTTGCCCCTATTCACTTCCTACAGACTCTGAAGTAGTGGGGAGAAGTTTATGATTAAAAATATCAAGCAAATCCATCTTGTGTGATCATGTCCGTAATTCTCATGACCACTCTGTTTTACAAAGCATTGATATTACAAGGAGAAATTTGATTCTGGTCACTCTTAGGGGTTAAAGGGCTAGCTAAAGGAGCTGTGTCACGAAATTTATCAATATTCAAACAGTGGCAATTGCTATGCGTACTGAATGAAACATTAGGACCTTAAGCAAGGACCACGACGACGCCAATGAAAACGTCGGTAAAAAAATGAATTTGCGTTCTTTCAAACTTATAGTCGCGTCTATTTGGACCCGCTCAATCGACAAATCAGGCGACTTTTCCCGGAGTTGAATTCTTAAGGATTTTATTCAGGTTCAAAAAAGGGAACGAAAATTCGTCTTCATATGTCCAAGTCCTCCATTAAAAAATAACAAATTAGGAGGTTTCACGTCGTAGTCGTGCAGTGGACGTCAAAGAAATATGTACTAAAAAGCTTGATGCACGTGCAGAGCTGTTGCTTTAAAGTCGTCGTTGTGGTTGTCGTCGTAGTTGCTTAAGCTCCCTATTAAAATAACCACTCAAAGAGTTATAAATGACACTGCAAATACAAAAGGAAGCAGGGATGGACAAACTTGATAAAAACCTAAGTAAATAGACTGTAATTGCTATCAAATGAAATCTGTTAACCAGTTAGATGATGTATAAGGGACCTGTATCTAATTAAAAATTAAATAATGATACAAATGTATCAAAACTACATCGGCCTTCATGTTCGTTTGTTTTCATACCCAGAATTTTTGTCACCGAAGCCGTTGCTCTGGAAGGAACTTTCTGTGTCAAGTAGGGTTTACAACCAAAGGATACAGATGTGTCTGTCGCGACGGTTTTAAAGGAGATCAATGTGATGAAGGTAATGGAACACTGAATTTTCGGTGTACTAAATCCACCCCGCCCCCCCCCCCCCCCTCCCCCCTCTCCTCCTTTAGGGTCTTTCTGGGTGTGTCAAAAGAAACTTCCCTTTTTTTTCAAATTTTGATGAGGACCAGTGAGCGAATTCTAATAAAGACTGCTGGAAATTAAAGTCCACCTTGAAATGAACTAAGTTTGAAAGTGACTCATCCGGCCGTTTGTCACCAGCAAAGGTTGGGGCACAAATTTGCCCGATAGGGTCATTCCACTGTAATCTGTCGTTGCGGAGAAGACACTTTGGAAACAAAAAATCGATCGTCTGTAAACTAATAAAATAAGAAGTACACCTTTTATATTTTTTTTTAGGTAGATGTGAGCTAAGTGTATCTATAACACAAGATAAATGTTACGTCCTGCTCTTTACGGAGAGATACAATCAACGAATGATTTCCCGTTGCGGAGAAGACTCGCAAGAAGCGCGAATTATTATTCTTTCAATTCAAGGTTAGATTCTTTCGAATTCGGGCATCTTTTACAATGACTCTTTGCTTGCAAAGGAAGAGTTCTTTATTATTAATTGTCAAACAAAAAATATTTCGTTATTCCTTTTTAATGTACTCGAAATTTTGCAATGAATTGATGAATTGATGAAGTGCTCGCTGTAAAAAAACCCTGCTTTGTTAAGGGTAATTCGTGGATCAGATAGTACTAAATGGCAGGAGAGGACTGGATGCAGTGTCCAAGGTAGCGGAATGGATATATTGCACAGTGCAACAGTTTACTGCTCATGCTCAATGTTTTCTGCTAGCCCCTGAGGGCAAGACCCATAAATCTGGCCAATAAAAACAAGCTGCTTTCGTAGCTGTCTTCTCCGCAACAAAAATAAAACACTAAATTTCCGTTGAAGTTTTGTATTTTGATGAAGGTTCAGTATAGAAAGGTTACACTGACTATGAATCAGAACATTTAAAAAATTTCAAC
Organism: Porites divaricata; assembly: GCA_038088405.1. Lineage (NCBI taxonomy): Eukaryota > Metazoa > Cnidaria > Anthozoa > Scleractinia > Poritidae > Porites > Porites divaricata. The sequence goes on from JBBMOI010000016.1 coordinate 10,674,587, forward strand.
ATTTTGGCCGATTTTCCTTATTGCAATCAAAACTCTTATGAGTGAAATCGTTGCGGAGAAGACATTTTGACTTTGGAAAGTCTTACTCTTTGCACTCGTTTTAAATTACTAAAGCTAGGTACGTAGATCGTATAGACCATGTTTAAAATATTGAAGACCCAGAGCGAATTTTTTAAAAGAGTTTTTAGCTTTTCAAATAAGTCAAAAATAAATTTGTCTTCTCCGCAACAGCTTTTGACAACACATGCGGAATAAATTATAATTTTTGCAAAAATATGACCTGGGAATTGTATGATAGTGCTTAAAATGTCCATAATATTAGACAAGTTTGGTACTTTTTAGAAACCAATGTCTAGTTTCACATTACCGTGGAATGAACCGATAACAACGCATTTCGCATCTCTAAAGTCAGGGGGGGAAGGTGTCTCCAACGAAATCTGTAGTACAGTCCGCCTGCCAGTATGACGTCACGTCTCGCGTCAGTGACTTTCAAAATGGCGAGCAAAGGGTTCATCGAAGAGACGGATAAAAATTTCGATTTTATCACGGAAATACTGTTCCGATTTCTTGAATTTTGAGATTTTAAGGTTTCTATTGTCATAGAAAACTAGACTTAAGTACTGTCTTGGAATGAAATGTCCAGTGGTGCAATGAATTTTAAGGGTTCCTTTCTATCGTCGAGCAAATTTTACGGGCAATCATACCGACCGGTCACACTTTTGAGGGCCAGTGCACGGCAAGATTGAGGAGTTTAGACACGGCAATAAAAGGTTCATCAAAGGATGTATTATAATTTACATTGTGCGTATTTTCAGCTCTTCAGAGCTAGTGGAACCCCATATCATTCCTCTCAAAGTTCGCTTAGCTGTAGCGTTGAAAGAGGAAGTTAGATGACAGGTATTTGTGAGAGACTGTGAGCATTAGCCTGTAAAAGCAGGCGTATTTTGGAGCGCGATGCATGAATTGTTTTCAGGAATAACGTTGTCCCGCCATCTTGGACGTTAATACTACCAGAGAGTTGGGACGAGTCAAAAACTGATTTTAAGGGAGAGGTTGATGAGTTTAAAATAGGAGCGGGGGAGGGGGAAGGAAGGAAAAAAATACGCCTGCCCGCAGCCATTGTTCGTTTGGCGAACACGTACACCAGATCGACGGGGACTCTGATTGGTGCGGGTTCGGATGTTTGATTGCGAGCTGCCTATCAAGGGGACCTTTTTTTCACGGGCCCTACGAGAGGATATTACGAGAGGAGTATTTTTAGTCTGATTCATCCGTAATTTTATAACATGGCGGATTTGGAAGACTTCGATTCTGCCCTGGAGAAAACTCTTTCTGCGCTCGCTGGATTGGGAATATCGCTTAAATTACGATCGGAACAAAAGGAAGCGGTTACGACGCTGTTGTCGAGGCAAGATTTATTAGCAGTTCTTCCAACAGGCTTTGGAAAAAGCCTCATTTTTCAGACTTCAGATATTCACAGAATTCCTTGGATAAAACTTTGCGGATGCTGTTTCTTAATTCGGGTGCAAGTTCAGCGTGCTATAATATCGCATTAGACACTTCACGCCAGTTGTCACATGCCAGGTTTTTCATCAGTGTTTTGGTTTGATCGTCTCGCGGAATTCTTACAATAACATTCCCTGAAGAATTTAGGTAAACAACTTTTACCTGAAGTCCTGTCTGCGGCAAGTCATCTACGTTAAGTCATCTCAACATTTTATCTTCTTTTTCAGCCAGCGTCGACATTGAACCACTTTCTCCAGTAAATGCCAGCGACTTGCGCAATTTCTTGGGTTGTCTGATCCGAGATGCGTTTCGACTTCAGGTGAATTAACCCGCACTTGCTTCGCTTTTCTCCATAATGGACTCGCTTTCTCAGCGGTTGCAAGCGAACGTTTAGTACCAGATATTGTTGGAAGAGTTGCGGTTTTTACGATCTCAAACAAATTACCCAGAGTTTGAATTTTTCGCGCACAGGAGTTACATACACGATCAGAATATTCTTGTGGATCTTCCAGCAAAACCAATCCCACTTGTTTGCAAACGTCCGCAGGTACAATTCCAAACGAATCTTTGCGCTGTGACGGTTTGAACAGATTTTGTGACGATGAGTAAAACTGTTTACCGCTGACGTTCCCAAACTTCACTCTAAAAGAGGATTTACAGATCCTACAACTGTCGCTAGGACGCTTTTCCGACATAACTTTTACACGTACATCGCTCGCTAGATTTCCCTAGAGTTGTCAATGCCCGTTAAAGTACCGTTCCAAACACGTGCCAATTTTATTATCGGAAGTAATTTGAGGCTACCGGAAAAGAAGTGAAATCGATTTTCATTGGCTGTTTGCATTTTCGGAAAAGCAGTCAGGCACGACTAATTAGGGGGCGTCCGGTAATTTCATAGGCTTTACTGGCAGGCGTTTTCTCCTCTCGCCTCCTCGCCCCTCCCCCCTTCCACCACCCCTCCCCCTTAGTCTTTTTTGTTGCTTTTCAAGATGGCAGCCACGATCAATGTACCTCCGAGTTTTCGTTGAAAAAAACGCCTGCTCTGCAGGCTAGTGAGCATTGAATCTTGTTGCATTACCGCATTTTCATACTGTATTGGGCATACACCGTCCTGTGATTCTGTAATTAAATCCCGAAAACCAATAAAAGGTTTCCTTTAATTATTTTTTTTGTGGCAAACCCAGAGGAGATTTTAGGGTAATAATATTGATGATTAAGAAGATGAACAAAAGGCAAGTTTCAATCTCGCCAGTGGGTCACTGGTGGACTGTGTGTTGTTTGTCATGATGTGAACTAACATTGAAAAAAATTTAGATGTTTCAGAGGAGGGACATGTCTTGACAGCTTATGGTTGTTTCTTGTCGTAAGCTTGGCCAGTATGCAGATCAAGAGCTTTTGAAATCCCTTTTCCAAAATAAAACTCAAGACTTTTAACTTGTCAGATCATATGTGTCACTGTGGTGCAATGGTTAAGTAGTTGCTTGCATGTGCAGGTAAACCAGGTTCGACTCCCAGCGACGCTATTTTCTGTTTCTTTACACCTCTTTTTTAAACACTATTTTCCTTTTGGCCTTTTTTTTCTTTATTCTTACTGCTGAGCCTGCTGGTCATGCACTTGGATCAATATATATTTTAAGCTTTTTAGGAAAAATAGTGTTAAAAAAAGAGACCAAAGAGGAAAAAAAAATTGGTATATAGAAACAGAAAATAGCGGCGCCGGGAGTCGAACCCAGTTTGTCTGCACGTGCAAGCAACTCCTTGACCACTGCACCACAGTTACACACATGATTTGAAAAACAAAATACAAAGCTATCGGACACAAAATGTCAAAACCGTTTACACAAGCTACACCAAAGCTCACACACATTCGATAAAGTAAGAGATATATAGCGATATTTGCTAGCTTCTTCGCTTTTCCTCGACCTCGCTTATCCAAACAACTGTCGTATCCCTTGCTAATTTGCACAAGCGACCCGAGGTTCTTGCCCGTTACTATGTGACGTCATACTGGCAGGCGGAGTGAGTCAAGAAACTTAGGTGGAAAACAATAGAGTTACCTTTGGGGTTGAAGCCCTCTCACCCTAGCAAAAAGGTTGAATAACTCCAAAACCGTTCAAGCTATGAGCACCAAACTTAGCGACTTTTCTTAACCATTATTTGGGAACATTTTAAATTCATCGTGACGTGAATGTCGTCATTGACGTTACCGTCACGGTGCAACCGAGATCGTGCAGGGTGTATCGGCAGAGGTGAATAAAAGCCTCAGAGATCTGCATCATGTCAATCGAAAGTCGAATTCAATAATCGTTTTATTATTAATTCCACATATTTACAAGTTCTTTCAAGACAACCTTACCTCTCAGCTCGAAAGTTTTGTTCCTGGATTCTCAAGGGCTATCTCAGCTGTCATTGATTGTTCATCGATAGCTTATAATTGTTCAGTTTACAGAAACTGTGCTGAGCTTTATGGAGCTGGTTTTCAAGTAAGCGGTGTTTACAGCATCGACCCTGACAGCACCGGTGCCTTCAAAGTGTACTGTGACCAAACAACAGACGGTGGGGGGTGGACAGTTTTCCAGAAAAGACTAGACGGCTCGGTCGATTTCTTTCGCGGCTGGAAAGACTACAAACAAGGATTCGGAAATCTGAGTGGTGAGTTTTGGCTTGGCCTGGACAAGATACACCGCTTAACAAAAAATCAATGCTGGCTTCGAGTGGATCTCGAAGACTTCGACGAGAAAGCTGCCTATGCTATGTACGACTCGTTTGGTGTTGCCAACGAGCAACAAAACTATAAGCTGGTGCGACTTGGACAATACACTGGTAAGAGATTCAGCTTAACTCCGGCTGGGGAGGGGGGAGGTATAACCATAAATGTCGAAAAGGGATGTGTCGCCCAAGGTCTTAAACCCTGACTCTATTTAAGGATGAGACAAACGAAAGTCAATACCCTATTTAAAGGCTAGACCCGAAAAATGCACCCCCACCCCTATTGCAAAGGGGAAATTTAATTATTATTAAATCGGATATTTCCCTCGCTGCTCAACTTCTATATAGGCCATTTCCGAGTCCCCCCAGGCCTCTGTGCCAAAACGAGGTAAGTGCTCAACCTTTGATATGGAAATGATGTTTCATTCTCATGCAAATAAAACACCTTTTGCCAAGAAAGGTTGACCACGTGGCCTCATTTTGAAAGTGAGGGTTTTTGGAACTCGGAAGTGGCCTATTTAATTATCCATTATATTTAATTACAATAAAAAGCTTCGGTTACATACAAAATCTCCATTAACTGCAAAACTACCGAGTTGGCGCACATGCAGTGCCGGATCCAGACCTTGACATAAGGGGGGCGGGGTCTCCAAAAAGTTTTATTTCGGCCCGTCGGGCCTCAGTTTGGTCTAAAAATAACCGGGGGGGGTGGTGGCCCCCCGGGCCCCTCCCCTGGATCCGCCACTGGCATGGACGGCCATGGACAAAACAGAAGTGACATGAGCAAACGTTAGTAGTAATTTTTTAGAACCGAGTCGCCTCATTCTTGGATTCTGGATTCCACGATAAGGATTCCGGATCCATGTCAGTGGGACCCCTGTGGAACTTAGATTCCGGATTCCTTGTCAGGGTAGATTGTATTCTGGATTACAATCGTTAGAGGGAGTTCGGATTCCTTGAGATGAATTCCGGATCCAAAGCCATGAGTTCCGGATTCCACAACTTGGGCCAAATTTCCTACATTCCGGAATCCCGATTACTTACACTGGTCGAAACGGAGCAAAGTCATGTTTCTCTCTTTCTCATTTGGTATCTGGTAGAAGAAAAGTGAAATTGAGGGTATTTTCCTAATATATGACAGTATTAATGGTTTATAACTCGGTTGTAGGGACTGCGGGCGACTCGCTCGACATACATCGCAATATGAACTTCTCCACCAAAGATCAGAAGAACAACAATCATAAAAATGACTGTGCCAGTAAATTCGAGGGAGCTTGGTGGTACAGCAACATTCATTGTCACCATTCCAACCTGAATGGCCAATACCTAAAAGGCAACCACTCCTCTCTTGGTAACGGTGTGAACTGGCGCGACTGGAAAGCCAAGGGTTTTCATTACTCTCTCAAACGAGCTGAGATGAAAACCAAACCGCTGTGAAGATCTAAACTAAAATTACTCTCGAATTTTTGAAATTATCTATTCTTCCTCTGTCAGTGTTAATAACTAAGTTAATAAAATAACCTACACAAGACTCCTTTAAATTCTGCTCTGGAGAAATTTTACTCAATCTGACTTAAAGCTAATGGAATGTAATTCAGCGTTGTATCACGTTGCATCATTCTTGGTCATATCTTTCTTTCATTACTCTCTCAAACGAGCTGAGATGAAAACCAAACCGCTGTGAAGATCTAAACTAAAAGTACTCTCGAATTTTTGAAATTAACCATTCCTCCTCTGTCAGTGTTAATAACTAAGTTAATAAAATAACCTACGCAAGACTCCTTTAAATTCTGCTCTGGATAAATTTTACTCAATCTGACTTAAAGCTAATGGAATGTAATTCAGCGTTGTATCACGTTGCATCATTCTTGGTCATATCTTTCTTCACGTGACCATTTTAGAGAGGACTCTACACTCCGAGGTGGCAGGTTCAATTAAACGATATAGAAAGATAGTACTTGCGTCGATGGCATAAAATAGATCGACCATCGCGAAATCTTGTTCGGGCATCTTGTAAATTTCAAGAGCCTATTAAAAGTTATATTCTTCATTTGTCCGAGTCAATAGTTCATTTCCAGCAAGTTTTAGAAGAGGCAGGTCAGTAGCCGGGATCTGCTGACAAGTAGTAAGCGAAACCCTCATCTGGCCTTAAAACTGCGCAACAAAAATTATATATAAACCGAATAATAATAATATTTATTATATAGACACGAGTGTTTTACTGGAAAATATACCAATAGTAAAATTCATAAAAACTACATCCGGAACCAGGGTGGTTTATTTTCCATAATCTCACACGTGAGTTTATCGATGACGTAATCTCGGTAATTTCCCTTCGAAATTTGTAGGCGTCTTGCGTCTTTTGAGTTTTACTTACATATTTTTCAAAGCTTTTCTTATATTTTGTCATTGTACAGCCCTATTCAGCTCAGTGTTGTTTCTCAAGATTATTGTAAAATATGTCTCATCTTGCTGTACTGTAAATTTGAGCCGCACATTTACCTTTTGGCGAATAAAAATCTATTATCTTATCGATGTCGTTTTGTCTATATAATAAAAAGAACATTACACGGCGGCTTGAAGATATGAATTTTATTTTCTCGTGGCAAAAACAATATTTGCCACTCGAAAATAAAATTCATATCTTCGCGCCACCGTGTAATATCCTCTATATAAACCGATATCACGCACTGGTCTAAAAATAATGTCATTGCCATTCATCAGCTGAGTTGTGATCGGCCTTATTCTCAGAGTCATTAACAGCCGCAACTGGTATGAAGAACGTTTCCGGTCAAAGACAGATGAGTACAAGGGTGTTCAGAAAGAGATAAAGAGGGCAGGAACAGAAAACTAACGCAAAGTTAAAACAAATTGTGTAACCCCCGTTGTTTGCAGAGAATGACTGTTTGCCACGGGATAATATCTAACTTCAGTTGGATCTCTGACGGTTCATTGTTCTGTTCGTCATCCTCTTTTTTCTCTTAAGTAGTTCCCAGACGCTTGCATCACATTTACTCCCCTCATTAGTCTCCTTACAGCTGGCCATGGTTATCAAGCCGTTATCAGACTTGCGCTTCGTGCTGTTCGTGTTAAACAGCTGCAATAGAGAGACTCACGTTTACGGCAAACGTGAACTTTGTACCACACGTGGGTTTTCCCTTAACTTGTACTTTTCTGTTCATTAATTCTACACTTAAGTTAGTAGCTTCAGGCCACTTTTGTCAATAAGAATTGTTTTGGACTGTTTTCAGCTGCACGTTTTCTATTTTGAGAAATCCTCAAATTGAATCTGACGTGTGCCGTCTGTCGTAAACATGACTCTAATATAGACTTTTTAAGCTTCACGTATACGTCAATAACGGCAAACGTCTGATTCAAGTCATGTTGAGAATCTCTCAAAATAATAAAAACAGCTCATGATCAAAACAATTCTTATGGATAAAAAAATGCGTGACACTACTAATTTATGTGTAGAAATAATAATCAGTAAACGACAAGTAAAGGGTCAAATGTCATGTCAACTTGGTAGAAATACGTGATAGAAATTCGAGTTTCCAGTATGACCAGAGTAAACGTAACTTCTCTAACCTCTTTAATGTTTGCTTGAGGGGGGTATCTCACCCCTGGTGCATGCAATAGCCAATGAAAACACGGCCCGACATTTCTCAAGTTCTGTCGGAGATTTTGGAAGGCTGTTTTTATCTGTTTAAATCTCAGTCAACGTTTGATAGTTAGCGAAGTTTTGTATTAAGAATCATTCTCTAGCGGGTGACAGACGAATTTTTGGGCGACATTTTTAAAGTTGTTCGCCCTTGGAACTTTTTACGTGGATTTACAGTGTCCTCTTGTCAGCGGCCGTTAGAGCTAACCGGCCTTCATTCACTTATCGCAAGTGTTTTTCTCTCGCGCCGTTTAGCATGTGTAAATCGCTATATTTTCGGGCCAAAAAATTACTAAAAAGTATTATTACTTTTCTTAGAAGGTATTCGATGCAAAATTTACAAAACGTTTGCAAACATCCCATGAAAAACTAAAGTTTTGCACTCACGTTTTGTCACAACGGCATAATACTAATTTTCATGTTGCGACGCGACGGCAAAGGCAGATGTTTTTCCCTCCATACTTGCGTATTCACGGTTTGGGTTCAGTTACCCCTAGGGGGCTCTCACGTCACCGTTGCGGTTCCCGTTGTCACTGCTTAATGAGGTCCTAATGAAAAGGTAACTAAATACTTGGAAATTTATTCACTTAAAAGTAGTTTATTAATAGTTTATACCCCCTCTTTTATTAAACCTGTTCATGAATTGAGAGGAATTTCGAACCAACCAACAAAACAAAAGCACCTGCTAGCTCTCGGTAAGTAAGATAACAAAGTGGGCTCATTGCGCTGCTGCATTCTGGCTAATGTTGCCGGAAATTAAAGAATTACGACTGATTCAAGCGTAAACCAGCTGAAAATGCAATCTATTACAGCATGTTTTTTGCTCGCGTGGACAATTGGAATCGTTGCAGTAGCTCTTGGTAAGTGTTGCATGCATGTTAAAAAGGCTTTAAAAACACAGTAAAGAAATGTGTCTTAAGTTCCGCTTCCTTCTAAGAGAGACAAGTAGATTTGTTGCTAGAAAAGTAACAAATGGGGATGCCGGAGCTGACAAGGACCGTAGTGCTGTTTAAGCATTCGTTCCCCACCGAATGCTTCCACGGTTTGCTCCCAGCGATTTTTTTTTTGTCTGGGAACTCAAAGGCTATTATTTTTTGTTAAAATTGAAGTCTAGCGGATGACGTCTAAAATTAATCCTCCTTAACGGTCTGGGCCGTATGGAGTCGTATTAAATCGACTCGGTCTGCGCGTAGGTGTAACTCGACGGAATGTTTAGTTGATAGGTAAAGAAGGAGACTTACAGAAGAGTGAGATAAGGACGAAAATAACGCGTCGGAATCAAATAGAGTTACTGATAAAATGTATAAATTGAACTTTTTCACACAAAATAACTCAGCGAGTTTGACATGTGGACAATCTAAACTTTTACAATATTTTAGTATCCTCTTTTCACTATTTAAAATGACTTTAATTTGCAACTTTTTGAAGGTTTAGGTCAAGTAAAAAAAAATGTTAGACTTAAAAACTAAACATTTCTTGTCTAGCAGTACAAACTGGGGGTCATGTAGCTGCAGATGCTCAACCAGGAACTGATATTCTTCCAAGGGCTAAAAACAACAACCAGCTTGCCTTCCCGGGACAAAATTCTTTTACTTAATCGCTATCACTTAATACCAGTTATAAAGTGCACCATCTTTTAGCCTTACACTTGGGATTGAAATTATAGTAATTTTAATTCTTCGTAAGATCTTTCGATAGAGTTTTCAGAGGCCATACCGATATTTCGCTTTACATGTAAAAGTTATTTTATCTTTGTCTGATCGCTATAAAATTTTCACCAATGATTGACTATATATAGATTGAAATTTGTCAAAATGTAGAATTATTGTAAAATCGATATTGCTATGACAACAAGAAACAAAACACTTTGAAATTGAGAAAAGCATAATTTTGCGCGACCTAGACCAGCTACTGAAAATCCAACACTAGGAACTCAAAGTTTGGTGTTAAGCAAATAACCTCTGTAAGAAGTAAAAAATTCTGTATGTTTGAATTCGACTAAAATTTCAAACCTGAAATTTTAAATAGTCATGACCGATTATTTGATAAAAACGTTGTAAATGACTCAAATTATTCTTATGTAAGCTTATGTAGCGTCAGCGTCAGAATGATATCCAAAAAGTAAATCTTTCTACAAGTTTCCATGCCCGTAGCATGTTTCATTTCGAAAATACGGCAATTTGAACTTCCGAGTTAATTTTTTCACAGTGCGTGACACGTATCAAAATAGGAATGCTGTCTCGTTGAAATAAAAGTCTCTCCTCTTGATTTTCAGCAGTATAACCATTTCAGGTTTTAGAAGATATGTTTATGAGCACGTATGCTAGTTCTCGAGTGAAAAGAAAGAGCTTTTATAGGAAAAGTGAACTCCAGAGGTTTTTGTTGATTTCCGGCGGCCATAAGTTTTAACATTGATACACTAAAACAGTACACCAATATGGCGTCTCCACACAAAGCTCTACAAAGGTGCGTGAAACGTTTCGGCAAATAACTCAGAAACTGTGGGCCACTAAGACCTGAGACTTAGCAAAATGGAATTGTTTATATATTAATCTTTTATAACATTTCATTTGCTTGGCTTTTTCCACTGGGCGGTTTCCAATCCAATGTAGTTTTTGACAGCGAAAACGATGACTTGTATAAATGAACTTTAATTGTTCTACATCATGTCATTATACTTTGTCATTGACGAAGTATAACCGCAAGTACGGGTGTCAGTTAAGCGTTTTCATTTCGCTAATTACAGAAATCTCATCTTTGCAAGAAGTTATCAAAGGGAGGAATTCGTCAGATAATTCCCTGATTTCACTGCGTCACGCCGTCGAAAATAACTATTCAAACCATTCATTACAGTAAGTCCAGAATGTGGGAAATGAAAGAAGATAAATCATATGCATGAAAAGAAGTTCGGCAAGAATTGTTGGAGGTCTATGCTCTATTTCAATGCGAGATACTCGAAAAATTTTTTTACTTAGATTAAAATAGCTTTGTATAGAGACTCCATGATATGTTCATCATGTTGTCTCCAGCTTTGATATGGCGCCCGGGAAACCAAAAGAAACATCTGTCTTTGAGTTTCTCTACAAAAGCGTCAATTGATCGCTTAAGGAATTTTGAGGCAAGTAATGTTTAGATAGCAAAATGTCAAAAAATCGGTAACCTTTTTCACTTACAAGCCACAAGGAGCTATCCCAGCCGGGAATTCGACGTTCTCTATCTCAAAACGAATCGAGGAAGAACCATTTCGAACCTAAAATTTGTATGAATACAGGTTTTAACCGTTGTAATACCTCACGAGTCAGTAAACACTCTGGAGAATCCATAATTCCTTGCTTGAATTTTGGTGCCGTCGTGTGAAAACTGTGAATTACTTCGCTTGACACTGGATAAAGGAGGACAGGCGTGGGATGCATTATATATTCACTCCTTTTCTCACTAATTCTTCTTTGCGGTTTTAGTGACAGAATATAACCGCATCATCATTTTCAAGGAACCGATATACGACAAAGTTCTTTCTGGTCACTCGATAAGAACTGAGAAGGTCAAAAACGAGGGGAGCTGCCGAGTGAAGTGCTTTTTGGAGCCAAACTGCGTATCAATCAACGTGGGTCCTGAAGTCAAGGGAACACGAACGTGCGAGTTAAAAAATTTCACCGATGAAAGCCCTGCACAATCTGTTTTAGAAGAAAGGAAAGGTTACGTTCACAATGCCGTTGAGGTATGACACTTGACGATGCAGTTATAAAGGATATAAGAACCCGAGGTACCAATGAAATAAAACATTTGAATTCTTCTTCATGTACGTTTTGTTTCCCAGAATTTTTGTTACCATAACCGTTGCCCTGGAAAGAACTTTCAGTGTCAAGTAGGATTTACAGACAAAGGATACAGATGTGTCTGTCGCCAGGGATTTAAAGGAGATCAATGCAATAAAGGTAATAAATGGTAAACTGAATTGTTAGTGTGATTGTTAGTACGTATGATCTCTTTCCCAGGATCTCTCTCTAGCTATTTTTCTGTCTCGGCCAGTAATAGGTTGACTCAGTTTTGTTTCTCAATTGCATTTCCCTTTATATTAATTTTATCAAGTTTATGCATTTCCCTACTTCATAAAGATAAACATAGAGGGAATAAATTGACATGTATTATTTTACATTCATGACCATGCATATGCATGGTTAAAAACACAAAAGGAAAAGAAAAGTAAAGAACGGGTACCATTAAACATTTACAAGCAAAGCAAAGAGTGACAAATGAATGGTAATGGTAATGGTATTTGTCGACATGCCTCAAATCCAGGGGGTCAATGAATCATCAGATACGAGTGTGACCTTCAAAGGCTCTAAGTTCTCTACGGTAGCTTGTGATTTGAGAGACCTTGTCCTCCTCGTCCTCCTCGTCCTCCTCGTCCTCCTCCTCCTCGTCCTCGTCCTCCTCCTCCTCCTCTTCGTCCTCCTCCTCCTCCTCGTCCTCGTCCTCCTCCTCCTCCTCTTCGTCCTCCTCCTCCTCCTCCTCCTCGTCCTCCTCCTCCTCCTCGTCCTCCTCCTCGTCCTCCTCCTCCTCCTCCTCCTCCTCGTCCTCCTCCTCCTCCTCGTCCTCCTCCTCGTCCTCCTCCTCCTCGTCCTCCTCCTCGTCCTCCTCCTCGTCCTCCTCCTCGTCCTCCTCCTCCTCCTCCTCCTCCTCCTAGTCCTCCTCCTCCTCGTCATAACTTCATTTTTTTCAACTTGGCAAATAGTTTTGCCAATTTGACGTCATCGATCGGTTCATTAAAGATAGAATTGCAAATAAGTAATTCACTTGAAGAATACAAGGACACATCAACGTCCAGAGCACGTTTGATGAGCCTTGTGATGTCGACTGCGCTTTTTCTAAACACGCGAACTTGGTCCTTTCCTAAATTACAGCTGCAAAGAAAAAAAAAATTCGCTTCTTACAACTTTCTTCGGAGTCTCATCCTTGCGTGGGCATGGAATAAATATTCCTCTAAAAAAGCGAGAAATAATTTGCCGTTTCAGTTGCATCACAGCTCGTTATTGGCTGATCATGACACAATAACCGACTGCTTATTGGCTTATTCAAACAAACAAGAACGTAAATGTCGGCTGTGTTTAGCAGACGTCCGTGGGGAGAAATGAATGCGTGACGAACAAAAACAAACCCCACAGGACGTCTGCGGGGAAGCTATATAACACCCTTCTCGCTCTCCATAATTCTTCATAAGATACTCAGCCTCATTCATTAATCTTTAATTAAAATAAGAAACAGCTAAGAAGAAACTTCAACGGGGTCCCTTGAAAAATCATGGGCTGAAAAAGCCTCAACAAGATATCAATGATCTGAATTCATTAAATTTCGATTCACCACCAGACACCCAACAACGACTGGTTTTTTTTTGGCAAGTGTACTAGTTTGAACTTGTACATTTTCTAAGTTTACGCACCATGCTTTCACTCTCGCGTGTACAGCTATTTCGAGAAAGGTTGTCGGAAAAAGTGCGCACGCGACAATCCCGAAAGGTAATATGGGATATGATCGATACACTGTTCCTGACGACTGTAGCTGTCGAACCTACTTTTGTTGCTTTCCGTTAGCACTCGCAAACACATTTTCATGGCCTTTGGTGCCAATTCTTTCAAATTTCTCTGAAGAACAAGGAACTCAAAATCACCCACAATGCCTTTCGGGATTGTCACGTGCACTTTTTCCGACAACCTTTCTCGAAATAGCTGTATAGTCTACATTTCCCTGTCTTTCAATTCGATCTAAGCCAATACGTGGCAAGAGACTAATTATAAGAAAGAACATGGTTATGGTAATGTTAGCAGTCAAAAAGCTTCGGAACTCATTGTTTTCCAGTATACAGAAACTGTGCTGAGCTGTGCGAAGCTGGTTTCAGAAACAGCGGTGTTTACACCATCGACCCTGACAAAGCTGGAGCCTTTGAGGTGTATTGTGACCAAACAACAGACGGTGGGGGGTGGACAGTGTTCCAAAAAAGACTGGACGGCTCGGTTGATTTCTTCGGCGGCTGGGGATACTATGAAAGAGGATTTGGAAATCTGAATGGAGAGTTTTGGCTCGGAATGGACAAGATTCATCGCCTGACGAAAGAACCAAGCCGGCTTCGAGTGGATCTTGAAGACTTCGACAGCCAAACTGCCTACGCTCAGTACAACTTGTTTGGTGTTGCTAAAGAACATGCCAAATACAGAATGAATCGTCTTCGAGCATACACTGGTAAGGCATCGGTCTTCATTCACTTTGAGGAGTATGTCACCCATATATAATAGATAAGTATATAAAAAACGTTTTCTATAGTACTAAAGGTCTAAATACTTCGACGATTAAACTGCTTACGCCTTTTTGGCTTACGTTTTTGGTGTCGCTGATGAACAACGTCTTTGTGCAGCATTTTGTAACTTTAAATTTATCATAAAACAGTTCGAAAGGAGCGCTCACTCGTGAAATGTTTTTCAACACTCGAAGAGAAATTTCGTGTCTCTGCGAGGCCATGTAATATCTTCTATTTATTCCTCGAGTCAATTAAAGACTAAACTCGAAGTAACCTCAAGATATCACGAAGTAGTCCGCTCTTATTTCGTGAAATAGCTGAAACAAGCCGAAAAGTCACGAACTTGCTCGCACAATCTTGTCCCAAACTCTCGGTAGTGTATAATTTCATAGCTATTTTTCGTATCTCGAACTACCTTGGGTCGGCTAATCCAGGGGTGGATCCAGGATTTTCCATGAGTGATTTGCCCCAACTTAACTAGGGGGGGTTAAGGGTATGTTCCCCCAAGAAAATTTGAAATTTAGCGCTCTCAGAATGGAATTTTCCTGCATTCTGAGAGCATCTCAAGCCATCCAGACACATAAACAGCACCTTCTCAGAAAGGCATAATTCTGTACAAAAATTCATTTCTGTGTCTTAATTAAACAGTAGCTACACAGACAAAGCCGAATAACATCACAAAGTGGCAATAACAAAACAGTTAAGACTGTTGAGCTTATTCAAATGCTTTTACCAAAGGAGGAACTACGCGCTCCAGTCAAAAGACCCACACTATCTTTAGAAAAACACTAAGCTGGAGTTTACTGAGTCAATTTAATCCTGCTCCGTAGTAAGTTGATGTAGCTTCAGTAAGCTGCACTTCATTCTTACAATTTTGGATCACTGTAAATCACTATCCGTGATAATTTAACATTCTGCAAAGAAAACTAACAAGAAAATTGCTTAGTTACTCAGATCCAGAAGGCGCTTTGGAGAACATTGGAACCCTTATTCAGCCGTAATAAAAAAGCTTTACGCTTCAAAAGAGGTCAAAGAAAATGCGCTTGCAACAGAGGGAAAATCCTGCCGACCAGAAACAATAACTACAGGAAATCAATACGTTTGTCATGACCTCTCAGTGTGAAACATGCGGCTAAAATCACATTTGCTCAGTGAAAATGTAGAACCATCCAGAGCATAATCTACCCAGCAGAAGAAAAAAATATTGGAATAAGCAGGATTTTGGCATGAGGTAGAAGTCGTGTAGGCCTACTAACCCTCTTTTATAGCCAGGGAAATCTTTTCAGCCAGCTCCACACAAAATGACGGTTAGAATTGGAACATTCCACTGACCCTGGGAAATCAAAGAGCTCACCTGGTTTCCACACATTCTCTATGAGCTTGACCTTGTCCTGGTCTGAATATGAGAACAGTCCTCCTTCTGACAGACTGGATCGCCTCTAACCATGGTTTATAAATCAAAATCTTGTCTTCCTCCGTAGCAAGTTAACGATGAATCAACAAGAACAAACGAAAAGACTTTCAGGGGGAGACTTCCCTTTATACACGATTGTCAGTAGTTTCCACGGTAGTTTGCGGTCTGAATAGCCAATCACAAGCGACTTTGAGTAGTTCGCAAAACAATGTGTGTTTCTGACCAATCGAACTTGGTTTTGAGTGATTTGTGACGCGATCCCTATACCATACAGTCCCACCCACGGGGAAAAACTTTCTCCGGTCATGCCTACGAGTTTTTTCGCATTGTTCTCGGAAGTATCGACAAAGGGCGAAACCGCGCAAACGGACCCTCGTTGAATTCGCTCGGAAAGGACCGGGTGTGCTGTGTGATTGACGAAATAACGAGATGGGACGATTTTTTCTATATATTTTTTTTATTTCACAATAAACAATAAAACAAGAAGGATAATTTTTACTGAGGGAGCCCATTCCTTATAAGCTCGGTGGCTTCTCTTGGGCTTCCTCGCCATGACATCTTAAATAATTTTTTTCCCTTTACTTTGAACATTTTATGGCAAACAAACCAATAAACCAAGGAGTAACAAACGCAGGTTTGGAAACATTTGAGTGATTTCTGGAAATCACTTGAACTACCCTGGATCCACCCCTGTAATCCCTAAACATAGAGTCTCCTCTGATCTGACAGGCCACACAGGTGAGTCGGTTCAAACTCCGGGACAGCCAAAATAAATGATTCTTTCTTCCTCGAATAAGTTAAAGAATAAATCAATGAAATCGAAGTGATCTGGAGATATCTCGAACAAATTCGACTTTTCACTTCGTCAAATAGCCGAATAAAACCGAAAACCGGCTACAGACTTTGCGTGCACAATCTTGTCCCAAAAATATCAACTTTCGGACATTTCTAAGCGTCGCGAATCCTTTACTTCGCGCTTCACCGAAGTAAACGAAAGGACTGAACACTAAACCCACTGTGTAAAAGATCCTACGAGAACCATTTCTGAAAAAAAAAAAATGTTTTTTACCTAAATTTTGTAGGAACTGCTGGCGACTCCCTTAGCCCTCATCGTGGTATGGCCTTCTCGACCAAAGACCAAGACAGCGATTCTTTTGACGGTAACTGCGCCCAAATATATAAGGGAGCTTGGTGGTACCAAAAATGTCATGTTTCCAATTTGAACGGCCTCTACTTCCATGGCAATCACTCTTCTTACGCTAATGGTGTAAACTGGAAGACATGGAGGGGTTACCATTACTCTGTTAAACAAGCAGAAATGAAAATCAAGCCCGTGGGAAACTAGAAAAAAATATTTCTGAAAAGTATTGCCGTTTAAAGTTAACATGTAATTGTTAAGTTTCTCTACAAGGCCCCTTCCCTACGCTGTTGTTGGCAGAAGGTTTCATCATTTCAGAGTATCTATGATTAACGATCATCGTACTTCCTGATTCTGCAGTTTAGTTTTTGGCTTAGATTTTAAATTGATTTCACACCGGGGGAAATGTTTGAATACTTCTTCATAATCGTGGCTTAAATGTTAATTGAGATCCTTATTCTCGTCCTATTAAATGACTTAATTCCAATTAATTATGCAGTCAACAGTCAAGCGCAGAGGAGTCTCTTTTGCTATGTAAAATTAAGTTCAAAGGACGACGGGACGGTTAAAATTAGCCAGACGTTCTTCGATGACGTTTTTCCCCTTGCCTCGCGCCTTTCTGCCTTGTTCATCATCATCATCGTCTCCATTACGCCGGTAAAAGCCGGTTACTGCAACACACCAACCACTTACAAAACTAAAAAAAGTAAAAATTACCAACATGCAACTATAGATAGAATTATAAAGAAAATTTAACTAACTAGTTCTTCGATTATTCAACGCACGAAATACGAAGGGAACAGTGATAAATTTTGAAATCGAGAGAATAGGACATACTTACATAGCCGAACCCTCATTTTCATGATAGCAGTTTTAATTGTGTGAAAGCGATTGTTCTGCGAAACCTGATACTTAATTTAGTACAAAGATTAAAAGTTAATTTGTTCAAGTAGAAGAAGTTTGTTTATTGTTGGTTCTCTCCTTTGCTCCGAAAGGTTTTCTCCGGGTACTCCGGTTTTCTCCTCTCTTCAAAAACCAACATTTCCAAATTCCAATTCGACCAGGAATTAGGTCGACGAGGAACGAATTTCACTATGTGGATGTGCTACCTCTAAATCATTATTTATTAATTATCATTTAGTATTTAGCATTTTAAAATTGCAGAACAGGAAGAGCAGCTGCATAAATAGTCCC
>JBBMOI010000016.1:10697500-10750000 GCA_038088405.1 Porites divaricata
TAGTCCACAGAAATATTAATCAACTGTCAAGCATACGCAAACTTCAAGTCTCAATCTGTGATTGGGAACGTTTAACAGTATTTTCCAAGAGCATGCGCTGTGAGGCCCAAATAGCCAGATTTTGGCTACTCCGGCGCAGAGTTTCCCAGAGCTTACGGGCGCATTCCCAAACCCGTAAGCACTGGGGTCGAGAATGTCGTGCTCCCGTCGGCGACGTGAAACTGGTCTGTTTGGCGTTGTGGCGAGAACGTGAGTATTTAACTCTCATTTCAATCAGGTTTGCTGCATTTAGCAACCAGAATTTTGCAGATTATCGTCCTTAAATTGTCCTTGTTTTCTTTGAGTCACATTTCAAGCTCGATTTTCAGGCTCTGTCATCTAAACTTACATGTTTATAATGTTTCTATTTTTCATGTCACAGAGTCAAGATGCAATCTGATCCAATATGGCAAACAGCAAACCGTAAGTGAGCTTTACATGGACAAAATTGTCCTACGAGCCAAATGAAAGTATCCGGACAAAAAATATGAACTCCGATATTTTAATTGTGTGTTTTTAGCTCACTTTTGTCGTTAGAGTACCGTATAAATGAAACGTATGTATTGAAAATTGTTTAGAATAGTTGGTAATACCACGTACTAACGTGGGAATACTGAAATAAAGTTGTTGTTGTTGCATGCAAGCAAATAAATTTCCCTTGCGCCAAAAGCCTGGTTAAACCAGGGTTTACCAGGGTGCAAGCCTGGTTGAACAACCAGGCTTCTCTGGTTTTCAAACCACGCTAACCAGACTTTACCCAATGTGCAAAAAGCCTGGTTAACCATGGTTATCCTGGTAAGTCTGGCGAGTCTGGTTTACCTGAGAACCAGGAAAACCAGGCTTAATTAATTTACCAGACTATCAAAGTGGCTGATTGAACCAGGCTAACCAGACTTGAACCCAATGTGCAAAAAGCCTGGTTAACCATGGTGTTCCTGGTAAGTCTGGTTTACCTAAGAACCAGGAAAACCAGACTTAAACCAGGCTTGTGAAATTCTGAATGGACCATGCTTACCAGGCTTGAACCATATGTGCAAAAAACCTGGTTAACCATGGTAATTTCCTGGTTAGCTTGGTAAGACTGGTAAACCGGGCTTTACCAGGCTCTTTAAGTAAGTCAATAACCCAGGTTACCTTGGTATACCAGGGTTTTTCTGGCTAGCCTGGTTTCTCATTCAATAACCAGAAAAACCAGGCTAAACCTGGCTCTTGAAGAACTGAATTAACATGGGTTTAATCAGGCTTGAACCAATTGAGAAAAATTAGTGTCATTAAAATACAAGATTCTAAGTTTATGATAGCCTGAAATTCATCAGATTGCTTCAAGTCAGTTTTCTCCTCTCAACAACGTCTGAATCGACCGGTCATTAATGCCGTCCAGTGACATCACTCAGTACCCGAAAACCGGTTGATCGCATTCGCATATGTATTAATTATAAAAAATTTTAGTGGGATTGTCACTTGATATTCAGCAGATCGCATCCCTGGCATTCTTTCATGTAGTTCAAACATTTCGATAAGCTTAATCTTTATCTTAAACAGCCAAATTGCCCTTGTCCTTGAAACTGAAATGCTAAATTGAACTGCGAATGAAGAATCATAGCGGATAGTTGGTAGGTTTTTCATTTGGAGCCGCTTTGTGATTTCAGCGGCCGGTGATTTTGTTTACGCGAAGCTTTCGGAGATCAATATTATAATTTGACCGTCTTGCTTTTTTTTACGGTCAAGTGTAATGTTTCCGTTAGCTTTTCTTTCCTGTTTCCTTGTTTCTTTTTCATGAAGGACCAAATAGCTTCTTTTCAATTAAAGCAAATCATTGTGTTTTTGAACTAAGTGTTCCGTGTGTGTGTTTATTTCATTGCATGATTGCGACCGAGTTTGATTATAGAATTCAGTACAACCAGTTCAGAGTTGTATTGCATGCAGTTGATAGTTTGAACATTAAACATGAACTATGATCGAATAAATAAAGCAATTGAATCTGTCTCATGCAGACATTTCCAAACGATATTCCTCTGTTTGCCACTTGAAAATCGTGTTTTACTTTTTGCATGAATTAAAGCAAAGGTCAAGGAGTAGTGATGTCACTGGACAGCATTAACAGCCGGTCGATTCAGACATTACTGAGGGAGTAATAACAACTCGAAGTAATCGGATGAAATTCAGGGTAGGTTTATGAAGTGGGACATCAACAATACATACAAGACATCTGGAATACATGTACATACAAGTGGTACTGTATCTTCTATTCAGGC
The DNA here is from genome assembly GCA_038088405.1 of Porites divaricata. Taxonomy (NCBI): domain Eukaryota; kingdom Metazoa; phylum Cnidaria; class Anthozoa; order Scleractinia; family Poritidae; genus Porites; species Porites divaricata. Next base: position 10,699,795 of record JBBMOI010000016.1, read on the forward strand.
TGCAATCAGGATGTTCCAAATTTCACCATTGAAAATGAACAACCAATTTCAAGGGTTTCATCCTACATGTGTTTAGTTTGGACAAGCTTCAATGGAATGAAAAAAGCCTATTTTCAAGATCAATATAGATCTTTATTTTAGCTGCAGTAATAGCAAATGAGCAGCACACAAATCAGTGTAAACTAACGATGTTTTGTTACAAAACAAAAAAATGTAAATCTTATCTTTGGCCACTACTGTTGCTTCAGCCATCCTATCCATCTTGTAAGTACAATAACTGAAATGCAACATCTAAACAAAGAAAACTACAGAATACATGTCAAGATTACATTGTACATGTAGAATATTTGATCCGTCCTTAAAGAATAAACCATTAGTCAATGATGCAAACCACACAAAAGGATTCATTTTTGTAAGTAATTGATTCATTAATAAAATATATGGGGGTATGGAAACCGGTCATTTTGATTCAAAGTCGTTCAGTACAAGTCGTTCTGATACAAACTCAAGCAGTGAAATTTCGCAGAAAGTTTGAGCACTTCAAGAAAAGTGTTACGCGGGTAATCTTTTGTAATCTGTCTATAATTAGACTATTTAGAAACTTCTAGAATATTATTGTAAACGTATATAAGTAAGCAAATTCGAGTGGAGTTTTAACTAGTTTACCACAAGCGAAGAGAGTTTGACGTTAGTCGTGTTTAGTCAAGTGTGACGGACGCAGTGTTTATTCAAGTTGGCAGAGGCCGTGTAAATTTATTGAAGTTGGCGAAGGCCGTGTAAGTTTATCGAGTTACGTGCTGTTGTGGAGTTTTACTTCGTGGAAACTACGTTCATTTTTGGAATAAATCTTCTTGTTGCTGTTCCGACAACCCTGCGTTCAGTTTAGTTTGCAAGCTACCCGTCCTCTAAAAGATTACCCGCGTAACATTGGGGGCCTGTTTCGGGAGAGGAATTCAACTGTTTGCTGACTACAGTAACCAGGAAAGGATAGTTCAAGGAGAAGGAGTTATAGCGAAAGTAACAAGAACTGTTACGAAGAAGAAGATATTGAGTGTTTGCTGTGAACTACTGCTATGGAAATGGAAAAGCTTTTGCAGATAGGGAAAGAATTTGGATTGGAAGGAGAAAAGTTGCTCGAGTTTGTAGAGAAACAACAAAAGTTAGAAGAAGACAGACGGAGGGAAGAAGAAGAAAAGGAAGAAAAGCGTAGACTGCTAGAAGAACAAAAGGAAGAGAAACGTCGAATGCTTGAGGAAGACAGGAGAAGAGAAGATGAAGAGAGAGAAAATAGGCGGCAAGAACGCGAACTGAGAAAATTAGAGATGGAAGCAGAACTGTTGAAGCAGAAAGAGGCTATTGAAGCCGCTAAGAGAGAACATGAATTAGAGCTCGCTCGTCTAGCACAAGGTCGTAGCGTCTCCGAACGCGCCGAATTAAGAGAGGATAGGGCCAAGGCACCCAAGCTCCCCTCATTTGTGGATGGTAAGGACGACTTGGATGCTTACCTACAAAGATTTGAGAGGTTCGCAACTACAGCTAAATGGGAGAAAATAGGATGGGCCTCGAAACTTAGTGCTCTTTTGTCTGGACGTGCCCTAGAGGTTTATTCGCGGTTATCCGAGGAAGCCGCCCAAGATTATGATCGAGTGAAGTTAGCTTTGATGAAGAGATACGACCTTACAGAGGACGGCTATCGTCGTAAATTTAGAGCATCAAAGCCGGAAGTTGACGAAACTCCTGAACAGTTTATAGTAAGACTGGATAAATACTTGTTGCGTTGGTTAGAGCTGTCGAACACTGAGCGTTCTTTTGAAGGCCTGAAAGATCTAATTGTGAAAGAGCAGTTTATTGACTCTTGTCCAAAAGAGTTGGCTATTCACCTTCGTGAAAGAGCCCCGGAAACGCTTGTCCAGATAGCCAAGATTGCCGATCAGTACTTAGAGGCACACGGAAAACATTTGTTCAGTCCCGCGAGTAGGAAGCCTGTGGTACTACCTCAGAAGGAAGAAACAAAGAATCAGCAGAATGATTCAACGATAGTAGTGTGTTTTAAGTGTAACGCTCGTGGTCACAGAGCTGTTAACTGCCCATCTCTTGTCAAGAAATGTTTCATGTGTGGCAAGCAAGGACATGAAGCTAGAAACTGCCGCTCAGGTAGACAGAGGTCAGGAGGACAAAATAGAACTAGTTTCCCTGTGCAGCGTGAGCAAGTGAGTGCCGGCTGTTTAGTTCAGCCACCCGAGGTTAAACCTACAGAAGAAGAAATTAGAGCCTGTATCAAGGATGATAAACTGTTGTTAGCCAGTGGTAAGAAGATCCCAATAGTAAGCAATGCCTGCCTTGAACCACTATCTGGCGATCGGTTGAAAATGCCTGTTGTAAAAGGAGGAGTGGGTGAGAAAACTGTGGATGTCTTGAGAGACACCGGCTGTAGTGGTATAGTGTTAAGAAGAATCTTGTATCTGAGGATCAGTTTACTGGTGATTTTAATGTCATGCTGCTCATTGACAATACAGCGAGGAAGGTACCCATCGCAAGAATTACTGTCGATACACCATATCTCAAGGGGCAAGTGGAAGCGCAGTGTCTCCCAGATGCCATTTACGACCTCATAATAGGTAACGTTCCTGGAGCTAGAGCCGCTGATGAACCGGACCCAACTTGGCAAGAAGCATGTGCTGTAACCACGAGAAGTCAAGCTAAGAAGGACGGTGTAGTTAGCCCTTTAAAAGTACCAAGTTACCAAGAGAGCCCTATTGTAGATAGACAGAAACTTAAACAGATGCAGACTGAAGATGAGAGTTTGCGAAAGTACTGGGACCGAGGTGATATACTAGTGAAGGGTCAAGCTGAGATTTCTTTTGAAGTAAAGAGTGGGATATTGTACCGCATCTACAAACAGCCTTTTGTGAATGGTGGTAAGCCTGTGAAGCAAGTGATGGTTCCCAAGCAGTTAAGACCTCGAATAATGGAAGTGGCTCATGGATCTATAATGGGAGGTCATTTAGGTATTAAGAAGACGACTGACAAGATTCAGAGCGCATTTTATTGGCCAGGTATTCAAGGTGATGTGACCCGTTTCTACAAATCGTGTGATGTCTGTCAGAAGACCGTAAACAAGGGATCGGTTCCGAAAGTGCCACTACAGAAGATGCCTTTGATCGATAAACCATTTAAGAGAGTGGCCATCGACCTTGTCGGACCTGTCAGTCCACCAAGCGAAGAAGGGCATAGGTACATCCTGACACTTGTTGATTTTGCGACTCGCTATCCTGAAGCCGTTCCTTTAAAGACTATTGACACCGAAACTGTTGCAGAGGCGTTAGTAAATATCTTCAGTCGATTGGGAGTTCCTGAAGAGATTTTAAGTGACCTTGGCACACAGTTCGTCTCTGATTGCATGAAGGAAGTAACACGATTGCTGAGTATCAAGCAGATCACAACCACGCCCTACCACCCTATGTGTAATGGTTTAACCGAGAAGTTCAACGGAACAATGAAGCTTATGTTTATGTTAAAGAGATTGTGTAGTGAACAACCAAGACAGTGGCATCGCTTTATCAACCCTTTGTTGTTTGCTTATCGTGAGGTTCCCCAAGAGTCTACTGGTTTTTCTCCATTTGAGCTGTTGTATGGAAGAGCTGTTAGAGGTCCAATGACTATTCTTAAGGAACTTTGGACGAAAGAAGTTGAGGAACCGGAAGTTAAGAACAGCTACCAGTACGTTTTTGAGCTGCGAGAGAAGTTGGAGGACACCCTTAAATTAGCTCACAGTCAGTTACAGAAGGCTCAAGATAAAGGAAAGCACTATTATGATCGCAAGACTAGAGCCAGAAAATTTCAGCCAGGTGAAAAAGTTCTTGTACTACTACCGACAGATCACAATAAGTTGCTGATGCAGTGGAAGGGTCCTTTTGAAGTGAGTTCAGTAGTAGCCCTTAATGACTACAGAGTTAAAGTGAAAGGAAAGGAGAAAGTTTACCACGCGAATCTCCTCAAGAAGTATTTTGAAAGAGATGAAGCTACCACAGAAGGAGCAGTAGCAGTGGTAAAAGCAGATGATCATTTTGAGGAAGTTATACATTCAGAGTTGAAGCCATTAAAGGCTCAGAGAACGTTGGAGCGGATTACTTGAGTCGAGCTGAGGAATAAGTTTATTGACATTGAACTGCCCCTCATTTAGCAATTTTAGCATGTCCATTTCTACGTGTCTCTCTTGAGGATCATGCTATGCTTATGCTTGCATCGCTAAAACTGCACTTGCATGTCCATTTCTGTTCATGTTTTTGCTGGAGTCTGACGTATATCATATGAATTTACATTCACTTCGTTTACTGTGTATTGTTCTATATATAGTGTGCTTGATTACACTGTACTTCTTTAAGAGAGAGCATCGCACTCAATAAAGGCTAATTAAATCACTGAGTTTTATTCGGGTTCTTTTTTGACTGTTTAAACAGGGCTCTTTTTTGCATGAGCATGCACGACCATTGAACAAGCATTGTGCATGGAGGCTCACCACAGGGCCTGCCCTCATCAAAATGGCATGTCTCAAGGTTATCATCGCAATTATTTTGCTCGTTGGTCTTGGCGAATGTGCTCGTGATTTAGCAAAATGTATAGTTTGCAAAAAAACTCTAATTATTGACAGAAATCCTCTGTGGCATCAAGAAACTAATTTACATCCAATATATAGACCATTTTCTCAATAGCTCCCCATCAGCAATGTATTCTTTGCCAAACTTTGCGGTTCTTGAAGGGGAATCAAGACACAAGTCGAGTGCCAAGCAACAACAATCAGCCATGTTCGTGTCAGACATCCTTGAGAAACTTTCTCTTTCACCTCGTTCAGCGCATCACCAGACCTTTACTTCCCTTTTGGACAACGAAGATCTTTCCTAGGTTCCTGCTACCATTTGAATCTCAAGCAAGCTTTTAAAGTGAAGAATTTGGTTCCTATGACTATGTACCACTGTCTCTGTCACCGGTCACATGCTCTTTATCAAGTCAAGTGCACATGCTCATGCAAAAAAAGACTGCTGTTGACTGTTTATAACTCTCTCACACACTGTAGAATTCCTATGATTTAATTCTGTTGTGGTTTATAAATTTAGAGCTTCATTTGAGGGTTTGAGTGGGCTTATAAAATGGTTTGGCTCATGGTAATGAAGATGTGTGGACTGTGTGTTTCAAAGAGACATTGATCACAACATTCAGTATTGTCAACATGGCATTAGTCTGTTGCAATGTAAAATATTGATACCTAAATTTAACTCTCTAATTTTTTTTTTATTTTCTTGACTATCTTGTACAGCAATAACCACAATGTGCAATGTACTTGATTTTTATGTTCTTTAAACATTACCCCAGTAAAAATATTTTGTGATCACGGTCTGTGATCACGCCTTCAATTTCTGTAATTTCTGATCACAATATTTTTTGTGATCACACGCTCATCACGGCGTGATCACGCGTAAAAAGTTTTTACCCGTGATCACGGTCTGTGATCACGCGTTTATTTTTACTGGGGTAGCAAGCAATGATATTATCTACAGTGTGTAGTCACAATATTTATACAAAAGCAATGGCTCAAAAATACAATTGTCCATGTGCTGACATTTTTCTCTTAGATCAGTGTGTGATTAATGTGGTTTATGTTTGTTTGTCATGCCTTAAAGTAATTGGACAGCATGCAACATGGTCGTAATGTGCCCACTCTTGAATGATTACTTTTTTCACTGCCAGCAAATTTAAGCTGTCTGATTATCTTCTTTTTAGTTATTTTAAAGAAATGCTTTAGCATCAAACTTTGTGAAAGTTATGATTAATATTATTAGTCTAACAGAACTTCATGTCCTCTAATTCAGCCAGTAATCATACTTGCGATGAAACAAATTGGACTCCCGGTACACAGTTGTCTGATTTTGTTAGACACCTGTACATGTATGATTGCAGACTGAATTGGACTCCACTCAGTCTTACTGAAATAGTGAACCCACATGTTATTTGCAGAACCCGTAATTTCGAGCAAATTTTCAGTTGTTTATTGATTATTATTCTTTGACAGGTTCAGTCAAAAAATGGAAAGGAGGTTTACTACCAAGTTCAAGCAGTGCCATAGGAGGCAACAAATGCAGCTAAGAATTTACACATTGTAGCCTGTAAACTGGATTTACAGTGTACTTAAACCTTCAACACTGCATTATATGCCTGTAATTTTCATAAATGTCTTGCTAGTCTCCTAAATGCATGTTTACAACAAGTACATGACTGTATTTCTACATGTTAAATGGATTGAAATTCAGGGTATTATACCATAAACTATTAATAATGTTCAAGATGTATACTCACTGTTGTCGCTGATTTTTAGCTGCCTTTTTTTCAATAAAATTTTATTGTTGGCTTGTGAAGATACCTCTTTATTGAAACATTATTACAGTACCTCCAAAAATGTAGCATGTACTTTTCAGTCCAGCTCTTGCTTCTTGACAGGATATTTTTAACTTTATCACAAAAGCCAGGAAAAAACCTTGTTATTGTTTTGTCCTTTGTTCACATAATTATGATTTGTCATTGTCAACGAGGCTTACAAAGCTTTTAAGGTTTAAATTAAACCAGATTACTTGAAAAAGGTCTGGGAGAACCAGGCTTACCATGCTTTTGAGGTGGGAGATTTTTACCAGGCGTACCAGGAAACCCTGGTTAAACCAGGCTTACCATGCTTCTGAGGTAGGGGTTTTTAACCAGGCCTACCAGGAAACTCTGGTTAAACCAGGCTTACCAAGCTTTTAAGGTGAAAATTTTAAACCAGATTTACCAGAAAACCCTGGTTAAACCAGGCTTATCAGGCTTTTGAGGTGGAAAATTTCAACCAGGTCACCAGGAAAGCCTGGTAATACCAGACTAACCAAGCATTTCTGGTTAGGCTTTTTAAGTCGAGACCTGAGTTACCAGACTTTCATGGTAAATTATAACCAGGCTTACCTAGAAAGCCTGGTAAAACCAGGCTCAACCAGGCTTTCAATTTTAGTTGATAATTGTCAAAAGCCTGGTAAGTCTGGTTCAACCAGAGTTTACCAGGCTCACCAGGCTTTTAACCAGACTTTTGATGCAAGGTTATTAAGCATTAATTCTCTTAGTTCTTTATGTGAAGCTATATTTTCCTCTTCGGTAGTCTTCCTCGGCACCGTCCTCCTGAGTTCAATGCGATCTTAATGTTCGAAATTTGGAGGGAAGCAACGGCTACCTCTGTTCCAGGATTGCTCTGCCAGTCCGGTCGCCGTCGCCCCGAAAACGTCTCTATCTTAAGTTCCCTACTTACAAGGACGACGGCGCCCGCCAGTTGATCGTGGTAATCAGTAACGTGCATGATAATCCCTGTTACTATATCTCTTTCGATTCAAAAGTACTCAAAATGGCAGATTATATTATCTACTGTTGGTTGCAATCCCAGAAGATACCCACAAGTCTGAGCCTATAAACCGAAAAAATAAGCTTAAAACTTTACTTTGATATGATTTTTAAACCAGATTTAGGCCGCAACTTTTGAGATATTTTCCCTCAAATCCTCCTTACTTTCAGGGTTTGGATTAAGCCTGCAAAATAGGTATTCTTTGAACCACTGTAACTTGAACATGTTTTGATCAAAGATATTTTTATTTAGCCTGTGAACTATCGAAGGTTAACTAAAAAAACTGAATCGAACAGATTTTTTGTGCGGGCATTCGTTTGTTTGCAACGCGCTTTTCAAAATCCATCAATTTTAGTCTTTGAAACACTCTCTGAGAAGCCGAGACGGGCTCAATTCGTTTTTGGCTTGTAGCAGAGCTAAGAATAAGAATTTGAAAACAAAAATGGCGATTTTAGTATATACTTACTAAAGCCTCTTCACTGACAAAAAATAAAGGAAAAGTATTTTTTGTCGCGAAATCGAGTGGACCGCTTTTAGGGAGACTGCGTCTTAAGCGGACACCCACGGGGTAATCTTTAGTGTCCGCGCTGGATTATATATAGAGGCGTTAAACACACGTTAGTTTTTTGGGATGGAAGAATTAGTATGTTATTTGCTCGTAGCGCACACCTGTAACACAGGTTGTTTTCTTAATATTGGGCTCACTTAATCACTTGTGGAAAACGCAGAGTAAAACGCTTATACTGGCTCAAGGATCCCACACAAAGAATTGAAATAAACAATGTCATATTATTTAACAGTATGGATTATACTAAAATTATAAACTTGAGCTTCCTGTCGTACATCTTTTTTTGGCTTCGTCTTCTGAAGAGAATGTGACTTGTTTGTTTGGTGTCGCAATCAATCTCAATTAATTTGTTTCTGACACTCAGTTGTATCGTCAACTTTACCTTTAATTGTTAACTATAGCTTATCCTATGGCACTTCATTCAATTTCATTTTTTTAAAAGTCGATTCAAATTTGAATCCCATGGCCTAGAAAATTTGACAATCACCCCACCTGCAGGTATAAAGACAAACCTCTTTTTAAATGACAAAGCCGCGCCGCCGTTGAAATTAAATTCGTCACTTGAATAATTCCTCCCAAATGCCTTACGAGAAAGCACTCTTAATTGGAAATGTCTTCTGGAACATTACAACCACAGTCAAATTAGGTTTATAGAATTCTTTCAAAAACTATCGTGCGAGCCTACACCGCTACTGTTGCACTGAACTGAAAACAGTTATTTGGAGAGGTAAGTTCCTCTTCTGGCTCCATTCCAGTTTTATCTTTATTTTAGCCGCGCCCTCCTGTTTACCCATACTGTCTGTATACTTAAAGTTCATACACAATGTATATATGAAGTATAGTTTCTTTTTTCTGTCAAATCAATTAAAAATGCAGTAAAATATTGACATATACTTATTCATTTATTCACTTTTTTCAGAGAAGATGAACTTGATCCTGAATCAAACAATGTGTAGCTAACTTAGCAAAGGGTTCTCAGTGATACATGTGTAAGAAAGTATGGATTTCAAGTACCTGTGTGAGAGTGATATAAAATAATAAAAAATCTTAAAAATCGTATTCATGGAAAGATCTGGGCTTTTTACTTCTTTGTAGCGGTTCAGCATATACACTAATTACTTGAGCAACCAAAAAAAGTCATAAATATTCCAACCAACATGTTCTCTGCATCTACATATAGGGTGACGTGTTATTTTAATTTACTTGCCCTCAAGTAAAGTAACCAAGTAAGTAGCTTTATTAAAGTGTAAGTCGTTCTAGCTTGGCACACTAAGGAATAAAAAGGAAAGAAAACTAACTGCAAAACTGTGGAGCGGTAGGATTATTGAGTAATAATTGAAGCGTTCAGATAGATAAGTGTAATATGCATTCATGATCAAGTGCGCCCCTTAGAAATGTTCGAGTCTTGCCAGTCTGTTTTGCTAGGATAGCATTATAATAAAATAAATTGCTCAATACGAAGAGAATGACCTCAAGGCATCTAGTGTTTTGTGCAGAATTAAACCGTTAAAAAACGGAAACATATTATAGCCCGAAAAGTAAGTGCGTTCAAAGTTGCATCAGGTAAACCAAAACGCAAACATTGCAGTAAACGAATCTCACAGGAACAGGAGGAAAAGGAGAATAGTAAAAAGTCCAGGCCATTTAAAAACTCCAGTTTTTCTTCTTTCTCCAAAAATAAACACACGAGGGGGGGGGGGGGGGGGGGGAGTGGGGGAGGGGCTTTACATTAAGTGGTGCATATTTAAGAAATGCTGAACAGTAAAGAGGTTTAGAAAATGGGCACATTGTAATATGCTGTAAGCAACGTTTCCGTTTGATTATAAACGCGAAATTTGTCGTTCTGATTAAACTCGACTAGAATTTCATTCTCTTTTCAGTCGAGTTCATGGAGCCGTTTAAGCGGATTGTCTCAGCTTTTGTGATCGTCTTTTGGTTCTTTCACATTGGGCAAGAAAATAAATGAAGAAGACATGCAGAGAATGCGTTTTAACACGTACTCGGAAAATAAAAGCAATATATTTGTTGTGTCTATTTTCACAAAGAAAAAATAACGTCTAAAAAATAAAGCACCAATTATGCAATTTGCCTAGTCTTCATTGAATATTAATTTTGTTTTAATGGACGTTGTTACGCCGCAAAATGTAATAATCGCCGCAAAATGTAATATTAACGCAAAATGTAATAAGAATCGCCGCAAAATGTAATACTAACGCAAAATGTAATAACATTGACGAAAAATGTAATAAAATGTTCAACGCAAAATGTAATAATCTTTCAACGCAAATTGTAATAACTTTTCTAACGCATAATGTAATAACGCAAAATGTAATAATTTCCGAATAACGACGTGCTTGCTATTTCAAAATCGGTATTGTGGCTCAGTCATCGGTAGCGAATCCAGATCTTCATTTGAATTATTATTATTATCATTATCAATATTAATATTATTATTAATTATAATATGTATTTTCATCAGATTATTTTTCTCCTTCTCCTTCTCCTTCTTCTTCTTCTTCCTCTTCTTATTATTATTAATGAAATAACGGTTGAAACGTGTTACTTCCGTGCTGTGTTTTGTCTCGTGACGTAACACTCTTCCCCAACAAAGGAGGAGGTTGTTGTGTGACGAGATAAAAATGGCTGCAAGAGCTTGCTCTACTGTACCACAACTGTAGCAACTGAGAGACTTGGTTTAATTTCAGATGTTGAATTTAATTCGGTCGAATAAAATAGCTGTTGTCAAAAACAAGTAATAGAATCAATTTTCAAAGCCTTATTCAAATGCAATTAAGATATCGTTCACACGTTTTTTCATGAGAACCAGACAACTTTGGCTGTGGCTTACTTTTCCTAGTTTCTCACTTAATAGAGGCTGAATTGTTTTTACTGCTGTTTCTTAATAATCATCGATCAAATCTCAAACTAGGACACATCAACGCGAACAGTATTGGTGGTTTCAAATTCAATGAGATTAAGACTTGGCTACAATCTGGTAGGCTGGATGTTTTGATAATATCCGAAACTAAAATAGATGCTTCTTTCCCGAACTCTATGTTTTACGTTGAAGGTTTTCGTTTGTGTCGTTGCGACAGAAAGGCTGGGGGAGGTGGATTGATGGTGTTCGTAAGGAGTGATATCTGCTTTATTAGAGTTAATGAGCTCAAAGGACTCTCGTCCGATACATGGTCAACCTTTAAGACGGAGTCGATTGTTTTGAAAGTCAAACTATCAAAGTTTTGGATTACTGTTGTGGGCATCTACCGACCTCCCTCGATTGTGAGATCTCAGTGGACGCGTGAGCTCTCTGTTCTCTTCGAAGCAGTTTCCTCGCTCACAAACACGGTTTTCCTAGCAGGGGACTTTAACGCGGACCTTCTTGCTCCTGATAAACAACACAGAGTCGGTCGGGCTCTACTAGATCTGCTAGATATTTTTAATCTCGATTGTCTGATTACAGAACCAACTCGCAAAACAAAGACAACAGAAACAATGCTGGACTTAATCCTGACGAATGACAAGAAAAAGGTTTTAACATCAGGCGTGGTAGACACTCAACTTAGTGATCATTCGTTAGTTTATACTATCCTGAGATCATCAGCACCAAGGACTCGATCTCGCAAGATTTGTTTTCATAGTCTGAAAAACTTCAGTCGAGAGAACTTCGTGCATGATATGCAAATTGTGCCTTTCCACATAATTGATTTGTTTGATGAACTTGATGATAAGCTTTATGCTTTTGAGCAATTGTTTCTAAGTGTTCTCAATGAGCACGCACCTATCAGGCAAACAATGATACGTGGTAATCAGGTGCCGTATATGACTGAACAATGGAGGAGGGCGATCAGGCATCGCAACAAACTGTGGAAAAAATTCACGCGCGATCGTACGGATGTAAATTACGAGGCATACAAAACTCAGCGTAATACCTGCACCTCTCTTAGGCGAAAAGCAATAAAACAACACTTCGCGAGGAAAACAGCAGACACCGAAAACCCGCGCGAATTCTGGTCTACTTTCCGCCCCTTTTTGCATACTAAAAGCAAGCAAGCCAATGACATTATCTTGAAAGAAAATGACAGGATAATTAGTGACAAAAATGAAATTGCCAATCTGCTTAATGACTACTTTGTTCACATTGCTGATAGCATGCCTGAAATACGAGAAGAGGATTACGGTGAGGATTATGCTAATCATCCCAGCATCAAAGCAATCCATGAACACAGGGGCTCTAGTGCTCCAGCTTGTTTCAGCTTTCATCGAGCAAGTGAAACCCAGGTCGAGCTATTACTAAAAGAAATCAATGTACGCAAGTCACCTGGTCACGATATGATCCCACCAAAGTTGATTAGAGAAGCGGCAGCTGTTATTGCGCGGCCTATGACAAGTATAATTAACTGTTGTATTGAACATTGCTGTTATCCTGCTAGATGGAAGATGGGCATGGTGACTCCTTTGTACAAAAAAGACGATGAGTTTTGTAAGATCAACTATAGGCCCGTAACTGTGCTCCCTGCTCTAAACAATATTTTTGAAAGGCTTCTATCGGGGCAGATGTATGAATTTTACAATGGACTCTTATCAGACTTCATAAGCGCGTATAGAAAGTTTCATAGTTGCGAGACGTCTTTGCTAAGGCTGACGGAAGACTGGAGGATGATTCGTGACAGGGGGAAGCTCGTTGCGGTAGTTTCTATGGATCTCTCAAAAGCGTTTGATGTTATTCAGTATCCACTCCTGCTTTCGAAACTGAGGGCCTATGGTATGGACGACAAAAGTTGTGCCCTAATTAGGAACTATCTCTCTGGCAGAACTCAGAGAGTTAAAGTCGGTGACACCTTTTCGACCTGGGAAAGCGTCAAGCGTGGGGTCCCTCAGGGGAGTGTGCTAGGTCCTATGCTATTCAACATTTTCATAAACGATCTTTTCCTCCACGTTAAAAAGGCCAAGTTGAACGCTTATGCGGATGATCATCAGGTGTACTACTCCCACGTCGATCCGGCAGCTCTGGAAGCATGCGTATCTCATGATGTTGGCGTGGCCAATCAGTGGTACCATGAAAATGGGATGATAGTTAATGAGAGCAAGCACCAGTGTTTAATCCTCGGTGATACGGAGTATGGTTTTTCCTTCCCAGTAAAGGACACGTTAGAGATTTTTGGAATGGAAATAGATAATAAACTGAATTTTTCTAAACATATATCAAATGTATGCAAAAAGATTAATAATCAATTTAATGTTATGTTGCGCTTTCGAAAACTCATACGCAGGGAAATCTTATTCAAACTTTACAAAGCATATATTCTACCTCATTTTTATTATTGCTCCTCTGTCTGGCACTTTTGTGGAGCGCGTGATGCGGATAAACTTGAAGCTTTAAACAAAAGAATACTTAGATTTATACTTGGAGATTACTCGTCTCCATACAACAATCTTCTCTCAAAAGTCAACTCTACTTCGTTATGTAACAAACGCGTTCAAAATTTCCTCATACTGTTATATAAGAGTTTGTTTTTCACTCATTTTCCTGCTTATATGAAGAATATGTTTTCACTCCGGTCCTCTTCTTATGATCTTCGTGGCAACTACATTCTTTCACTAAGTAAACCTAAAACAACTACCTATGGTCTTAACTCCTTTTCTTACTTTTCAGCTAAGCAGTGGAATGCACTGCCGGACTTTTTTCGTACCAGTTTTTTTGCAGACTTTAAGACCAAAATACAGGATGTTACCTTCATATAGATTCTTTTTCTTGACATACTTAAACTTAAAATTGTAAATTGTTAAATAATATTTTCTTTTCTTTTCTTTTATGTACATATTATTATTAATATCATTTTATTATTATTACTTAGATGAATGCATTTAATGAAACGAATTTATATATGTATTTCTATATTATTTTCATGTAGTGTTAGCTCGAAGATATTAGCTAGTTAGCTACTCTAAAATTCGAGTATAAATAAAGTTTATGTTATGTTATGTTATGTTAGGTCGAAGGTTCTTTGCAAAGTCAAATCAGTTTGCCTTGTAAGGCAGTTCACGGCGGTCGTTTGCCTAGAACAGATAGCGCAAAATTTTTTTTTGCTAGCCCAGTAACGCATTTTTTATTGGAGCAGAGCTAAGCTGATGCCGGCACAAAATATTGAATTTGCTCAGCAACGCAATCGCGATTGGCTTAGAGTTGACGGCATCAAATCGTGATCTGGGAGATCCATAAAAAATGCGCAGTTTCGTTCTTTCTAGGGCCGATAATTGTTTACCGCTTGAGGCAGAGGGGGTATGGATAATTTGGTTTGGGTTAGAATTTTTGGACCATTATGGGAAACTCTCCACATACCCCTCCCCTAAGCCAACATTAACACTTATTTCTCACTTAGGGCAAAATGTTGGCTTAGGGGAGGGGTAGGTGAACAGTTTCTCAGAAACGTATAATGTGGTCCTTTTTGGCCAAAACTCTGATTGTAGAATTTTTTTCCCCTTCATGCAACGGTGTAAGATTTTTTTACTACATTACACATTACACATGACACGCTATGAAAGATATATTTCTTTTCATTGTTGGAATTGTTTACGCCAGATATTTCCCTGCAAGAAATTTTTTTTCCCTCGAATTCAGTATGCCGGATTTTTTTTTTCTGAAATCACCCATAACCTGCCGAACGGTAAGCTATGTCAGTTCAGCGTGAAGCAGCTCTTCTTCTCCTTTTTTTATTTGGCTTTATTTACAAGTTTAAAAATGTGTTACTGTGAACAGGATATATTTCTGCAGTATGAAATCCTTGAGTTGCATGGTTTAATGTATTTTATAATCGATTCCTAAATGTCAGCGAATAAAAGCGGTTATTGTTGCGTTCCGTACTATGAAGATCAGCGGAAACAAACGTCCAATTTGGTTCCCTAAAGATGATTACATCTCCTCATTTCAACTGTTTCATTGAAATATTAGCAATAGCAACATTATTAATATTAATATCAATAATAATAATAGCTTATAATTTAATTGAAGATCTGGATTCGCTACCGATGACTGAGCCACAATTCCGATTTTGAAATAGCAAGCACGTCGTTATTCGGAAATTATTACATTTTGCGTTATTACATTATGCGTTAGAAAAGTTATTACAATTTGCGTTGAAAGATTATTACATTTTGCGTTGAACATTTTATTACATTTTTCGTCAATGTTATTACATTTTGCGTTAGTATTACATTTTGCGGCGATTCTTATTACATTTTGCGTTAATATTACATTTTGCGGCGATTATTACATATTGCGGCGTAACAGACGTCATACTGATGCCAAGCGCGCTATTGTTGCTTAGCATTTGTGTATGTTTGGTGTCTCTACATGGGGGGACAAATGACTGGTATCTACGTTTGAGTTCAAACTAGTCATTAATTTTCACTGAGAGAGTATTCACTCTTAGTACAAAATCTCCGAAAACAAGCTAAAACGGTTGACTTATTTTTTCTAAAACGCTTTAGCAACCCTTTCCTCAAATTTTAGTCAACTTTTTCAATTAACCTAAATACAGGGACTAAACAAAGTTTAATAAACCGTGAGTAAAAGGGAAGTTCGAGAAGCCCTACCCGTAAAATTGATGTTCTGTTATTTCATAATCCGACCGACCTTATCCGCGTTGGTAAACTAAAGGACAAGGAAAAAATAATTATTCCTTTTCAATCAATCCACCAGCAAAGCATTCTTTTTTTCTGTGTGAACTCAGACGTTACTGAATTATTTAATATTAATTCATTCTTTTCAAAAATTGCAACATCACATTTTCACGATACTACGAAAATACGAAAATTCATGTCAGTACTGCCGTGCACAGAAAAGGTAGTTATACTTGAAAGGAAAGGACAAAGAACTTGGAGAACCCAGTCATCATCTCACTGAGGATTAAGAGCTCAGAATCTATCACCTACCTAATAAACGGTGAAATACATGAAATTAATAAATCGAAAAAAGAATCATGAAAATGAATAAAAAGCAATAAGCTTACATTTATCTGTAGATTTATCATATTTATTCTAAGAGAATCCTACTGTTGAAGCTGACTTGAACAATTTTGTAGACACAAAGTATGCCAATCAATAATTAAGACGTCAAGATGTTTTACCAGTGATGACTAGTTACTAAGCCCCGGGTGACATTTTCTGCTTTTTCATAATAACTGTCCGATCACAATCGGGAGCGGTTCATTCCCTGTCAAGGCCTTCAGTATGGCAAGTCGTTTAGCTGTGTTAGCGCTCTTGCTGGTTTTTGCTGTTTGGGGAGTTTGGCTAAGCTACGTTGCAACTGCTCGCGTTGAAGGTGAGGCCAGTTTACAGATTTAGCCATTTTTCATTTTCAGGCGTTCTTCTCCAACATCAGTTTATAACCTGAGTCATTTGCGTCTTTAGCTGCGAAGATCTTCTTTGCAATTATTTCAGCTATTATATACACAAAAAGACCTTGAAGGGTCGCAACTGTAGGAGACTTGAAATTGAAAGATTTTGTCCAGCGCGCCGACGACTGAACCGCCACCTGAACCGTGAGCCTGAGCTACATACAACTTAAGTATGTTACAAACGCGAATTTTTCAGTCAGGATTAGGTTAAGTTAGGTACAATCTGTGGATATTTAACTGACACTCAACGGGGATTTTGCCATCGCGAGAGAAACTTTAAAGTTATCACGTTCAAGTACATCACATAACGGACAGTTATCTAAGCAGTAATAAGCTGCATTTTCATCGTAAGAACATCCACTTTGCAAAGGAGATCGAAATATGGGTTATAAATCTAGTACAAAATTTCCAAAACAAGCAAAACTTTTTTTTTCTTTTTTTCTAAAAATGTTTACTAGAAAAGCAACCTCTGCATTAAATTTTAATAAACAATTGGAGGTGAAATCTGATCATTCTTGAATTATGTTACACGCCAACTTTCTTTAAAATCTATAACAGAGAGTGAATAAAATCTAAATCGTCTTTAAATGGGAAGGTCGAAAAGGCCGGTTCCCTTGTAGTGTTTTCTCGCTCACCGAGATTTGAAGAGAAAGCTCCGTTACCGTTAGAATGCTGGCGGATGTCGGCGGGAAAGGTTTGAAGTCAGAGGTACTCCCATTAATAATGACCTATACGTGGAGACTCCGCCCGAAAGGGGCCCCAAATTTGTAGCGTAGGGATTTTACTATAGTTGAAGTATATGAAAAGAGAGGAAAAACTTTCACTTCGGTCTGTAAAAAGGCCCAAAATAGCTAACAGGTGCATTTTCTGTTCTGGTTTTGTAATTTATTTATAGCGGAATTCTCGCGTGCGCGAAGCCGAGTTCCATTGGTAAGAAAATTTGGCTATCTAACCATCCAATAATTTTTGGTTCTGAGAAAATCATCCTTACGTTCGTCTGTAGGTAATAACTTAATCCACTCATGTAAGCTGGGGTGAAATTTTGCATTTCAAGCACCTGCCGCGCGTTTCGGCATGGCCACCCGGATCCTTAGAAAGAATAAAAGATCGAATAACAACAACAAAGCCGATTCTTTCTTTCGACTAAATTTCAATGTCTATACATTGATGTGGATAACAGAGAAAAAGCTAGACCGAGGAATAAAAAACAAAGGAGACCAATTTGGTTGGGAGTGAGAAAAACATTAAATTTTTATACTGGCAGTGAGAAAATGAGAAATACTAGTGGCCACCAAGGTGAAAATGATCATGAGCGGCAATGAAAAAAAAAGGGAACAGGAACACATAATACATTTGCTCCATAAAACGCGCTACTAGGAAGTTTTTGAAAGTTTCACGTTGTAGTCGTGCAAAAAAACGACAAAGAAATGTACAAAAAAAAGAAATTGTACTGCACCCTGCAAAGTTCTTTTTTTCCTAATCAGACCTTAACTGATTTTATTTTGGGCGTTTTCGTTGCCATCTTAGCATTACACGATTTTATATTTTGTTTGAGTAAACTGAAAATTAACGAGAGCCTCGCCTTTAGCCCTAGCTAAATCTAGATATCATTTTAAAGGCAGCACATTTACAGCAGTCAAAAGGGAGACAAAATTAATGTTCTAAACTAGATTTGTGAAAGGGGTACCATGTTGGCAATAGAAGTTATATAAAGAGGGTACCCTTTCTGGCTAAAATAGTATTAAAAAGAGTAAGGGGTTGGACATCGGAAGGAGCCGTCCCGTCTAAAGTTTTGTTGAGTACCCCCGGGGTCTGAACAGTCTTGAATAAGAAAACGCATTTCCAGGTTTAATGCGAAAATGGAATTGGATTATAAATGAGCGCGAATAAAATTTTTACACTGGCCCGTTTGAAGGTCAAGTAATACGAGCAACATTTACCTCAAGTTGTCGTACAACATTGTTGCATTGCAAGTTTAAAAGCGTTGTTGCCCTTATTTCCACCTTCGCTCCCAACTTGTCACGCAACAAATTTCAACGTTGCAAGTTGCGGCAGCATGTCGCGCAAAGTAGGCCTGAGTTCTAACTTTCAATTTCATGATTTGCGTCACAACTTGCTATGCTTCACAACACTTGTGATTGGTCAATTTTCCCGCACCAAAAGCGCGGGAAAGATGTGAGTAAGCGCGCGCTTGCCCTCGGGCAAATTTTGGGCAGGAAGTAAATGGCCCGTTAGGAAGAGCGCAATTTGCGGTTTTTGACAATTTTACAGGTCCTCTGTGTTTCTTGCAAATTACATGAGAGAAATCTTGTTATTACTAATTAATATACATACCATTATTGCAGTGCAATAAAGTCAATCAAATTATCTCTTAATTATATCATTTCTGTTTCAGGAACCTGCGGACAAAACAACCGACGCATCACATTTCTGACACCAGTCGGTGGGTTTTACCTTGAAGGACACGTGTTTTCAAATCATTCTGTGGAACTAAACCTAGACTGCCAAGACCAATGCGCCCTTGCGAGGGAATGTGTTTCATATAACATTGGTCCAAAGATCAACAACAAGATGGCCTGTGAACTCAGTAATTCCGATCACTTTCAGCACCCAGAAGATCTCAAACCAAGAAAGGACTGGATGTACAGAGGGACAAAGGTATGATCTTTAAACTGTGTAATGTATATAACTTTTTTTCTTGTAATAATTGTAAGTGTGTCATGACTCAATAAAAAGATTGTTGTTGTTGTTGTTCTTATTGCAAATAATGTTATCAAGTCAAGATAAATTTGGATCATTTCCACAATCATGTAGTGGTTGATTTACGATAATTCCAAGCTACTGATGATAAAGATGATAACAATGTAGGTGTTGGCGGTATATGCAGTTTCCTATAATTTATTTAAAATTCTAAATCTCCTTTTCGGATTGGCTGAAATCCGCCGTCTAAATTTTCACAATTACACTTTAATTTAAAAACCTGGATGATTTATGTCCATTTTTCTGCTATACATGATTAAGTGTTTTTATTGGACGCTCTACGACGGTCGCCTTTTGGGAGTGAAGAAAAAAATTCAAACCTTAAGGGCTAAAAAAAAATACAGTTGAACTGCCATTAAGTGCCCACATTATTATCGACTTTCGGTTTTCGTTTTTGAGCCTTTTTGGACTGCCGGTCGCGCGAGATCTTTTTTCGTTCCACGAGCGGTATTTTGTTCCTTTCGTTTAATAAAGTTTGAATTAAAATTATTGCATAATTCCAGCAAAAGAATAATTGAAAGGTTTAAATACGAACAGGTTTAATCGTATTTATTGCTGGTTTTCAGTGTCACGCCATTCAAAATAGATCAAAATAAAGTCAAAACTATCCAATAGGACACTTTCGATATATTAAAATTCAGCTTGATGGTGAGGCTTAGAGGACACAAACAAAAGAAATGAATAATCATGTTCGTTCAGTTTCCTTTGTTTGTGTCCTCTAGGCCTCGCTGCCAAGCTGAATTTTAATATATCGAAAGTGGTCTATAGATAAAGTCCACAATCTGGGAAATGAAAGGAGGTACATATACAAAGACCCTCGCCAAAATTCAGGTCAGAGGAATATTTCGTATACGAGATATCCGAAGAAATGTTTTACCCAAATTATAGAGATTTGTCATTAAAGATGTGAATATTGTTCATCGTGGTGTCAGATAGGAATGAACGTTTATTCGTTTGTCTCACGATAGAATCGCTTGAAACTTGTACAGGAGAAACAGGCCTCTGTTTCACCTCATGTTAACCTAACATCACAAGTCGACAAAAGCAAATGGGTGATTAACTTATCATCACGGCCTCTTAATGATGCTGAGGTATCATTACTAGAGAAAGGGTTAAATTTTGCAGTAACACCAACCACCATTCCAGCCACTGAAATTGTCGCTAAAGTTGAAACAGCCATAAGAACGCTTGACTCAGAACAAGCTGACACAATAAGGAGAACCGTTAATAGCGTCCTTCAAAAGGCTGAGCCACCAAAGCCCAACATCACGAAGGAAATGCATGAAGCCCTTAACAACATAAAAAAAGACGACTCTATTATGATACTACCAGCCGACAAAGGTCGCGCAAGTGTAGTTCTAGACACTAACACCTATCATGAAAAAATGAAAACACTAATCGAAACGGGTCCATATCAACTCCTTAATAAAGACCCCACGGATCGACTCAGCCGTAAACTCACTGAGAAGCTTCTTAGTTTGAAACGAAGCGGGCATCTATCAGAAACAGTCTACAACAAGATCAGGCCTCAGCACAAACAGCCACCTAGGATCTACGGTCAGCCTAAGATACACAAACCAAATGTACCATTGAGACCTATTGTATCGTGCATAAACACCTTTGCTTATGATTTGTCGGCTCATTTAGCTGACATCCTGTCCCCACTGACAGGCAAATCGGAGTACGCAGTTTCCAACTCTACTCATTTCGTGAATACCATCAACCATGAAAGAATACAAGAAAAGGAAATCATGGTGTCATTTGACGTAGAATCTTTATTTACGAACGTGCCAATCGAAGATGCCGTAAAGGCCACACTTCACAAACTAGAAAACGATCCCGGTCTTGCCGACCGCACAAACCTAACACCTGCACAAATTGCCGACCTTTTAAACTTTGTTTTACGATCCACGTATTTCCAGTACAATGGATCAATTTACGAACAAAAGGACGGAGCCGCTATGGGGAGCCCTGTCTCCGCGGTTATAGCCAACATCTTCATGGAAGATTTTGAGGAGCATGCGATAGCAAGTGCGATCTACAAACCTAAGATCTGGAAGCGATATGTAGATGACACTTTTACTATATTAGATCGAGACCAAGTCGACGGCTTTTTACAACATCTTAATAACCAACAGCCCACTATTCGTTTTACCATGGAAACCGAGAAAGATGACAGCATTCCCTTTCTCGATACGTCAGTTATAAGGGACTCAAACGGCCTTCTTACTACCAGTGTATACAGAAAGCCCACACACACTGATCAATACTTAGCCTATGACTCACACCATCCTCAGTCAGTGAAGCGTGGTATTGTTAAGTGTCTATATGACCGAGCCAAACACCTCATAACAAAACCATCAGTTATCGCTGAAGAAAAGAAACATTTATCATCGGTACTTGTTTCCAACGGTTATCCCTCTTCGTTCATACGAAAACTTGTTAAAACCACAACACCAACAGCCAACAACGAACCCACGCAGGAATTTAAATCTACCGCGGTTTTACCCTATATTAAAGGTGTATCAGAGGTTCTTCGCCGCTGCCTACAACAACAAGGCGTTCGCACCGTCTTTAAATCTGACACAACTCTTCGGTCTTACTTAGTACGACCGAAAGACGCCCTAGAACCAGGTAAACAAGAAGGTGTTGTATACAGAATTCCATGTGAATGCGGCAAAGTATATATAGGCGAAACAGGGAGAGCAATGCAAGACAGGATAAAAGAACATGACAGAGATATACGGCTTGCTCATACACAAACCTCCGCAGTTTCGGAGCACGCAAACGAAACGGGGCATCTTCCTTTATGGAATCAAGTCAAGTTTATCGATCGTGACCCTCACCGATACACACGTAGGGTCAAAGAGGCTATCCAAATAAGACTTCATTCTAATAACATCAATAGAGACAACGGAATCGAAATTCCCGAAGCATGGATGCCTACGATCAGAAAACACAACAGCCGTTCAACTACAAAGCGGACCCCTGAGGGAACATCATCTGCTAGTCGGAATAATGAGGATCGAAATACACCAATCACAGTGAACCAACGTGCATAAATAGCTACACGTAAGCAATCGACCTCATCGCCTGATGAAGACTAGCAGTATTGCAGTCGAAACGTCGCGATCAATATCTCAAAGCGATTCTATCGTGAGACAAACGAATAAACGTTCATTCCTATAGAGATTTGTATGGAGACGCCCTGCTGGTGCTCACCTGGATGAGCTCCAACATGGCGGAAGGAAACCAACAGAAACATCTGTTACCGAGTTTTGCTACAAAAGCGTGAATTTATTCCTCGAGAAACTCATAAACATTAAAGTAATACTTTTTCTAATACATGAACTGTTTAAATAGCAAAATTTCCTGAAATAAGTCATTTTTTTAACCCACATGACAGCTCTCTTGGCCGTCATGTAAATGCCGCGTCACGGAAAAACTTAAAAATTCAAGCGTACTCTATCACAAAACCAATAACCCTTTTGAAGCAAAAATTTGTATGAAAATTAGTTTTCAGCTGCTCTAATGCATCGTGAAGGTAAAATCTCGGAAGGATCGATAGTTTTCTAGTTTGAATTTTAGTGACGTCATGTGAAAACCAACAATAGCGAAGCGTCTTGTTTACAGTGAGTTTCGACCACCACAATTTTAATGACA
The DNA here is from genome assembly GCA_038088405.1 of Porites divaricata. Taxonomy (NCBI): domain Eukaryota; kingdom Metazoa; phylum Cnidaria; class Anthozoa; order Scleractinia; family Poritidae; genus Porites; species Porites divaricata. The sequence goes on from JBBMOI010000016.1 coordinate 10,722,593, forward strand.
TCCTTATCCTCTCTTGCTGTACTTGCTGAGGCACACAATGTATCGAGTACGGTTTCTCGAGGTCGATTTGTTCATCGAGGCCGGTTGAGATATCGAGCTCGATAAACTCGTATCGAGCTCGGTTGCCCACATACCTAAACCGATCCATAAATTTTTAGACTGTCTGCGAACGGTAACCACACGTCGTTTGATATTAATAACAAAGTAGATCTCAGTCTTCGTTTACGGCAGGTAAAACCCTCCACGATTTGAGTATAATAATTCTTTACGCTTACAATTAAAATTCTAATGACTGATGAGTTTGGCAACAAAAAAGATCGCATAGATGATGATGCAGATGATGATGTTAGGGGATAATGTTGATTTCAGATGAATTAATTTCAATACTGCGGTGATGAAGACTCAAAAGTTCATCATAGCAGAAGCTGATGTAACAATTAATTGAAACTGCGTTTCTTTTAACAGAATCTTTGCGCCAGTCAGCCCTGCCTGAACAACGGAACGTGCTACATGGGGTATACCGAGAAGAACTACGTTTGCGCTTGCAAAGCTGGCTTCAAAGGAGAAAACTGCGAAATAAAAGGTATTCTCACCCGGGAGGGGTACTTGGGGCACTCTGGAGTTCAAGTGACGCGGATGATCGAACGGGAGAAAAAATCAAAACCTAAAACAAACAAACTAAGCCGAAAAAATCCCATGCCGTATTTCCGAAAAAGCATTCAATGATAACACGAAAAGTAAAGACATTAGAAGTTGACTGTTTGTGGTTGTTTATTCCTCATACCAACTAAGGCGTTCCAAACTAAATCGTCCTTTTCCAATTAAGCAAATTCCGCTAAAAAAGGGCAAATTTGCCTCTTATACAGCGAAAATTCCGACAGAGTACTGGCGATATAGGGTTTTTACCAATATCTGAGAAACACACAGTTGAAAACCTGACTACTTTATTATATCTCTAGCGAAAAGTACAGGTTTTTTTACTTCTAAATTGTTATCATTTTTCGCGGACTTCGTTTAAATGTCGTCTCATACATAGAAAACAGCTACGAAACCCTCGGAGTCCTTCACAGAAATGAAAGAATAGCATACAAAAGCGTTGTAAAACGCGGAACGCGTTTTTATTCCGTTGACCGAGAAGCCAGCTTGTCGATCTAGCAATCTTCTAAACAAGACCAATTTTCGGCTTTCGTAATACCTAGAAATATTATTTGGTGATAGGTAAATTGCTACTAAACAGCCAGGAAACCAAGCTCTGTTATTATTATTTTTGGCTCCGATTTTCGCACCCAAAATTTTACCCTTAATTTAATGTTCTCAACCAAACAGAAATGTTGATAACTTTTGAGTCCGATTTTCGGACACAAAATTGTTCTTTCAGTCTACCATTTATGGGTTGTAGCTGACAGTGGATTTTTTTGGGTCCGATTTTCGGACCCAAGATTGTTCTTACAGTCTACCATTTATGGGTTGTGGCCGACGATGGATATGTTTTGAGTCCGATTTTCGGACCCCAAACTTTTCTTTGAATATCTTGATTGTGGCCAACGTTGCATATGTTTTTGTGAATCCGATTTGGCGACCCCAAATTTTTCGTTTTCTCGACTATCTCCGCCCAACGGACCTTTTGATAACTTTTGAGTCAAACATTCCACTTTTCTTGGCATATGTCTGCTGACCACGGATGCATACAGCTTTTAAGTCTTGTATATCGGACCCAAGTTAACAGGAGCATTTGCGTCAAATTTCTTAATAATACGTCGGGATCACATACTTTGTAATCCGAACGTCCAATAATTTACTATCTAAACTTGCATACAAATTACCTACAAATTTTGTGTTACACTTTACCGTCAACTGTCAGAGTTAGGTTCTAGTCAAAATAACGACTAGAAAGGGCAAAACGCGTAAGGGCCATCGCGTCAATCAAAATGTAAGGAAAAACGATTACCAAAACCTATTTTCCTCGCCCCTTGGGCGTTTAGTTGTCAGACAGGATAGGCTCACATTTTTATGCTCTTTTGACCTGCTGCAAGTATTTCTCACGTAAAGGCCAGAGAGACACAGACTTTACTATTTTTGGTTGGACTGATAGGACTGGCAATTGTTAGACATTGATACTGAAACTTAATGTATATACTTTTTTGATTGTCCAGAAATTAGCAGATAAAATGTCTGAATTTGATTAGAAATCTTACTTTTTATAATCATGGCGCCCTTGCGAGTTTATACCTAAAAAAATTATCTAGGTTGTTCAGTAGAGTTTTTTCAGCGTCAATCCTGCTGTAGATGTCTCTGGGATAAGTTGCGGTCTCTGGCCGGAGGTACTTGTCTCGCGTTAACGTGAAGCTGGAAAGTAAAATAACTTCGGAATCCTTAGGCAAGTCTAGTGTCCACGCTACGTTTCTTCGTTTCCTTCTAAAGTAGTCGGGCTTCCAACTAGACTCATAAGTGCCTTTCCAGTAGTGTATTGTGACATGGCCATCATTTATAGAGGTGACCTTCCCAATGACTGGTGTTGGGTCCCAGTCGAGAAGATTGACGGCTATAAAGGAGCCTACTTCCAAGTCTCGAATAACGTTACCTTTTGGAGTCATGATTTCACGAATCACGTGATTAGGTGACGAACTGATAAGTCCATCAACGATTCCTAGTGGTTGCTGGACTACTATAGGCAAGAGGTAGTCTTATTAATAAATGACCCCTTGATGGAAAGGAAATAAAAAGTATGTTGATCAAACTTGCGATTTCACTACTACAAAGTTGACTGGCAACGAATTTTATTGCTATAAAATTGAAGCTCTACAATTTTATACTTTTACATGGTTTGACTTCGAACCCTTGTCACGACACCTACATCTGTTTTATCGGTAGAAATCTCGATTCACGGACTACAATGTTAGAGGATCACGATTCACAGTGTGATATAGTTCACGAATCACGACTGTTTTTCATATGAGTTTTCCCGATTCACATTCTGTTTACCGATCAGTTCACGAATCACTCGTAAACCCCCTTAAAAAGCCCTGAAACGTATCAAACTTTGGGTTGCATTTTTGAGTTGACAATGACACACATTTTCGCTCCTTTTATGGCCATTTTCATTGCGTTCAGGAAAGCGCCACTATTGTTCGCAAAACAGAAGTTGCGATTACCGACGCGTAGCAAAATCATCAACCGCGAAATTCAAAAACTTCGGAAGCCACCGTAGCCTGGTTACAATGCATTTAATATTTCCTGTTACCGCGAAATTCTCCGCCGCGATAAGACAGAAAAAAGTATTTACACGCAAAAAAACTTGCCGCGAAAACATTTACCCCACAGATGCAGTTCAGCGAGGTATGTTTTTTGTGAATAATCCAGCCCACCGTGAGTTAACTAAAGCAGTTTTAGTCGTAAATGAATAATTTGTATAGGGACCCGTCTTCAAGCGCTCAACGAGAATAGCTTTTCATTTGTAACGGACAGCACTTCATTGTGTGTCGGAAACCCAATCACCTGTGACTGTCGTTTAACTGTCAGCCGTCTAAAGGTCTAAGAGGGGAGGAACACTTGATTTTTAGGAGAACAAAAGGAGGGATCAGTCGTAACTGAAAACCCAAATAGTGGAAGTATTCAGAGGGGGGACCACTCAAATTTGCTTAGAAAATGAAGACATTGCGGGGGGGGGGGGGGATCGCGAAAGTCATCAAAAGTTATTAGAGGGGATCACTTCTGTGAAGTAACATTCAAAGGGGGGATCGGCTAAATTTCACCTTGTTTAGCCCAAACTCCACCGCCCCGCCCCCCCCCCCCCCCCCTCCCCCAGGCGATAAATAATGAGACCAGTCCCTAAACTTTTAACCGTCAACTGTCAAAATTGGAAAAAGTTAGCAGTCGTCAACCCGTCAAAGCTACCACCCATTGAGACCTTCTTTTAAGACAAAATCCGTTCATCTTGCTGCCTTGTTTACGACAAGAGACCCTAATTCATTTCAAGGCCCATGAATTTGTATTAAAAAATAATAAGTAGACATAACAGACTTTAGATTTTAAAATTGTTAATACTTTACAAGATGTAGACCGAGCGTCGCCAACCTTCACCCTGTTTAAGATATCCGGTCCATTAAAGACACCCTTTTCACGACGCTAATAGTAAAATTGTATGCCCTGTTTAAGATTTATGTCCCCGAAAACCCTACCCTGTTCAGCGGCACATGCTCCTTTAGGGCAAATAAAGAAGAGCCCCCACCCAATACCATCCCCTCCCTTCAGTGCCTGCATCAAGAAGGTTTAAAGAACCATAGGTTTCAGCTGCCGAACAACTCTGAACGTGCATTAACACGCAATGACGAAATTTTCTTTCTACTTCTAAACTTAGGATGCGACAACTCTCTATAGGGATTCAGCTCAATGCAAGACTGAAAATTCGCAAACATTTGCGATATTGAGGGAGCCGGATAACGTGCAACAACAGGGAGTTTTAGCAACGACGACGGCGACGGCAACGAGAACGTCAAAACATCAATAGGTTTATTAAGAAAAACAACAAGTTTGCACGTGCATCACGCTTTTTTGTACATTTCTTTGCGTTGCTGCACGACTACGACTTGAAAATGCCTAACTTCACGTTTCACGGAGGAAGTAAATAAGCGACAACGAAGTGTTCTTTCTCTTTCTAAACTAGAGTGCTGTCCCCAAGAAATTACTACATTAGAAATTTTCAGCGAATTGGAATAAACGCGATTAAGTTTGAAAAAACGCTAATTCATTTTAAAAGTGACGTTTTCGCTGCCGTAGCCGTCTTCGATGCTAAAACTTCCTAATGTTTGAAAGAAGGCGATTTCACTTTAATTATTACTTGCGTTCTATAATCCTCGTCAAAAATCTTGAAATACTCGTGTGCGTTTCCCCTTCCCCAATGTTGATTTGGGCATTACAGTGGTCTCTGGAGTGCTTCAACATACGTGTGGCTCAACGTTGGGGAGGAAGAGGGCACATTACAGTATGAGGAGTAAATCTCAAGAATTTTCTAGAAAATTCAAGAGAGGCGGTGTCTGTTTCAACGATTTGTGACGAGTATTGTAGTCATTGTCGTCATCATCAACGTTGTTAACGTTGCAGCAACGTCGATGGTGACGGTAGCCATGGACCCCAAATCTAATGACAAGAACTCGCCTTATTTGTCAAATTTCTACTAAAAGTTTTTCTTTTTCTCTATATTTTTTACAGCCTGCATAGATAACCACCACTTTTGTTCTTACTGGGCAAGAATAGGAGAATGCCAGAGTAACCCTGGTTACATGTTATTCAACTGCAGGAAAAGCTGCAAGCAGTGCAACTGATAAAGTATCAAACTTCTTCCAGAATTCGGGGAAAATTTAAAAAAACGAATTACAGTGTGTCACTTATTTTTTATTCTTTTTGGTTCAGAAAACAGCGCTCAGGTAGTTATAAGAGGGGAAAGAACGTGAATTTCCTATGTCAATTCAATATCATACTAAATTGTGAATGCTCTTTGCAAACAGTTAGATACAAAAATTCTCAAAACAAGATGTAAAAACCCCCTCTTCTGGTGACTCTCTTACATGGCATCGAAATATGTCATTCTCCACCAAAGATCAAGACAATGACCAAGCTTCTTGGACGAGCTGTGCTATTTTATTTGAGGGAGCCTGGTGGTACAGTGCTTGTCACAGCTCCAACTTAAATGGTCGCTATCTTAATGGGGATCACTCTTCTTATGCCAACGGTGTAAACTGGCATTACTGGAAAGGCATTATTACTCCGCCAAACGGGCTGAAATGAAAATCAAACCAGTAGAAGCCTAATCTGTACAGTTGAGCCTTGTATACGGACACCGAAGGGACAAAGCAAATATTACGGATCGAGATATCCGTTTTAAAGAAGTCACTACCATTACGTCACATTTAAGACTCCTCTGATAGTTTTAAGTAGCCTTCCCAACAAGCATTATTCAGGGAGCTCAGAAGGCCAAGGGTTCTGGTTGTACCCGGCAAATGCCGCCTGACGAACCCAAATAACGCCTGTTGCGCTCAGGCTAGTATTAAATGACCAAAAAGAAGTTCCACAATTGACTATAAACTGTATCTAAATTGATTAATAAACAGTAGTGAAACACTGGAGGCCATTTATTCAATGAAATAAAAATAGAATAAAACTCGTCTCAGAAAAGATGCGTCTCTCGTGAGACGCCCACATCCCGTATAAATTGGCACATTTTGTCTGAAATAAGACGCGACTTATTAGCTAAGATGTTTTACTTATTCATTTATTTATTTAATATTCACTTGTTTTATGTAAAGAACAACTCGTACCACCTGTGTTTAGATAAGGCGCTTCTCAGCCAAGGCGAAGGCTTGTATCAATGACTCGTTCGCATCAGGAGCCGATTACCAGCCCCTGTTCGCGTCTTATAAAATACGCGATCGTAAATTACGGCTGCGTTATTTTAGCACGCGCCATGTTGGATTGCCTTTGCTACTGGCAGCATTTAAATGAAAACGATTCTTTGCCAAGAAATAAGCCTTGAACGCGAGGAGAGGAGTCAATTTGTCTAGTAATTAAGTTAACACACGTCACCGCATACATTGATTTTCAAGTGGTATAAAATAGTTGCGTTGTTTTTGTCTACAATTAACATTATGAAATTCTAAATTCTAGTAAGAGAGGGTTAAACGTTATTAAATGCAGTTTCAAAAATTTTTCAAACACGTTGTTTCATATAGGTGAATCTTTGTTTACACTTTTTGCCTCATTAACATATGCTTATTATTATCTGATGACGCTAATAAAATAAAATCTCTGAATATTAAAAAGGGCCTAACAGTTTCAGTTATCTCTAAAAATTTGAGCCCAATAGAGCGTTTTCACATGACGTCACGGCGGCCATATTGGTGTTCCAAAACAATGAAACGGCGGCCATGTTGGTGTACCAACAAAATCCTCTGGGAGTTGAACTCTTTTCTCATGTAAATGCTTTCTTTTGTTCCAATAAATTAGCATAGCTGCTGGCCACTTAAGTGAAAACGCTCTATACACTGAATCGTTTCGGTGAAATTCTCTTCTAAAAGCTCGAAATTTTACAGAGAATGTAAGGCTCATTAACTTTTTTTGCCACATAGAAATTTCGCAGTTTTTGATGGCTGATATTTCCTTCAATATCGCATGCAAAGAGCTGCACAAATTACTCAACTAAATCAACTCTTTCAATTGTTGCATTTAGTTCATATATACGGCCACGGCTTCTGTGAGTTAAGTCGTATGCTAAAGAGGAAAAATGTAAACAATGACCCGTCAGCAAAGATTCGCCCATATAGAGTGTTTTCACTCAAATTTATTGGTACAAAAGAAAGCGTTTGCGTAAGAAAAGAGTTCAACTCCCACAGGATTGGTTTGGGACACCAACATGGCCGCCGTTACATTGTTTTGGGACACCAATATGGCGGCCGTGACGTCATGTGAAAACACTCTATAGAACGAGACAGTTTAAAGAACACTTTCAAGGAATTCTTGACCCAGATCACCTTGGCGGAAAATACTCCGGTCCACTCCCCCGCTGCACTTTTGATGGCGTACAAAAGACGTCAAAGTCCCTTTCGCTCGTCAAATCACGGAAAATTCTCCAGTATGTCCAAGCCGGGGGGTTCGGGGGTTTACATTAAGTGGTGCATAAGCTCCGACAAATTGATTCAAATGTGCGTCGTCTCTGCTAGATCGCCTGAAGCATCACGTTTGCGACAGTGTACCAACCTTTTCCATCTTACGCCAATCAGTAGCTAAGCAATGTAAAACGAAGAAAAAATTCTTGTTGATTTAAGAAATGCTGAACACTAAAAGAGTTTTTTAAAATGGGCACATTATAATATGCTGTAAGCAACGTTTCCGTTTGATTATAAACGCGAAATTTGTCGTTCTGATTAAACTCGACTAGAATTTCATTCTCGTTTCAGTCGAAATCAATGGAGCCGTTTAAGCGGATTGTCTCAGCTCTTGTCATCGTATTTTGGTTCTTTCACATTGGGCAAGAAATTAAATGAACAAGACATGCAGAGAATGAGTTTTAACACGTTTTCAGAAAATACAAACAATATATTTGTTGTGTCTATTTTCACAAAAAAAAAAACAATAACTTCTAAAACCTAAAGCACCAATTATAATATTGCAATTTGCCTTAGTCTTCATTGAAAATTAACTTTAGGTTTTCAATTATACGTCAACTTTTTTCATTAACTTAACTACCGAGAATAAACAAAGTATCATAAACCATGAGTAAAAAGAAGTTCGAGAAGCCCTACCCGTAAAATTAATGTTGTTATTTCATAATCCGACCGACCTTAAAATTATCCCCGTTGGTAAACTAATTTGAAGAAAAGGAGAAGGAAAAGATAACTTTATTCTTTTTCAATCAATCCACGAGCAAAGCAATCCTTTTATTCTGTGTGAACTCTGAGACGTTACTGAATTATTTAATACTAAATTCATTCTTATCAGGCATTGAAAGCGGAAAATCGATCTTGAATTTAATCTTAAAATACTCTTTTCAAAAATTGCCACATCACATTTTCACTATACTACGAAAATCCGTGTCAGTACCGCCGGTTATCAATTACACGTCAACTTTTTTCATTAACTTAACTACCGAGAATTAATAAACAAAGTTTAACAAACCGTAAGTAAAAGGGAAGTTCGAGAGGCCGTTACTGAATTATTTAATATTAATTCATTCTTATCGGGCATAGAAAGCGGAAAATCTATCTTGAATTTAATCATAAAATACTCTTTTCAAAAATTGCAACATCACATTTTCACGATACTACGAAAATACGAAAATTCATGTCAGTATTGCCGTGCACAGAAAAGGTAGTTATACTTCAAAGGAAACGAGAAAGAACTTGGAGAACCCATGCAGTCACGGCATCTCACTGAGGATTAGGAGCTCAGAATCTATCACCTACCTTAATGGTGAAATATATGAAATTGATAAATCGAAAAAAGAATCATGAAAATGAATAAAAAGCAATAAGCTTACATTTATCTGTAGATTTATCATACTAATATTCTAAGGGAATCCTACAGTTGGAGCTGACTTGAACAATTTTGTAGACACAAAGTATGCCAATCAATAATCAACTATCTAATTAAGACGTCAAGATGTTTTACCAGGGATGACTAGTTACTAAGCCCAGGTGAAATTTTCTGCTTTTCCATAATAACTGTCCGATCACAATCGGGAGCGGTTCATTCCCTGTCAAGGCCTTCAGTATGGCAAGTCGTTTAGCTGTGTTAGCGCTCTTGCTGGTGTTTGCTGTTTGGGGAGTTTGGCTAAACTACATTGCAACTGCTCGCGTTGAAGGTGAGGCCAGTTTACAGATTTAGCTATTTTTCATTTTCAGGAGTTCTTCGCCTGCAACAACAGTTAATAACCTTTTCATTTGCGTCTTTAGCTGCGAAGATCTTATCTGCAATTATTTCAGCTATTATATACACAAAAAGACCTTTAAGGGTCTCAACTCTAGGAGACTTGAAGTTGAAAGATTTTGTCCAGCGCGCTGACGACTGAACCGCCACCTGAACCGTGAGCCTGAGCTACATACAACTTAAGCATCTGTAGATATTTAACTAACACTCAACGGGAATTTTGGCATCACGAGAGAAACTTTAAAATTATCATGTTCAAGTACATCACATAACGGAACTTTATCTGAGCAGTGATTATAATAAGCTACACTTTCACCGTAAGAACATCCACTGTGCAAAGGAGATGGAAATATGGGTTATAAATCTAGTACAAAATTTCCAAAACAAGCAAAACTTTTTTTTCTTTTTTTCTAAAAATGTTTACTAGAAAAGCAACCCCTGCATTAAATTTTAATAAACAATTGGAGGTGAAATATGATCATTCTTGAATTATGTTACACGCCAACTTTCTTTAAAATCTATACCAGAGAGTGAATAAAATCTAAATCGTCTTTAAATGGGAAGTTCGAAAAGGCCGGTTCCCTTGTAGTGTTTTCTCGGTCACCGAGATTTGAAGAGAAAGCTCGGTTACCGTTAGAATGCTGGCGGATGCTGGCGGGAAAGGTTTGAAGTCCGAGGTACTCCCATTAATAATGACCTATACGGGGAGTCTCCGCCCGAAAGGGGCCCCAAATTTGTCGCGTAGGGATTTCACTATAGTCGAAGTATATGAAAAGGGAGGAAAAACTGTCACTTCGGTCTGTAAAAAGGCTCAAAATAACTAACAGGTGCTTTATCTGTTCTGCTTTGTAATTTATTCATAGCGGAGTTCTCGCGTGCGCGAAGCGGAGTTCCATTGGTAAGAAAATTTGGTTATCTAACCATCCAATTCAAGAAATTTTGGTTCTGAGAAAATCATCCGTACGTTCGTCTGTAGGTAACTCAACCCCCTCATGTAAGCTGGGGTGAAATTTTGCATTTCAAGCACCTGCCGCGCGTTTCGGCATGGCCACCCGGATCCTTAGAAAGAATAAAAGATCGAATAACAACAACAAAGCCGATTCTTTCTTTCGACTAAATTTCAATGTATACATTGATGTGGATAACAGAGAAAGAGCTAAACCGAGGAATTAAAAAAAGGAGACCAATTTGGTTGGGAGTGAGAAAAACATTAAATGTTTATACTGGCAGTGAGAAAATGAGAAATGCTAGCGGCCACCAAGGTGAAAATGATCATGAGCGGCAATAAAAAAAAAAAAGGGAACAGGAACACATACGAGATTTGCTCCATAAAACGCGCTCCTAGGAAGTTTCTGAAAGTTTCACGTTGTACTCGTGCAAAAAAACGACAAAGAAATGTACAAAAAAAGAAATTGTACTGCACCCGGCAAAGTTCTTTTTTTCCTAATTAGACCTACTGAATTTAATTTTCGCCGTTTTCGCTGCCGTCTTAGCATTACACGATTTTATATTTTGTTTGAGTAAACTATAAAAATTAACGAGAGCTTCGCCTTTAGCCCTGACTAAATCTAGGTATTATTTTAAAGGCAGCACATTTACAGTAGTCAAAAGGGAGACAAAATCAATGTTCTAAACTAGATTTGTGAAAGGGGTACCATTTTGGCAATAGAAGGTATATGAAAAGGGTACCCTTTCTGGCTAAAATAGTATTTAAAAGGGTAAGGGGTTGGACATCGGAAGGAGCTTTCCCGTACAAAGTTTTGTTGAGTACCCCCGCGGGGTCTGAACAGTCTTGAATAAGAAAACGCACTTCCAGGTTTAATAAAAAAATGGAATTGGATTATAAATGAGCGCGAGTAAAATTTTTGCACTGGCCCGTTAAAAGGTCTAGTAATACGGGCAACATTCTCGCTCAACTTGTCGCACAACATTGTTGCATTGCAAGTTGCAAAGCGTTGTTTCCCTTATTTCCACCTTCGCTCCCAACTTGTCACGCAACAAATTTAAACATTGCAAGTTGCGACAACATGTCGCGCAAAGTAGACCTGAGTTCTAACTTTCAATTTTATGATTGCGTCACAACTTGCTACGCTTCACAACACTTGTGATTGGTCAATTTTCCTGCACCAAAAGAGCGGGAAAGATGGTGAGTAACCGCGCACTTGCCTCGGGCAAATTTTGGGCAGGAAGTAAATGGCCCGTTAGGACGAGCGCAATTTGAGGTTTTTGACAATTTTACAGGTCCTCTGTGTTTCTTGCAAATTACATGATTGAAATCATGTGATTACTAATTAATATACATACCATTATTGCAGTGCAATAAAGTCAATCAAATTCTCTCTTAATTATATCATTTCTGTTTCAGGAACCTGCGGACAAAACAACCGACGCATCACATTTCTGACACCAGTAGGTGGGTTTTACCTTGAAGGGCATGCACGTGTTTTCAAATCATTCTGTGGAACTAAACCTATACTGCCAAGACCAATGCGCCCTTGCTAGGGAATGTGTTTCATATAACATTGGTCCAAAGATCAACAACAAGATGACCTGTGAACTCAGTAATTCAGATCACTTCCAGCACCTAAAAGATCTCAAACCAAGAAAGGACTGGATGTACAGAGGGACAAAGGTATGATCTGTAAATTTGTAATGTATATAACTTTTTTTCTTGTAATAATTGTAAGAGTGTAATGAGTCAATAAAAAGATTGTTGTTGTTGTTGTTGTTATTGCAAATAGTGTTATCAAGTCAAGATGAAGTTTGAACCATTTCTACCATCATGTAATGGTTCATTTATGATAATGCCAAGCTACTGCAATGATAAAGGTGATAAAAATGTCGGTGTTGAGGGTATATTCAGTTTCTTGTAATTTATTTAAAATTCTAAATCTCCTTTTCGGATTGCATTGGCTGAAATCCGCCCTTTAAATTTTCACAATTACTCTTTAATTTAAAAACCTGGATGATTTATGTCCTTTTTTCCGCTATACAGTCATGATTAAGTGTTTTTATTGAACGCTCTACGACGGTCGCCTAACTTACAAAAAAATATATTACATAACGCCGCACACCAAAAAGAGCACAGTTTTGGGAGTAAAGAAAAAAATTCAAACCTTAAGGGATAAAAAAAGAAACAGTTTAACTGCCTTTAAGTGCCCACATTATTATCGACTTTCGGTTTTTGTTTACGAGCCTTTGTGGACTGCCGGTCGCGCGGGTTATTTTTTCGTTCCACGAGCGGTATTTTGTTCCTTTCGTTTACGTTTCATTTAAAATTATTGCATAATTCCAGCGACAGAATAACGGAAAGGTTAATATACGAACAGGATTAATCGTATTGATAGCGAAACGTCTTGTTTATAGTGAGTTTCGACCAGTACAAGACTAATGACATCCTTATCCTCTCTTGATGTACTTGCTGAGGCACACAATGTATAATAAATTTTTAGACTGTCTGCGAAAGTTAACCACACGTCGTTTTTTATGATATTAATAATAATGTAGATCTCAGTCTTCGTTTACGGCAGGTAAAACCCTCCACGATTTGCGTATAATATTTCTTTACGGTTACAATTAAAATTCTAATGACTGATGATTTTGACAACAAAAAAGATCGCATAGATGATGATGCAGATGATGATGTTAGGGGATAATGTTGATTTCAGATGAATTAATTTCAATACTGCGGTGATGAAGACTCAAAAGTTCATCATAACAGAAGCTGATGTAACAATTAATTGAAACTGAGTTTCTTTTAACAGAATCTTTGCGCCAGTCAGCCCTGCTTGAAGAGCGGAACGTGCTACATGGGGTATACCGAGAAGAACTACGTTTGCGCTTGCAAAGTTGGCTTCAAAGGAGAAAACTGCGAAATAAAAGGTATTCTCACCCGGGAGGGGTACTTGGGGCACTCCGGATTTCAAGTGACGCGGATGATCGAACGGGAGAAAAAATCAAAACCCAAAAAATCCCTAGGGCTAATTCAACAAAAACGAAGAAAATCCCTAGAGCACAAACTAAGCCCAAAAAAATTCCATGCCGAATTTCAGAAAAAGCATTTAATGAAGTTTTCCGCATCTTGTAAAGTCATTCTAACAACAGTCGAGGCACCCAAGAATATCTTCTGTTTCAACAATTATACTACTACATGATAAATTTCTGAAATTTGAATTGATTGGATTAGAGCAATGTCTTATTATGGTATTTCAGCTTAAAGTGATAAGGCTTCGAAACGCTGTCACTGCATTCGTGCTTTCCAGTTTACAGCAATTGTGCTGAGCTCTACGAAGCCGGTTTGCGAACCAGTGGTGTCTACACTATCGACCCTGATAATGCTGGAGCCTTTGATGTTTATTGTGACCAAATAACTGCTGGTGGTGGGTGGACAGTGTTTCAAAAGAGGCTGGACGGCTCGGTTGATTTCTATCGCGGATGGGACGACTACAAACGAGGCTTTGGAAATCTGAATGGTGAATTTTGGCTCGGACTAGAAAAGATTCACCGACTGACAAAACAAGAAAGCAGGCTTCGGGTAGACCTGGAAGACTTCGAAAACCAAACAGCTTACGCTGAATACGACTCCTTCGGTGTTGGTGATGAACAGAGCAAGTACAAGCTGGGACGTCTTGGACAATACGCTGGTAAGACATAATACTACACAGGAGCCTATATGATGGACTGGCTGTTCTGGCTGCCTGGAATAACCATGGGGGCTAGAGGAGCCAGGCAGCCAGTTGACATCAACATTGAATAAAATTAAATTATCAGGATCAAAGGCGCGGGATCTGGGATCCTTAGTCGTGGGATCGGGATCAGTAGTGCTGCGAGGTGATCAGGGATAGTTTTCCGACTGAAAAAATGCTTTAATGGGAAGAACCTGCCCTCGTTTAAAAACTCAGATGTATTTTTGGCGTAAGGGTGTTACGAAAACTAAGACCTCCTAAAATCGAATCCTTCGAAATTTAAAATCAAATTGTAGCCGAAATAGGTCTAATCTGTCAAATTATCTTCTGCCCGAGCCTTTCCACCGAGTTTTTGGTCAAATTTAACGGTAAATTTAGGAGTCTTAGTTTTCATATTTTCGATAGCAAAGACCCCTCTTAGTTTTCGTTATTACGAAAACTAAGACCTCCCCAAAAAAACGATCCGTATAATATATATGAAGTTACGGTTTATAGTCTTTGAACGGTAATAATTCAGACAACCAAAAACTATTCAACTTTGGGCTTCCGAACTCGCATAATTAACTGACTAACGGTGCGTGAAAATGACAAGACTTTAATCGTTTTTCATGTCCTCGAGATAGAACGGAGAAAACAGTTCTGTAATAGTCAGGCAAAATTGAAATAGAGAGTTTTCAGTTCTACTTTGTGTATATGTGCGTGTGTTTTGTTGATATATCCGAGTTTTAGCGCTAAATAGGATATAGTAAGCCGTTTCTCGCGTTGCTAGGTGATTGCTCCGATTTTCGTTTTAATAGACGGTCCAAAAACAGGGCTTAAGAGCGTGTCTCCGTAAAAACCGACCAGTGATTTCGGATCAAAAAATTAATTTCCCTTATATTCTGGGATATTAAAGTCTTTACCTGATTAGTTACAAAAATGCATTTTGTTTGACCGAAAATGCGAAATATAATTTTTTACGAATTTTTTAATTTTCGACCGATTGGCACCGGCGCCATAGCCTTTGAAACTGCAAAAATCGCCTACATTGCCGGCGCGACAGAAAAAAAGCAACTCGTTCAAGAAGCACGATTTTCTTTTTAATATACGGATACACCACTCTAGATGTCCTAGCCATATCACAGTTCCGAATTATTTATAAATTTTAACGGCAAGAATCTTTTTTCTTGCAAGCGTTATCGGCCTTCCATCAAAACACGAAAATAGCTCAACTTTGAGGGCAGTTTAAAAAAGTGTGGCACCTGTCTGAAACTTGCTATCTGTATTAATACAAACTAGAAATGATAGTAAAACGTAAAAAGGAATAAAACTTTTGTGCTCTTGACGTTTTCGAACTTGACCGCCGTTTGAATTTCCAGAAATTTCGAAGACAAGATAATCAACGAACACTTGCCTTGTTATTCTTCTCCTTTAACTTCGCTGTTTGTAATGTCCTTCTTGGTTTGTGGAGGAAACTATTGTGCCTGAAGCAATCGCTTTTACTATACAAATATTGGTTTTCTTAACATTAGTCCTCCAACGGCATTTTTTGTCTTGTTTGTGATAAAAGTAATGGCACTCGTTGCTGGCCGCGAGCGTGACACGGTTGTTTCGTGACATTCAAATTTTTTTCCGATGACCTTAGATGTAATTGCCTTTGAATCGCCATACATCGATAAATTTACTTCTTTAGTTTAACGTAGATGCATTGAAAAAATTGACTCGACACATTTTAGAGAAGGAAATTGAGAATCCGCTAAAACGCTACCAAGGGAGAATGAGGTGACGCTACTAAAGTTCGTTCCAGGCCCCACTGTTGCGCGGAAAATCATTGGACTGGACTAACACGTCGAGGATTTGTTTAAAATGTTTCTACGTAATTATGTACAGGTAATAAAACCCAATAAAGCTAATAAAAATGTGTACAGCTCTATAAAATGATTCACAAGGGCTAACGTACTGGGCCGTGGCCACGAAACGTGAACTCTTGCCCTCTTTATTTGTCACATAATTATGCATCCGAAGAGCTCATGTAGCTTTTGTAGCTTTTCCATCAGGTAGCGGTAAGCATTAAGACTAAGAACCTGGGTCTTAAGGTTTCTTGTTAGCGCATATTTTTATGCCTGTAGAAGAGCAAGCAAGGCACTGGAAGGATTTTTGTTATTTCGATCTGACAATGGAGCGCATGATCTAAATCGTTGATCCCCAGCGTTTGGCGCTATTACTTCAGCAATGCATATTTCTTTTTCCATGTCTGTTGCTTCATTCCACCTGCCTCATAGTATGCCGTTGTCAATGATTCTTTCTTTATTGTCAAATTTTCGCGTTGTTTCCTGAGTCACGTGCATCTACTCTACTAAAAGCGAAATGTCGATTAATATTAAATTGACTTTCAAGAATACTAGAAATCTGGATGCAGAAAAAAGAAAAAGTTTGTAAAAATATTCCGTGCAAATTTAACATAAAGCAAAAATCCAGAACTTCTTTGTAAATATAACCTAGCCTGCGTAGCATGGCGGTTTTGTCGCGCGAACGATCATTGCTCTCGCCCCAATCTCCTCGCGGTTTCACAGCCCTCGTCCGCCTTCGGGCTAATATGTAACACGGAAAGGAAAAAAGACGAAAAAAGGATTGGAGGTCACATTTGGAGATCGACCTCGGGACTTCTCCCATAGCAGGCCGCGCAATAACCAACTGTACCAATTCTTGCCCCTCAAAAGCAAGTGCAAACGCAAAGTAGCGCAGTAGAAAGCCTACCTGACCGAGTAGGAATTATGATCCTTTTTTAGCTTTTCATTGATCCTAAATGAAGGAGATGTCGAC
This sequence comes from Porites divaricata, assembly GCA_038088405.1. Lineage (NCBI taxonomy): Eukaryota > Metazoa > Cnidaria > Anthozoa > Scleractinia > Poritidae > Porites > Porites divaricata. The sequence goes on from JBBMOI010000016.1 coordinate 10,739,497, forward strand.
ACCTTCTTAAAGGGCGCCAGTTTCGAGCCAGTTGCAGCCCAGATTTTATGATCAGTTATATCTCACACAAAGGAACAGACCCGCCCTGTCACGAATATCAGTTCTTATTTTAAGTGGTTCGTTATATCTTCCTGTCATTTTCACAACGTACATACTGAATATTTCGGACCTCGAAAATCTCTTCAAGGAGAATTTCCCAAGTCCGAGAAGGAAAACTTTGATGAAGAAATTGCTACCCCTTGTCTGCTTGGTGTCCCGGGGGGGGGGGGTACTCTCTTACAAGAGCCTAATGGGGATGTGCCGCTGGATGGGGTCGCATTTTCACAACTGGAGACAATTATGGGGTCGCATTTTTAATAGAGTTACTAGAATGGGGTCGCAAATTTTCGAATTTTGGGGGTAACTAGGGAATCAAAATGGGAAGATTCTCGGTTAAAAAGATCAGAAAGTTGTTTCTTAAATTTAACAATAAGCTTGCATGGCCCGGCTTTTTAAAGGATTGACAAAGTAGATGCATAAATAGAAAGTGACTAAGCTGGGATCGCAAAAATTACATTTTCCAAAATGTGACTAAGATGGGGTCTATAATTGGCCGAAAAATAGACTAAAATGGCGTGGGGGCTCTGAGAGGCCAGCGGCACATACCCAGCAAACATCAACCCAAGTACCCTCCCCCCGCTTCCCCCCGCCCGGGTTGGTGTCCAGTCCACGAGGACTGGGCATGAAATACAAAGTCACGCATACAACTACGCATACAGCATTTCAAATAGATAACCGGGCTAAATCGCTTTGTTAGCGTCTTATCGCGTCACATTTGCGAACAAATTAGTTTTATTTGCCCAAGAAATTTTACTGCCATATCTTGAGGAGTCGATCTTAATGAAAAACTATTTTTAGCAAAGACCTCAAGGTCGGGTGTCACGAACCAGTCACGCTCGCGGATACGACATTTTACAAACCAGATAACATTGCAACAAAAAAGGTATAAACGCGGAATCATCGGTCAATATAGTTTCAAATGATTAAGAAATAACCTTAAAATGAAAAAGAACTAAGGTTAGATCCATCAAACCATCAAGTGAAGTTGGACTTTCACGAGCAAAGCAACAAGGCAAGTGTTCGTTAATTATCAGGTCTTCAAAATTTCTGAAAATTCAAACGGCGGTCAAGTTCGAAAACGTAAAGAACACAAAAATTTTATTCCTTTTTACGTTTTACTATCATTTCTAGTTTGTATTAATACAGATAGCAAAGTTCAGACAGGTGCCACACTTTTTTAAACTGCCCTCAAAGTTGAGCTATTTTCGTGTTTTGATGGAAGGCCGATAACACGTGCAAGAAAAAAGATTCTTGCCGTTAAAATGAATAAATAATTCGGAACTGTGATATGGCTAGGACATCTAGAGTGGTGTATCCGTATATTAAAAAGAAAATCGTGCTTCTTGAACGAGTTGTTTGTTTTCTGTCGCGCCGGCAATGTAGGCGATTTTTGCAGTTTCAAAGGCTATGGCGCCGGTGTCAATCGGTCGAAAATTCAAAAATTCGTAAAAAATTATATTTCGCATTTTCGGTCAAACAAAATGCATTTTTGTAACTAATTAGGTAAAGACTTTAATATCCCAGAATATAAGGGAAATCGATTTTTTGATCCGAAATCACTGGTCGGTTTTTACGGAGACACGCTCTTAAGTTACTTCACAGGCAAGCCTATTGTAATATTCCCTCATTAGTAACTCTATACCAAATTAGTATACAGGAAGACACTGACTAGGCACTTCAATAATATGGAGGAACGCATTTTTTCTCTAGGTTAAAACAATGGGTGACGTCATAGAATCGACCTTATGTATGTCAATGATTTACCTATACCTATACCTATACACCAACGAGGCTTAATTTCCAACATAGTATACTACTCAGGTACCTTTTTTTGAATAGCTTGCCCAGCTTACTCCATCCGCAGTGAGCTGGTAAACTACTTACAGTTATGTCATGGGGTAACTCAACCGAATATAACCGAAATCTACATCAGTAAGAGGATTAAGTCAGATGGTGAGGTATACAACTAGAGGTCATGTGGTTGAAAAGAGTTGCTCAACTGGTGCTACCAAAACGACGACTGAGAAAAAATTAGCTAGTGCAAACCCCACTTATTCTTAGTTGATCAGCCAATCTTACTGACATTTTTTTGTGTGAATAAAATTTTGTTAAATGGAAGTGACCTCGTTTTAAAAGGAACAGGGCAAAAAACAAAAAGTGCTTGGTTTATTACAAACGCTCTATATGGGAGGGTATTATGATAGAAATGTTGATAGCTAATGGGACTCACTGGAGTAAAAAACTCTCCAGTCAGTAACTTGGCTTGGACTCTGCTGAAAAAGTCGAGAGACACTTTATTTTGTATTTTATTCAGGTTTTATCCGGAGCAACTGTGTAGACTAGAAAGTTTCACCCGTTTACCTTTACTTGCAAGGAAAAATAACGCCTAGTCAATGTTCAGATACAAATAACCAAAGATTAAAGAGTGTGATAAGTAGACTGTAGTGTAGTTAAGGTTAAATGCCCTATTTTTAACGGTAAAAATGCCCCTTTTACTTATTTGAAGTTCTGCTACTCTCTCACTTTCCCTCCGAAACGCCTAAAGAAAGGTTATTTAGGACCATTAATAAAAATTCATGGTAAGAAATGAGGTTTTTGTTTATCTTTTTAGGAACTGCTGGTGATTCTCTTGCACGGCATCGTAATTTGCCATTCTCCACCAAAGATCAAGACAATGACCAAGTTTCTGGCACGAGCTGTGCTATTTCATATGAGGGAGCCTGGTGGTACAATGCCTGTCACAGCTCCAACTTAAATGGTCGCTATCTTAATGGGAGTCACTCCTCTTATGCCAACGGTGTAAACTGGTATCACTGGAAAGGCTATTATTACTCCGCCAAACGGGCTGAAATGAAAACCAAACCAGTAGAAGCCTAATCTGTACAGTTGAGCCCTGTATACAGACACCGAAAGGACAAAGCAGCTACTATATATGGAGATTTCCGTTTAAAGAGGTCACCACGACAACGCCAGTCGTCACATTTAAGACTCCGCTGATAGTTTAACTGTAGCTTGAACATGCAACAAGCGTTATTGAGGGTGCTCAGAAGGGCTCTGGTGCTCGCAACCTAAAACCCGCCTGGATGACCCAAATGACGTCTGTTGCGTCCAGTTTAGTCTTAGTGTTAAGCAACCAAATAGTAGGTAGTTCCACAATTGTTTATAAACTGTGTCTTCATTGATTATTGTACAATATAGTGAAACACTGAAGGCCATTTGTATGACTCGTCTCGGATAATATGCCTCGCTTCCATAAGACGCGCACTTCTGGTATAAAGTGACACATGTCTGAAATTAGAAGTTACTTATCAGCTAAGGCGTTTATTATTATTATTATCATTATTATTATTATTATTATTATTATTATTATTACTATATGTTCTAGAATTAACAGTTGGTTTCGAGTCCAACCTTAACAACAATGCAGTGCGAAAGAAAGAAAAATATGTGAACTTGATCAACGAAATGAGTAGAAATTACAGATGTGTGAGATTTGTAAATCTCTCCATGAGTTCCCTTGGCGTTTTCTCCGATGAATGCTCCACGTTCTTAGACATGATGTATGACATTGGCATTGACAAAAAGCAGCAACGTTATATAATCAAGAAAATGATAAATATAACCATTAGAGCAACATATTATATCTTTTGTTGTAGAAACAGGAACTGGGATAGCCCTGACTTACACTGTAATGCAATTTTTTTTTTTTTGGATTTTGTTTTGTTTTGTTTTTGTTGTTTGTTTGTTTGTTTGTTCGTTTTTTAATAATTCAGTCGCAAGCAGCATTTGTAAATTGCCTATACGTAGCGAGATTTACAATTGTACAGTCAAAAACACAAATAAAGTTTTCATTATTATTATTATTATTATTGTTATTATTATTGATTTATTTTATTTAAAAAAACAGTTCGTACAACCTGTGCTTGGATAATTAAACAAAATCTGCCATAAATTATCTCCGCCTTAGGAGCCGATTACCTCCTAATCGTGTGTTATATAAGACGCGATTGTGTGGTATGCTGGCGTTATTTTAGCACTCACCTTGTTGGATTGGCAGCATTCAAACAGAAATGAGTCCGCGCCAAGAAATAAGGCTTGAACCAGACGCGAACCATTTATACGAGCCGTTTGGGTCTTATGTAAGACACTATCCAGCTCACGTCTTACTTAAGACGCGTATTTTTCCCTGGATAAATGACCTGTATAAGTCTATCATGCCCGGGGGGACTCCGCATACGAAAGGGGTGGGGATGCTCGTCGGAAATTTTGAATTAAACCCCTAAAGGAGAGCGATACGGGCGTGGCCCAAGCTTTTTTTCACCCCTAAAAGAAGCCATGTTAAAACACAGACAAATGAAAAAAGCAGTGACTTTTAATGATGACAAAGACATTATCATCGAATACTTTTACCCATAAGTAGTTTTTAAAAGCATCGTCATAAATCTTCAGTTTATCATAGTCGCTTATTGCATCTTTGGCACTTGGTGGAATAGCCAAGCTGAAAATGTTAAAAAGAACTGTAACTGCAACATATCATTAAACAATATGTACATTATACGCTATATACTCTGATCGCCGAAATATCAAATATATATTTTTAAACGACACCTTCACGGCTAGATATAATGGCGTTTTGCCCAGAACATCCTAAGTGAGACCAAAATCCGAAATTTACACCCGTAAGCGAGACGTGCGGAGTTCCCCCCTCCCGGGCTATCATGATCAGTAGCGTTCTACTTTGCATATCTGCGCGGAAAGACCGATTAGCGGTAATCCGGGATTAAAATTGTCTGCCCATTTTTGCATCCACCTTCCTAATGTGCGGCTTACATTTTGAGTTATTATTACTGTAGTCGGAGTAAAGGCTCAGCAATTAATATTTTGTGAGGTCGAGTTACATGTTCATAGACAAGAAACCCTTTGTCTTAATAATCCTGCATGGTTTAAACATTTTTTCTTCGGGTTAAAACCATCTTTCGAGGAACCGGGCCTAGAGTTACGGACTGAGGTTTCAAGAGAAACGATCAACAACGCACAAAGCAGTATGCACACTTTCTCTTTGGATATGCATTTTAAGTTGAAAACAATCATAATCGTTTTCATTATCATAATAGTCATAATCATAATCTTATAATAGTAAAAGTAGAAGAAAAAGAAGAAGGTCGGAAGACTGGACGGCGACGACGACGACAAAAAAAAAAGGGAGGGTAGGAATCCACATGGTGGCTCTTCACTTAACCATGGCCGACAACTATTCTAATGTAATGAATTATGTCTGGAAAAATAAAAAAACATGTGCAATGTGAATAAAAGAAAAGCAGTTTGCATTAATATAACCGTGCATGTATTGCAGCTACAAAGAATCACCACCTGATAACGGAATGTCCGTTATAGAGAGGTTAGTTTACAGCTATTTTGAGAAAGGTTGTCGGAAGAAATGTGCACGCGACAATCCCGAAAGGTACTATGGGATTTGATCAATACACTGTTCCTGACACTGCAGCTATCGAACCTACTTTTTTTTTGCTTTCCTTAGCACTCGCAAACAAACGTCCACGGCCTCTCGTGCAATTCTTTCAAATTTCTTCGAAGAACTGAGTGAACTCAAAACCACCCACAATACCTTTCGGGGTTGTCGCGTACACTTTTTCCGACAACCTTTCTCGAAATAGCTGCATATGAATTATCCCTCCTGTCTCTTTTGGGTAGAGCCAGACTTACCACAAGTCGACTGCGTGAGCGCTGAAGGCGCGAGGGACGCTCGCAAAGCGAGCGACGTCCAGCAGAAACCGGAAATGGGACTTGAAAAAGTCTGGGTAGAGACTCGAGGCGCCTACATTGGGTGTTTTGCGAAAACTCTCCCAAAAAGCAAATTTCATTTTCAAGATGATCGTTCTAGTCGGTTTGAGTCCTTACATTTCGGGTAATCGCCCCCTTCCTGGTCCTTTTTCCGTTTATATATGGAGTCTCTTTTGTCTTTTCACAGGAAAAATTGTGAGAATTTTGTCAGAAAATTGTCCGTGATAAAGACGTGTTTTATTGTGGTGGTTCGACTGTATGTAATTTGCAGTTTCTTTTTTTTACATTTTTTGGTAAAAGATACATTTTTAGCAATTGTCAGGTACAACAGGGGTGCCGTACTTTTATATAAGAGATCTTAACATACCTTAAATTGTATAATTGACCCCCTCCCCCCTCCCCTCTCAAAGAACGTCTCTTGTCTAATAAACGCCCCTATAGCTACAATGTTTGTATTAGACGCCCATCTCTAATTTGTTTATGTATTTTCAAGGCATTCATGGAAATAAGCTCTCCCGTTCCTTTAGTTCCTTTTTTTTAGTTATTGTTTCCCGCTCTGATCTCGAGCCACACTCCACATGATCTGAACGCCTAGAACAGGCTAGAGGTCGCCTGATGTAACGGAATCCGGATTCCTGAATTTAAGAACGTTTTGCTTGTGGGATCCACAATCTGGGAAAATTTGCTTGTGGAATCCCAAATCCTGGGCTTTGGAATCCGGAACTGAGAGCTCAGGGAATCCGGAATCCCACCAACAATTGCAAACTAGAATCCAAGTTCCACCGACAAAGACTGAAATGTACCACCTGGGAATCCGGAATCCGCGGCGTGGAATCCAGAATCCAAGACTGTCTCGGATTCCCTTACGTGGGGCGTACGTGGTTACGAGTTGCGAAGCAGCCCAGAAACTGCATGCAATGGACATTCTAGGATTACAAGTGAATTAACATATACATATGCCAGACCCGTAATTCACTCAATTACAAATAAAAACGCCTTGCTTTAAGTAGTGCATAAGCTCCGACAGATTGATTCAAACGGTGAGTCGTCTTTGCTAGATCGCCTGAAGCATCACATTTACGACAGTGCACCAACCTTTTCCGTCTTACGCTAAGCAGTAGCTAAGAATTGTAAAAGGAATAGAAAATTCTTGTTGATATGAGAAATGCTGAACACTAAAAGAGTTTTTGAAAATGGGCACATTATAATATGCTGTAAGCAACGTTTCCGTTTGATTATAAAAGTGAAATTTGACTTTCTGATTAAACTCGACTAGAATTTCATTCTCGTTTCAGTCGAGTTCATGTAGCCGTTTAAGCGGATTGTCTCAGCTCTTGTCATCGTATTTTGGTTCTTTCACATTGGGCAAGAAATCAAATGAAGAAGATGATGTAGAGAATGAGTTTTAATTAACACGTTCTCAGAAAATACAAACAATATATTTGTTATGTCTATTTTCACAACAAAAAAAACAATAACTTCTAAAACCTAAAGCACCAATTATAATTTCAATTTGCCTTAGTCTTCATTGAAAATAAATTTTATGTTTTAATGGACGTCACACTGATACCAAACGCGCTATTTTTGTTTGTTTTTACAACATTTGAAGTCATTATATTTCTATATTTGGTGTCTACGGAGGGACAAATGACTGGTATATACGTTTCAGTTCAAACTAGTCAGTAATTTTCACTGAGAGAGGATTCACTCCTAGTACACTCCTAGTACAAAATCTCCAAAACAAGCTAAGACGGTTGGCTCATTTTTTCTAAAACGCTTTAACCACCCCTTCCTTAAATTTTAATCAAAAGAGTTGAAATACCGCTTGCAATACCCGTAAAATACCGGTTTTCAATTACAAGTCAACTTTTTTTCATTTTTTCATTACTACCGAGAATAAACAAAGTTTAATAAACCATGTTCTGTTATTTCATAATCCGACCGACCTTATCCGCGTTGGTAAACTAATTTAAAGAAAAGGAGAAGGAAAAGATAACTTTATTCCTTTTCAATCAATCCACGAGCAAAGCAATCCTTTTATTCTGTGTGAACTCTGAGACGTTACTGAATTATTTAATATTAATTCATTCTTATCAGGCATTGAAAGCGGAAAATCGATCTTGAATTTAACCTTAAAATACTCTTTTCAAAAATTGCCACATTACATTTTCACTATACTACGAAAATACGAAAATTCGTGTCAGTACTGCCGGTTTTCAATTACACGTCAACTTGTTTCATTAACTTAACTACCGAGAATAAACAAAGTTTAACAAACCGTAAGTAAAAGGGAAGTTCGAGAGGCCGTTACTGAATTATTTAATATTAATTCATTCTTATCGGGCATAGAAAGCGGAAAAACTATCTTGAATTTAATCATAAAATACTCTTTTCAAAAATTGCAACATCACATTTTCACGATACTACAAAAATACAAAAATTCATGTCAGTATTGCCTTGCACAGAAAAGTAGTTATACTTCAAAGGAAACGAGAAAGAACTTGGAGAACCCATGCAGTCACGGCATCTCACTGAGGATTAGGAGCTCAGAATCTATCACCTACCTTAACGGTGAAATATATGAAATTGATAAATCAAAAAAAGAATCATGAAAATGAATAAAAAGCAATAAGCTTACATTTATCTGTAGATTTATCATATTTATTCTAAGGGAATCCTACAGTTGGAGCTGACTTGAACAATTTTCTGGACACAAAGTATGCCAATCAATAATTAACTATCTAATTAAGACGTCAAGATGTTTTACCAGTGATGACTAGTTACTAAGCCCGGGTGACATTTTCTGCTTTTCCATAATAACTGTCCGATCACAATCGGGAGCGGTTCATTCCCTGTCAAGGCCTTCAGTATGGCAAGTCGTTTAGCTGTGTTAGCGCTCTTGCTGGGTTTTGCTGTTTGGGGAGCTTGGCTAAACTACAGTGCAACTGCTCGCGTTGAAGGTGAGGCCAGTTTACAGATTTAGATATTTTTCATTTTCAGGAGTTCTTCGCCAACAACAGTTAATAACCTTATCATTTGCGTCTTTAGCTGCGAAGATCTTATTTGCAATTATTTCAGCTATTATATACACAAAAAGACCTTCAAGGGTCTCAACTCTAGGAGACTTGAAGGTGAACGATTTTGTCCAGCGCGCTGACGACTGAACCGCCACCTGAACCGTGAGCCTGCGCTACATACGCGAATTTTTCAGTCAGGCTTAGGTTAAGTTGGGTAAAATCTATAGATATTTAACTAACACTCAACGGGAATTTTGCCATCACGAGAGAAACTTTAACATATATCATGTTCAAGTACATCGCATAACGGACAGTTATCTAAGCAGTAATTAAACTGCACTTTCACCGTAAGAACATCCACTGTGCAAAGGAGATCGAAATATGGGTTATAAATCCAGTACAAAATTTCCAAAACAAGCAAAACTTGTTTTTTTTTTCTAAAAATTGTTACTAGAAAAGCAGCCCCTGCATTAAATTTTAATAAACAATTGGAGGTGAAATCTGATCATTCTTGAATTATGTTAAAAGCCAACTTTCTTTAAAATCTATTACATAGAGTGAATAAAATCTAAATCGTCTTTAAATGGGAAGTTCGAAAAGGCCGGTTCCCTTGTAGTGTTTTCCCGGTCACCGAGATTTGAAGAGAAAGCTCGGTTACCGTTAGAATGCTGGCGGATGCCGGCAGGAGAGGTTTGAAGTCCGAGGTACTCCCATTAATAATGAGCCAGACCTATACGGGGAGTCTCCGCCCGAAAGGGGCCCCAAATTTGTAGCGTAGGGATTTCACTATAGTTGAAGTATATGAAAAGGGAGGAAAAACTGTCACTTCGGTCTGTAAAAAGGCCCAAAATAGCTAACAGGTGCATCTTCTGTTCTGGTTTTGTAATTTATTCATAGCTGAGTTCTCGCGTGCGCGAAGCGGAGTTCCATTGGTAAGAAAATTTGGTTATCTAGCCATCCAAGAAATTTTTGTTCTGAGAAAATCATCCGTACGTTCGTCTGTAGGTAACTCAACCCCCTCATGTAAGCTGGGGTGAAATTTTGCATTTCAAGCACCTGCCGCGCGTTTCGGCATGGCCACCCGGATCCTTAGAAAGAATAAAAGATCGAATAACAAAAACAAAGCCGATTCTTTCTTTCGACTAAATTTCAATGTCACATTGATGTGGATAACAGAGAAAAAGCTAGACCGAGGAATAAAAAACAAAGGAGACCAATTTGGTTGGGAGTGAGAAAAACATTAAATTTTTATACTGACAGTGAGAAAATGAGAAATGCTAGCGGCCACCAAGGTGAAAATTTAATGATCATGAGCGGCAGTGAAAAAAAAAAAGGGAACAGGAACACATAATACATTTGCTCCATAAAACGCGCTACTAGGAAGTTTCTGAAAGTTTCATGTTGTAGTCTTGCACAAAAAAAACGACAAAGAAATGTACAAACAAGAGAAATTGTACTGCACCCGGCAAAGTTCTTTTTTTCTTAATCAGACCTTAACTCATTTTATTTTGGGCGTTTTCGTTGCCGTCTTAGCATTACACGATTTTATATTTTGTTTGAGTAAACTATAAAAATTAACGAGAGCCTCG
>JBBMOI010000016.1:10757500-10785000 GCA_038088405.1 Porites divaricata
TGATGGATTCCTGTACTACATTAATGATGAAAACCATAAAAAGCGGTAACCATTACGTTACTTTTTCAGAGGTCCCAGTTATTCAAAATTTAAAAACTTAGAAATTTAGGAAACTGGCAACTGTCGTCCGGTATTCCTGTACCCGATCTTTAACTCAGACGTTTCTTCACTGGTTTCACCGATCTACTATGTTTCAGCGATTACATTTTTTTAACGTGATACTTAGTGTTGTAAGAATAGTTTGTTCATAGTATCTTGCTATAAGCACGCGTGATTATTCCAACTCGCTTTGTTTGGTAAATACAGGCGAATTTCAGGGTCGTAACGAGCCATGGGATCAGGAATAAAAGGAAAAAAATGGGGTGGGATCAACGGCAACAACAACAATCTTTATTTGTACTCACTCTTGCTCAAAACAATGAAAATATTAAAAGTAAAAATTAGAGTTCTGGCTGCCTGGAATAACCATGGGGGCTAGAGGAGCCAGGCAGCCAGTTGACATCAGCATTGAATAAAATTAAATTATCAGGATCAAAGGCGCGGGATCTACGATCCTTAGCCGTGGGATCAGGATCAGTAGTGTTGTAAGGTGATCAGAGATAGTTTTTCGATAGAAAAAATGCTTTAATGGGAAGAACCTGCCCTCGTTTAAAAACTCAGATGTATTTTTGGTGCAAGGGTGTTACGAAAACTAAGGCCCCTAAAATCGAATCCGTCGAAATATAAAATCAAATTGTAATCGAAATAGGTCTAATCTGTCAAATTATCTTCTGCCCGATCCTTTCCACCGAGTTTTTAGTCAAATTTAACGGTAAATTTAGGAGTCTTAGTTTTCATAATTTCGAAAACAAAGACCCCTCTTAGTTTTTGTTATTACGAAAACTAAGACTCCCCAAAAAAACTATAAGTAAAATATATAGTAAGCCGTTCCTCGCGTTGCTAGGTGATTGCTCCGATTTTCCTTTTAATAGACGGTCCGAAAACAGGGCTCAAGTTACTCCACAGGCAAGCCGAAGCAAGCCGACGCAAACCTATTGTAACATTCGCTCATTAGTAACTCTATACCGAATTAGTAAGCAGGAAGACACTGATTAGGCACTTAAATAATATGCAGGAACCCATTCTTTCTCTAGGTTAAAACAATGGGTGACGTAATAGACTCGACCTTATGTATATCAATGATTTACCTATACCTATACCTATACACCGACGAGGCTTAATTTCCAACATAGTATACTACTCATATCAGGTACCTTTTTTGAATAGTTTGCCCAGCTTACTCCATCCGCATTGAGCTGGTAAACTACTTACAATTATGTCATGGGGTAACTCAACCGAATATAATCGAAATCTACATCAGTAAGAGGATTAAGTCAGAGGTGAGGTATACAACTAGAGGTCATGTGGCTGTAAAGAGTTGGTCAACTGGTGATACCAAAACGACGACTGAGAAAAAACTAGCTAGTGCAAACTCCACTTATTCTTAGCTGATTAGCCAATCTTACTGACTTTTTTTTGTGTGAATAAAATTTTGTTAAATGGAAGTGACCTCGTTTTAAAAGGAACAGGGAAAAAAACAAAAAGTGCTTGGTTTATTACAAACGCTCTATATGGGAGGGTATTATGATAGAAATGTTGAAAGCTAATGGGACTCACTGGAGTGAAAACCTCTCCAGTCAGTAACTTGGCTTGGACTCTGCTGAAAAAGTCGAGAGACACTTTATTTTGTATTTTATTCAGGTTTCCGGAGCAACTGTGTAGACTAGAAAGTGTCACCCGTTTACCTTTACTTGCAAGGAAAAATAACGCCTAGTCAATGTTCAGCTACAAATAACCAAAGATTAAAGAGTTTGATAAGTAGGCTGTAGTGTAGTTAAAGTTAAATGCCCTAATTTTAACGGTAAAAATGCCCGTTTTACTTATTTGAAGTTCTGCTACTCTCTCACTTTCCCTCCGAAACGCCTCAAGAAAGGTTATTTAGGACCATTAATAAAAGTGTATGATAAGAAATGAGGTTTTTGTTTATCTTTTTAGGAACTGCTGGTGACTCTCTTACACGACATCGTAATATGCCATTCTCCACCAAAGATGAAGACAATGACCAAGATCCTGGCAGGAGCTGTGCCAATACATTTGAGGGAGCCTGGTGGTACAATGCCTGTCACGGCTCCAACTTAAATGGTCGCTATCTTAATGGGAGTCACTCCTCTTATGCCAACGGTGTAAACTGGTATCACTGGAAAGGCTATTATTACTCCGCCAAACGGGCTGAAATGAAAACCAAACCAGTAGAAGCCTAATCCGTACAGTTGAGCCCTGTATACGGACACCGAAAGGACAAAGCAACTACTATATATGGAGATTTCCGTTTAAAGAGGTCACCACGACAACGCCAGTCGTCACATTTAAGACTCCGCTGATAGTTTAATGTAGCTTGAACATGCAACAAGCGTTATTGAGGGTGCTCAGAAGGGCTCTGGTGCTCGCAACCTAAAACCCGCCTGGATGACCTAAATAGCGTCTGTTGCGTCCAGTTTAGTCTTAGTGTTAAGCAACCAAATAGTAGGTAGTTCCACAATTGTTTATAAACTGTGTCTTCATTGATTATTGTACAATATAGTGAAACACTGAAGGCCATTTGTATGACTCGTCTCGGATAATATGCCTCGCTTCCATAAGACGCGCACTTCTGGTATAAAGTGACACATGTCTGAAATTAGAAGTTACTTATTAGCTAAGGCGTTTATTATTATTATTATTATTATTATTATTATTATTATTATTATTATTATTATTATTATCATTATTATTATTATTATTATTACTATATGTTCTAGAATTAACAGTTGGTTTCGAGTCCAACCTTAACAACAATGCAGTGCGTAAGAAAGAAAAATATGTGAACTTGATCAACGAAATGAGTAGAAATTACAGATGTGTGAGATTTGTAAATCTCTCTATGAGTTCCCTTGGCGTTTTCTCCGATGAATGCTCCACGTTCTTAGACATGATGTATGACATTGGCTTTGACAAAAAGCAGCAACGTTATATAATCAAGAAAATGATAAATATAACCATTAGAGCAACATATTATATCTTTTGTTGTAGAAAAAGGAACTGGGATAGCCCTGACTTTTTTTCATCCCTAAAAGAGGCCATGTTAAAACACAGACAAATGAAAAAAGCAGTGACTTTTAATGATGACAAAGACATTATCATCGAATACTTTTACCCATAAGTAGTTTTTAAGAGCATCGTCATAAATCTTCAGTTTATCATAGTCGCTTATTGCATCTTTGGCACTTGGTGGAATAGCCAAGCTGAAAATGTTAAAAAGAACTGTAACTGCAACATATCATTGAACAATATGTACATTATACGCTATATACTCTGATCGCCGAAATATCAAATATATATTTTTAAACGACACCTTCACGGCTAGATATGATGGCGTTTTGCCCAGAACACCCTAAGTGAGACCAAAATCCGAAATTTACACCCGTAAGCGAGACGTGCAGAGTCCCCCCCCCCCCCCCCCCCCGGGCTATCATGATCAGTGGCGTTCTACTTTGCATATCTGCGCGGAAAGACCGATTAGCGGTAATCCGGGATTAAAATTGTCTGCCCACCTTCCTAATGTGTGGCTTACATTTTGAGTTGTTATTACTGTAGTCGGAGTAAAGGCTCAGCAATTAATATTTTGTGAGGTCGAGTTACATGTTCATAGACAAGAAACTCTTTGGCTTAATAATCCTGCATGGTTTAAACATTTTTTCTTCGGGTTAAAACCATCTTTCGAGGAACCGGGCCTAGAGTTACGGACCGAGGTTTCGAGAGAAACGATCAACAATGCACAAAGCAGTATGCACACTTTCTCTTTGGATATATGCATTTTAAGTTGAAAACAATCATAATCGTTTTCATTATCATAATAGTCATAATCATAATCTTATAATAGTAAAAGTAGAAGAAAAAGAAGAAGGTCGGAAGACTGGACGGCGACGACGACGACAAAAAAAAAAGGGAGGGTAAGAATCCACATGATGGCTCTTCACTTAACCATGGTCGACAACCATTCTAATGTAATGAATTATGTCTGGAAAAATAAAAAAACATGTGCAATGTGAATAAAAGAAAAGCAGTTTGCATTAATATAACCGTGCATGTATTGCAGCTACAAAGAGTCATCACCTGATAACGGAATGTCCGTTATAAAGAGGTTAGTTTACAGCTATTTTGAGAAAGGTTGTCGGAAGAAATGTGTACGCGACAATCCCGAAAGGTACTATGGGATATGATCAATACACTGTTCCTGACGCTGCAGCTGTCGAACCTACTTTTTTTTGCTTTCCTTAGCACTCGCAAACAAACGTCCACGGCCTCTCGTGCAATTCTTTCAAATTTCTTCGAAGAACTGAGTGAACTCAAAACCACCCACAATACCTTTCGGGGTTGTCGCGTGCACTTTTTCCGACAACCTTTCTCGAAATAGCTGCATATGAATTATCCCTCCTGTCTCTTTTGGGTAGAGGCAGACTTACCACAAGTCGACTGCCTGAGCGCTGAAGGCGCGAGGGACGCTCGCAAAGCGAGCGACGTCCAGCAGAAACCGAAAACAGGATTTGAAAAAGTCTGGGTAGAGACTCGAGGCGCCTCCATTGGGTGTTTTGCGAAAACTCTCCCAAAAAGCAAATTTCATTTTCAAGATGATCGTTCTAGTCGGTTTGAGTCCTGACTTTTCGGGTAATCTCCCCTTTCTGGTCCTTTTTCCGTTTATATATGGAGTCTTTTTTATCTTTTCACAGACAGAAATTTCGCAGTTAAGGAAAAATGGTTAACTGCGAGATTTGTATCAGCATATATATATATGCACAGTATTTTTTTTACTTATTTTACTTTTCACTGAGATAAGTAATTGCGAAATTTTGTCTTCTATCTGTAGAGATACTTAAGTGCAAAATTTGCATTTATCAAATCACCGTTCCCAGTGTCAGTGGAATGTCATTTTGTGTGGAGCTGGCTGAAAAGATTTCCCTGGCTAGCATACTCTAAATATCTCGATGGTGCATTTTCTTTACCGTGCGTTTTTTTTGCAGTCCAGTGTGGGCGAAATTCGAATAAACTAGATAAATTATACAAGTCTCCACTCTCACTTTGGACGTCCGCCATGTCACGTTTTACCAAACACGCGAGCGGGAAATGTGAGATGCATATATAATTTTGCAGTGATTGCAATAGAGAATTTTCTGAGAATTATGACAAGAGAATCGGTCCCAATTGATCAACAGATCAACAACTTACTTCAACAGCAAATGAATAATTTTGTACCAGACAGTCACTAGTGTTTCTAGAGTACTTGTGAGTTATGTTGCATCAGGATTAATGTAATCCTTAAACTGATGGAGAACAAAACAGAAACATAGTTGGTGTCTGTTGTGCAATAATTTCTAGTAACACTCATATGTGGACAAAAAATTTTTCTTCAATAGTTTTCTGAGTTATGTTTCCTCTGACACTGACTGAGTTCAATAAGCGCTTAAATGGTTTTTACATATTCTCTTAATCTGAACCTATTGGACCACATCATTTTACACTGATCCATGAGGGTGAAAACGGTAAGAATGATTCCAACTTTTCAGTTTTGCTGTTACATTTTCATAATAATGATGTTTCTTAATATTCACTAATCTTCATATTTGTTTTCTCCTCCATTCCCACTAACACTGAGATGATTCCAACTGGAGACTTATTTGCACAAGCATCCAAGACAGTTGTCCAGGCAGCACATCTCTAATACATCTTCAATGCAGGTAGCCCTAAATGTTAATTTGCGTGCTAGACTCCTTCGACACAGAAAGGCAAATTTTTAGACCGAAGAAAAATACTTTATATAGTCAAAAAAAGCAAAACTCAACTGCTTACTTTAATGTTATTCTGCTTTTTTATGTGTAACTAATGTTTAAGGCACAGAAATGAATTTTTGTACAGAATTATGCCTTTCTGAGGAGGTGCTGTTTATGTGTCTGGATGGCTTGAGGTGCTCTCAGAATGCAGGAAAATTACATTCTGAGAGCACTAAATTTCAAATTTTCTTTGGGGGAGCATGCCCCCAAATCCCCCTAGTTAAGTTGGGGCAAATCACTTATGTAACATTATGGATCCACCGCAACCTAAACCCGCCTGGATGACCCAAATAACGTCTGTTTCGATCAGTTTAGTCTTAGTGTTAAGCAACCAAATAGTAGGTAGTTCCACAATTGTTTATAAACTGTACCTTAATTGATTATTGTACTGACAATATAGTGAAACACTGAAGGCCATTTATATGACTCGCCTCGGATAAGATGCGTCGCTTACGTAAGACGCGCACTTTAGGTATAAAGTGACACACGTCTGTAATGTCTGCACACCAGACAAAGTCCTCGATTAAAGCGGATTCTTACTTGCAAAACACAGACACGTTTTCAAGCCGCCATGTCCATTTATTGTGTATACCCACAATGCCCCAGGGCCGGGTTACACAGACGACCCAGCCACAAATACACTACATCTTCCCCCTTTTTAAATGAACGCAATAGGTACAATGAAAAAAAGGAAGATAAATCTGATATAACTGTAGACTGTAACAAGTAAAGGATACAAATCCAAATGCAAATAAAAGCACTGTTTTTTAAAGTCCTAACCGGTAGTCCCTTGTTCAATGAATAATACTTCTTAGCCAAAAACAAAAACACTAAGCGTAGTCCTTGCAGTCCATATCAGAAACTATCTTTAAGTGGTAAAGTCCTTAATAAGTTCGCTTAACTTAGTCTTTCAAGTAACATAGTCCTTAAGCCATCTTGGCTCAGTTCTTCTTCCGTGTTGATCTTCGAGGTTCACCGGTCTGTTCTGGCACCAGAGTAACAGCTGGTGGTGGCGATGGTTCCATAGCAGGCTCAGCCACTGGACCTTGCGTTGGGGTCTCATCCAGTCCAGGAACAGGTAGGGTAGCTGGTTCCAGTACTGGTTGCTGAACCAATGGCTGTTCTACTGGCTGAATTCCTAACTGCGGTAGCTGGGAAGCCTGTGGTCTTTGTTCTATGAACCTTTTTACATGGCCTACGTTTCTCTTTAGTAGGTTTTCGCCTCTCTCAATGACCACTAAGTCCCCTTTCTTGGATATAACATTGTATGGGTCTGGATCATACATGGCAGACAGCTTGTCTCGTCTCCGCTTCAGCAGTAACACCTTGTCTCCTTTTGCTATGTCTGACTCCGCAGCTCTCTTGTTGGCAGTTTCAGCCACTCGCTTCTTATGCTCTGCATCCTGATCTCGTGCCTGCTGATCTGTGGTACCCGACTTCTCCTCTTACTCATCCCCTTCAAATTCTGGCATCTTTGTTCGGATCTTCCTTCCATACAATAGCTCAGCCGGGCTAACACCTGTAATGGTGTGAGGTGTTGACCTGTAGGCCAGAAGATACTTCTGAAGCTCTTGCTGCCATGGTTTCCCTTCAGCTTGTGCCGCACGCATTGCCTTAAGGAGCGATTTATTCTGCCGTTCAACCTCTCCGTTCGCTCTCAGCCACAGTGGAATTGTCTTCTTGTGTTTGATTCACAGTTCGTCCAAAAAATCTTCCATCTCACGGCTTATTAGGTTTGATCCATTGTCTGTCCTTAGTGTCTCTGGGATGCCATGTCGCCTAAAATGGTTCTCCATGCACCTGATGATAGCACTGCTAGTTGTGCTTCTCAGTATATCCACTTCAATCCATCTGCTATAGTAGTCGACCGTCACAAGAAGGCTCTCCCATGTTGGGAGTGGACCCATCAGGTCTATTGCAAGGTCCCTCCACGGCTTTGTTGGCATGGTTGTTGTCTTCACGGGAGGTATGGTGACAGCAGGAGTCACAGCTTGACATCCAAGGCATTTCTTGCAGTGACTTTCCACCATACTATTCATATTCGGCCACCACACTTTGCTTCGGAGGCGATCTTTCGTTTTCACTATCCCTTGGTGTCCTTCGTGGGCTAACTCTAGGACCCGCTTACGAAAACTCGCAGGGACAACAATCCGCATGCCTCTCATCACCAACCTTCCAACCACAGTAATTTCATCACGCAACAACCTGTATGGACTAGGTGCTGTAGACCAGTCCCCTGTTTCCAACAACGATACACCTCCGTGAGTTCCTCATCCTCACCGGAAGCTCTCTCTATCTCTCGGGTGGTCATCGCGCGTGGTGTAGCGTTGACCGCTACCATTCTGACATACTCTTCAGTTGCACCGTCACGGGTTGAGGCTGGTATCTTTGTCAAACGACTTAGGCAATCAGCTATATTCTGGCCTGAGGGTACATGACGCACTGTATACTTGAAGGGCATAAGACGTAGGACCCATCTCTCAACTCTGGCCGACGGTTTAGTTCTAGGACCATAGATAGCTTCAAGAGCCTTACAATCGGTGACAAGCTCAAATGACTGTAACCCAGATAAGTAGAGGTGAAATCTCTCACAGGCCCAGACGACCGCTAGGGCCTCCTTTTCCGTCTGGCTGTATCGACGTTCGACATCACTCAAGCTTCGGCTTGCATATGCGACCGCTCTCTTCACTCCCTGCTTTTCTTTCACAAGTATAGCCCCAAGTCCGACTGGACTAGCATCGGTAATCACTTCCGTTGGTACATCCTTGTCGTAGAAGGCCATCATTGATGCCTCAGCCAACTGGTTTTTTAGAGCCTCAAATGCTTCATTCTCCTCTTTGCCCCAGTGCCACTTGTCCCTCTGACGTTTCAGCCTCCTAAGTGGTTCCACAGTTGTCGCAAAATCAGGCAGGAACCGTGAGCTGAAACTGACAAGTCCCAGAAAACTTCGCAACTCGGCAACATTGGTGGGAGCCTCTGTTTCCCGGATAGCCTTAACCTTCTCTTCTGTCGGGCCTACACCATGCTTATTTAAAAGCAGTCCCATGAACACAATCTGACTCATTCCAATCTTGCACTTTTCCTTGTTTAGGGTGAGGTTTCTCTCTTGCAACCAGTTTAGCAATGTACCAAGGTTTCTATCATGGTCCTCGGTTGTCTTTCCATGCACCACAATGTCGTCAGCGATGTTGGTGGCTCTAGGGCACCCAGCAATCGTTTGTCTAACAATGTTCTGGTATTGTTCTGGGGCGCCGTTAATACCAAAGCTCGACCTCTTGTAGCGAAACAATGAATCACCAGCTGAAATGGTTGTGATATCCCTGGAACCTTGTTCCAGCTCAATGTGATGGAAGCCCATGTTCATGTCAAGTTTTGAGAAAACTGTGCTCCCATTCAGTTCCTCCAGCACCTCATCCACTGTTGGGATCGGAAGCTTTTCCCTTCGTATGGCCTCATTAGCACACCTCATGTCTAGACAAATCCGTACATCATCCTTGTTTGGTTTGGGAGCAATTACAGCTGGGCTCACCCATGTTGTGGGACCGAAAACCTTCTCAATGATGTCAAGATCAAGAAGCTCATTTATTTTCTTTGTGACTTTCTCTTTCAAATGGTAAGGAATTCTTCTAGGTTTCTGTGCTACAGGTTTTACCTCTGGATCTTTTTGCAGCTTCAGTTGGTAGCCTGACAATTTGCCAACTCCCGAGAACACATTTGGAAAACGATCCACAATAACATCAATGCCACTGCCCACAGAATAAACGTTTGCCACAGCCCCTAGTTCTGGTCCAACTTTCAACACTTGCAATCGCTCAACTGCAGGGCTTCCGAGTAAACACCTTCCTTCTCCTCGCGTCAAGAGGATAGTTTCCATAATTTTCCTTCCATTACACTCAATACTCGCCTCAAATTTACCCACGACTGGTAAGTAACCATTCCCATACACTCGCAAGTTCCTTTCTTCCGGTTGCAGTTTTGCTTTAAGGCCACTCTTTACAAGGTTGTTAAACTGCCTCTCACCAAGTACAGTAGACTGGGCACCCGAGTCAACAAGCATGCTTGTGGTTGTGTTATCAATCTTGACCATAATCACATTATCCTCACAGGCTCTCTCTCCATTAAAGTTGATAGGGAATGCATAAGGCTCATCCCCACTGTCATATTCAACTTGATTAACTTGCTTGTTCCTTGATTTAAAATCACGTTTAACATCACTACAACGCTTCTTTCCACATTCTCTCCCATTTTCCACTCTACCACCCTTTGTGCTCTCAATAGACCATTCCCGCATTCGTCACAAACACGCGCGCGAAAACATGAAAGTGAGGCTCGGGTGGACAAACATCAAACATGGCGGACAACACCGAGAAGCCTAAGGCGCAAACTGCGAAAGATATCCCATGGTGTAAGTCTCTTAAAAGCTTACCATTGTTTACAAGGAAAGAGATAGATGAACACCGGAACAATAGTGGCAAACGAAAGGCTGACGACGTTTCGAAGCCTATTAAAAAGACCCTGAAGCGCGGCTTAAAATTTCAAGAAGAACGGTATCTTTCATCAGACACAGTGTATACGAAGGTATTTGGTAACTCGTTTATGGTAAAAGCAAAGTGTCGTGCCAGCATGAGTACTCGAGAAATTCACGAACTAGATGTTTCACTCGATGTAACATCTGGGAATGTACGGGAAGCACACTGTACTTGCAGAGCTGGCAAAAGTGGATACTGTAATCATGTGATGAGTCTTCTACTTGAACTCGCTCGTTACTCTTTGGAAGACTTTGACAGGATACCTGAGGAAGTAGCATGTACAAACATGTCAAGGAAATGGGGTATTCCAGGTAAAGGATAAATTGATTTCAATTAGCTGTAAGTACCTACCTGTACCTTTGGGCAGCTCATGCAAGTAGTTAACATGTTCGGTTTTCGTCTGCTAGCAGAAGAATGAAACTGATAATAGCATAGGTCATGCTGAAGCACGTCTTGATAAAATTGTATGATGTGTCTGAAAGTTTTGAAGTGACTTAAGCATTATTCACATAGTGATCAGACTTTTTTCTGTTGTTGTTCTAAGGTGAGAAAGGTCTGCCTAAAGAACCCATAATGAAGACATCAGTTCAAAAGGAGTTAACGAACAAGGGAATAAAACCAACTCTGTATGATCCAAGAGTCAAGGAAAGAAAAAGATTAGACATCCGTGGAGTTCAAGTAATGCAAAAGGAATTGGAATCAATTCATCCTCTTATTGGTTTTTCCCATGTCATCCCAAAAAAACCTGAATTGCTGACTAATATAGACACCAGGTATGGACCAATGGTCATTGGATCTCCCCTCTCTTTTCATTTAAGTTCTTTGGAGTTCAATTTCATTGTTGTCACTAACCTGGAACCGGCAGTTAACCCTGCTCAAGCAGATTCAAGTGACATTTACAAAGTAAGCTTGCCATTCCATTTCCCAGATTTACCTGAAGCTGTTCATTTCAGTACTGTGCAGGAAAAATTCATTGAACACTTAAGAGTAACTCACCAAGAAAGTATTGATATTGAGAAAAGGACTGTTAAGCAAAGGGAATGTGATGAGTGGATAAAACACCGCAAAAATAGACTTGGATCATCTGTGTGTCACAGAATATATGTAAGGAAACGAAGTTTCAATAATCTTGCCAAGGAACTTAACCAGCCATTTAAGCCTCTAGATGAAATTCCAGCAATTCAGCAGAGAAAGCTAAAGCATGGCATAAAATTTGAGCCAGTTGCAAGAGAAAAATATTATGATGTCATGAAGCACTATTTGAAGAGGCCAATTACCTTGAGAGAGACAGGGATGGTGATTCCCCCATGCATGTTTTGGCTTGAAGGCAGTCCTGATGGTCTTGTTATTGATCCATGTTCCTCATCTGGGAAGATAGGGACAATTGAAATGAAATGTCCAGAGGGAAAGAAGAACCACACCCCAGAGGAGGCGATGCAAGATGAATCGTTTTACATTGAATTAGTTGATGGTAAACCCAACCTTAAGAAAGATCATCACCTAGGATATTACACCCAAGTCCAGCTAGTTATGGGTTTCTGTGGTTTAGAGTGGGTTGACTTTGTAGTCTATCTATTTAAAGGGATGATCATCACAAGGGTCCCATTTAATAAAGATTATTTTGACCAAGTAGTATGTAAAGTAAACATCTTCTATGTAAAGTGGTTTCTTCCTCAGGTCATGACCTAAATGCAGTTAGTATATTGTACAGTGTGCCTGAGCAAACGGTGACATTACAACGTGTACCAGTTTTCCATAGTGTCTAGCTTTTAGACTCCTGTTGATGGGTGTTAGGGCTTCAGGGAAAAGGTTACTTTGCTAGTTGCAATGTTATTACAGTAGAGTAAAAACCCACGTATAAGAACCTAAAATTTAAGAACATGTTGGACTAAAATGTTTATTTTAAACCCCCTTTTCATAATAACCTATTTAGCCTAAAATTTTCAATAGGTTAATATTTTACAAAAATGAAACACAGATGAAAATACGTGAAAAACTTTTAGTCTAGGTTTCAGACAGTAAGATTCAAACAATGAACTAAAATGAAAACCATATCATGTCTTTGCCAATACTGGATTACACAATGCAATTATTAAGAATACAGATCAATGTGTCTCCCTCATATGCCCGAGAGTAGTTATCTGTGCTAATCACTAGTGCCCCTATCAAATTAAGAACCTTTTTAAGAACCTAAGTAGCCTAGAATCCCACTAAATACCAGTTCTGTAAGACCCTATTTAGGCTAAGTTGGAAAAATCTAGGTTCTTGTATGCAGATTTTTACTGTATTTTATTGACAATATACGAGAAGGAGTATTTCAAAGAATTCTTAAAAAAGATGACTTCCATGGCAAGAATATTAAAAGTATTACATGTTCAGCAATTACCTAACAATTTCTGTTCAATTTCTATGAGAGCAATGATTTGTGCAATAATCTCAAGAAAGGTACTGCTCGAAAATCGTGGAAATTCAATTATTGCAAAATATCATTGAATTATTCTAGAAGGGAAAATGTTTTCATTGACAAAAGAAATGTTAGTTAGTCTTGAAAAAGGGAAAATTCAGTTTTGGTATTTATTCATAAACCGACTTGACCCTTGTAAATCATTGGGCACTTTGAAGGAAATGATGATAAAACCATAACATTATTATTGCTTAATAAGCGGGTCCATAAAGTTACATAGAAGACAAGCCACTGTCCATATTTGGTTTATAGTCCCATTCATATTTAGTGGAATTTCAGTCTTTAAGACTTTAAATTTCTTGATGCGAGCAATAATACGTTCTACATGGATTCTAACAGAGGCAATTGTTTGACTAACTACAACATCTTCTTTGTCAAGCTGCTCTTTGCCATCAAGAAATGCAGGTATGTTTAACTTAACTCCTAGTGGGTCAAGTAATTCCTGGATTGTAAATCCTCTGTCTGCCATAATTGAATCCCCTTTTTCCCAAAGTTCTGGGTGTAGTATACCACACCTGGAAACTATTTCCTTATCTGACAGCGATCCAGGATACAACTGACTCACAAAAGTTATAGCTCCAGAAGGACTGATGCCCACTAAAGCTTTGTATGTTACATGGTGCTTATAGTGTGAGTAAAGGGCACTCTGTGTAGTTAGGCTAGAGGGCACTTGTACAAAGATTTCTGTACAGTCAATGATACATCTTGTTGAGGGATAAGTGTCCTTAAAACATATTGGCATGGATGAAACAATCTGATCTTTAGAAGGCCATATGGGAATATTTCCCAAACAGAAGTACAAGTAATTTGACCAGGTGATCAAGTACCGTGAAATGGTTGATTTGCCAAGTCCAAATAACCAAGCCAGATGTTTCTGTCCAAATCCGCACCTTAACCACACCAAAAACATAAACAATTGTTCAATCACATCCAATTTAGGGCTCACACCAGGCTTACTTCCTTCAGTAAATTTACATTCATCAGGTTCATCTGACCCATTCTTTGAAGGCTCATAGTATTTCAAATTACTAGCATCCTCACCAGGATTTAAAAATTGAAAAAGAATGTCAAATTTAACTGGATGAAAACCAGTGAATGACTTGAAAACGTCTTCTTGCTCTCTGATGTTCTTGGATGTAAACTGTCCTTTTTCCAGTTTTTGTATTTTGGCTTTCAGCTCACTCCAATCTTTTTCAACGTCACTTTTTTGTTTAATCAAAAGTGACAATTTAACTTCCAACTTTTCCACCACTCTTCTCAAATAAGCGCAGTTTTCACAGGCCTCTGTCGGTCTTGCATTGTCTTCATTAAGCAACCTAGAGCTTAAATAACATGGTTCTAATTCAGGCTGAATGTTTTCTTCATTTTGCTCAGAACATCTCTTTTTTGGTAATTTTCGATTAGGTGTGCTCGCACTTTTATTCCAGCTGAAAATGGAAGGAATAGTAGTCTTGTCTTTCAGATCTTTCCTGCCACTGAACTGTTTTTTAATTTCCTCAGGGCGAAAATGTTGCTCACACACCTTAGTGTATTCCGTCACAACAAATCCGTCTCTGTTTTCTTGTCTTTTAATTGCCAAAAGCCACCGCTTCCTACTTTTTGCCTCCAGAGGAAAAGAAAAAAATGAAATATTAGTTTTTTCCCCCTGATTGTTATAAAAAGAACTTTTGCAACCAGGGACACAACAATATTTGCTACGGCCACCGCGAGAAGTGAAGGTGTTGTCCGCCATGTTTGATATTTGTCCACCCGAGCCTCACTTTCATGCTTTCGCGCGCGTGCTTGTGACGAATGCGGGAATGGTCTATAGCACTCTTACAACAAGCTGCCCAATGCCCTTTCTGACCACACTTTGCACACGTTTTACCCCGAGCTGGACATACCTTATCTCGAGCAAAATGTCCCACTTTGCCACATGCATAACACTTTTGGGTTCCAAATCCACTTGATGGTTTCTTGCTGTCAAGGTCCTTGACCATGTTCACTTTACTCTGTCCTCCTTCTCCTTCGGCAATATTGCGCGCCTGACGCCGTGCCGTTTCCCACGCTCTCGCCTTCTCCATCGCTGCAGCAAGCTGTATATTGGGCTCCTCAAACAGCTTGGTCCGTAGTTCCAAGGAAGAAATTTTCTCCAATAACTGATCTCTCACGGCGAATTCAAGTTCCTCGGGTCCACAGCTACAATGCCTTGCTTGTTTTCGAAGTCTGAGCACGAATGAGTCGACATCTTCGCCCGGTTCCTGCCGTAGCTGGCGATGAACATACGCAGCATTTTCCTGCGTTCGAAAATAAGCGTTCAATGTTCGAACAGTTTGTAAATAAACATCATCAGCTTAGCCTTCCGGAGCAGTGATGATTGTCAGATTCTCGAAGATATCCTGCAGGCCAGAACCAGCTCGATAAAGTAATTCGTTCCTCTTTCTCGCTGCGTTTTGAAGATTTGCTTTACCTTCGGCAAAATATGTAAACCCTCGCAGCCAAACACGCCATCGCTCAATTCAATTCACTCAATTCCGATTTCGAGCCCGAAATGTCCATCAGTTGAATATTTGTCGACGCCATACCTCTAGAAGGATTATTCTCGCAATCCTCGTCGCCAATGTAATGTCTGCACACCAGACAAAGTCCTCGATTAAAGCAGATTCTTACTTGCAAAACACAGACACGTTCTCAAGCCGCTATGTCCATTTATTGTGTGTACCCACAATGCCCCAGGGCTGGGTTACACAGACAACCCAGCCACAAATACACTACAATGTCTGAAATTAGAAGTTACTTATTAGCTAAGGCGTTTATTGTTATTATTATTATTATTATTATTGTTACTATTATTATCATTATTATTGATCTATTTTATTTAAAAAAACAGTTCCTACAACCTGTGCTTGGATAATTAAACAAAATCTGCTATAAATTATCTCCGCTTTAGGAGCCGATTACCTCCTAATCGTGTGTTATTTTAACACTCACCTTGTTGGATTGGCAGCATTCACACAGACATGAGTCCTCACCAAGAAATAAGGCTTGAACCAGATGCGAACCATTTATACGAGCTGTTTGCGTCTTATGTAAGACACTATCCAGTTCACGTCTTACTTAAGACGGGTATTTTTCGCTGGATAAATGACCTGTATAATTCTATCATGACCCGGGGGGCTTCGCATATGAAAGGGGTGGGGATGCTCGTCGGAAATTTTGAATTAAACCCCTAAAGAAGACCGATCCGGGCGTGGCCCAAGCTTTTTTTCACCCCTAAAAGAGGCCATGTTAAAACACAGACAAATGAAAAAAGCAGTGACTTTTAATGATGACAAAGACATTATCATCGAATACTTTTACCCATAAGTAGTTTTTAAGAGCATCGTCATAAATCTTCAGTTTATCATAGTCGCTTATTGCATCTTTGGCACTTGGTGGAATAGCCAAGCTGAAAATGTTAAAAAGAACTGTAACTGCAACATATCATTAAACAATATGTACATTATACGCTATATACTCTGATCGCCGAAATATCAAATATATATTTTTAAACGACACCTTCACGGCTAGATATGATGGCGTTTTGCCCAGAACACCCTAAGTGAGACCAAAATCCGAAATTTACACCCGTAAGCGAGACGTGCAGAGTCCCCCCCCCCCCCCCCCCCCCCGGGCTATCATGATCAGTGGCGTTCTACTTTGCATATCTGCGCGGAAAGACCGATTAGCGGTAATCCGGGATTAAAATTGTCTGCCCATTTTTGCATTCACCTTCCTAATGTGTTGCTTACATTTTGAGTTATTATTACTGTAGTCGGAGTAAAGGCTCAGCAATTAATATTTTGTGAGGTCGAGTTACATGTTCATAGACAAGAAACCCTTTGGCTTAATAATCCTGCATGGTTTAAACATTTTTTCTTCGGGTTAAAAACATCTTTCGAGGAACCGGGCCTAGAGTTGCGGACTGAGGTTTCAAGAGAAACGATCAACAACGCACAAAGCAGTATGCACACTTTCTCTTTGGATATGCATTTTAAGTTGAAAACAATCATAATCGTTTTCATTATCATAATAGTCATAATCATAATCTTATAATAGTAAAAGTAGAAGAAAAAGAAGAAGGTCGGAAGACTGGACGGCGACGACGACGACGACGACAAAAAAAAAAGGGAGGGTAGGAATCCACCTGGTGGCTCTTCACTTAACCATGGTCGACAACCATTCTAATGTAATGAATTATGTCTGGAGAAATAAAAAAACATGTGCAATGTGAATAAAAGAAAAGCAGTTTGCATTAATATAACCGTGCATGTATTGCAGCTACAAAGAGTCATCACCTGATAACTGAATGTCCGTTATAGAGAGGTTAGTTTACAGCTATTTTGAGAAAGGTTGTCGGAAGAAATGTGCACGCGACAATCTCGAAAGGTACTATGGGATATGATCAGTACACTGTTCCTGACACTGCAGCTGTCGAACTTACTTTTTTTTGCTTTCCTTAGCACTCGCAAACAAACGTCCACGGCCTCTCGTGCAATTCTTTCAAATTTCTTCGAACAACTGAGTGAACTCAAAACCACCCACAATACCTTTCGGGGTTGTCGCGTACACTTTTTCCGACAACCTTTCTCGAAATAGCTGCATATCAATTATCCCTCCTGTCTCTTTTGGGTAGAGGCAGACTTACCACAAGTCGACTGCGTGAGCGCTGAAGGCGCGAGGGACGCTCGCAAAGCGAGCGACGTCCAGCAGAAACCTGAAACGGGATTTGAAAAAGTCTGGGTAGAGACTCGAGGCGCCTACATTGGGTGTTTTGCGAAAACTCTCCCAAAAAGCAAATTTCATTTTCAAGATGATCGTTCTAGTCGGTTTGAGTCCTGACGTTTCGGGTAATCGCCCCCTTCCTGGTCCTTTTTCCGTTTACATATGGAGTCTTTTTTGTCTTTTCACAGGAAAAATTGTGAGAATTTTGTCAGAAAATTGTCCGTGATAGAGACGTGTTTTATTGTGGTGGTTCGACTGTATGTAATTTGCAGTTTCTTTCTTATTACAATTTTTGGTAAAAGATACATTTTTAGCAATTGTCAGGTACAACAGTGGTGCCGTACTTTTATATAAGAGATCTTAACATACCTTAAATTATATAATTGACCCCCCCCCCCCCTCCCCTCTCAAAGAATGTCTCTCGTCTAATAAACGCCCCTATAGCTACAATGTTTGTATTAGACGCCCATCTCTAATTTGATTATGTATTTTCAAGGCATTCATGGAAATAAGCTCTCCCTCTCCCTTAGTTCCTTTTTTTTAGTTATTGTTTCCCGCTCTGATCTCGAGCCACACTCCACATCATCTGAACGCCTAGAACAGGCTAGAGGTCGCCTGATGTAACGCAATCCGGATTCCGGAATTTAAGAAAGTTTTGCTTGTGGGATCCACAATCTGGGAAAATTTGCTTGTGGAATCCCAAATCCTGGGCTTTGGAATCCGGAACTGAGAGCTCAGGGAATCCGGAATCCCACCAACAATTGCAAACTAGAATCCAAGTTCCACCGACAAAGACTGAAATGTACCACCTGGGAATCCGGAATCCGCGGCGTGGAATCCAGAATCCAAGACTGTCTCGGATTCCCTTACGTGGGGCGTACGTGGTTACGAGTTGCGAAGCAGCCCAGAAACTGCATGCAATGTACATTCTAGGATTACAAGTGAATTAACATATACATATGCCAGACCCGTAATTCACTCAATTACAAATAAAAACGCTTGCTTTAATTAGTGCATAAGCTCCGACAGATTGATTCAAACGGTGAGTCGCCTTTGTTAGATCGCCTGAAGCATCACATTTACGACAGTGCACCAACCTTTTCCGTCTTACGCTAAGCAGTAGCTAAGAATTGTAAAAGGAATAGAAAATTCTTGTTGATATGAGAAATGCTGAACACTAAAAGAGTTTTTGAAAATGGGCACATTATAATATGCTGTAAGCAACGTTTCCGTTTGATTATAAACGTGAAATTTGACTTTCTGATTAAACTCGACTAGAATTTCATTCTCGTTTCAGTCGAGTTCATGTAGCCGTTTAAGCGGATTGTCTCAGCTCTGGTCATCGTATTTTGGTTCTTTCACATTGGGCAAGAAATCAAATGAAGAAGATGATGCAGAGAATGAGTTTTAACACGTTCTCAGAAAATACAAACAATATATTTGTTGTGTCTATTTTCACAACAAAAAAAAAACAATAACTTCTAAAACCTAAAGCACCAATTACAATTTCAATTTGCCTTAGTCTTCATTGAAAATAAATTTTATGTTTTAATGGACGTCACACTGATACCAAACGCGCTATACGCTCTTCTCACGTATGGTAATATGACCGTCCAACCTCGTTTAAGAGTAAAAATTTTTTGGAAATTCAAATACGAAAACATCGTCTGATTAGCATTTCAAAGGAACTTGTACTCAAAAACGAGGTTGTACGGGCATATTACCATACGTGAGAAGAGCGTATTGTTGTTTGTTTTTACAGCATTTGAAGTCATTATATTGCTTTATTTGGTGTCTACGGAGGGACAAATGACTGGTATATACGTTTCAGTTCAAACTAGTCAGTAATTTTCACTGAGAGAGGATTCACTCCTAGTACAAAATCTCCAAAACAAGCTAAATCCGTTGGCTCATTTTTTTCTAAAACGCTTTAGCAACTCCTTCCTTAAATTTTAATCAAAAGAGTTGAAATACCGGTTGCCCTACCCGTAAAATACCGGTTTTCAATTACAAGTCAACTTTTTTCATTAACTTAACTACCGAGAATAAACAAAGTTTAATAAACCATGAGTAAAAGGAAGTTCGAGAAGCCCTACCCGTAAAATTAATGTTCTGTTATTTCCTAATCCGACCGACCTTATCCGCGTTGGTAAACTAATTTAAAGAAAAGGAGAAGGAAAAGATAACTTTATTCCTTTTCAATCAATCCACGAGCAAAGCAATCCTTTTATTCTGTGTGAACTGACGTTACTGAATTATTTAATATTAATTCATTCTTATCAGGCATTGAAAGCGGAAAATCGATCTTGAATTTAATCTTAAAATACTCTTTTCAAAAATTGCCACATCACATTTTCACTATACTACGAAAATTCGTGTCAGTACTGCCGGTTATCAATTACACGTCAACTTTTTCCATTAACTTAACTACCGAGAATAAACAAAGTTTAACAAACCGTAAGTAAAAGGGAAGTTCGGGAGGCCGTTACTGAATTATTTAATATTAATTCATTCTTATCGGGCATAGAAAGCGGAAAATCTATCTTGAATTTAATCATAAAATACTCTTTTCAAAAATTGCAACATCACATTTTCGCGATACTACAAAAATACGAAAATTCATGTCAGTATTGCCGTGCACAGAAAAGTAGTTATACTTCAAAGGAAACGAGAAAGAACTTTGAGAACCCATGCAGTCACGGCATCTCACTGAGGATTAAGAGCTCAGAATCTATCACCTACCTTAAACGGTGAAATATATGAAATTAATAAATCGAAAAAAAAAAATCACGAAAATGAATAAAAAGCAATAAGCTTACATTTATCTGTAGATTTTTCATATTTATTCTAAGGGAATCCTACAGTTTGAGCTGACTTGAACAATTTTGTAGACACAAAGTATGCAAATCAATAGTTAAGTATCTAATTAAGACGTCAAGATGTTTTACCAGTGATGACTAGTTACTAAGCCCGGGTGACATTTTCTGCTTTTCCATAATAACTGTCCGATCACAATCGGGAGCTGTTCATTCCCTGTCAAGACCTTCAGTATGGCAAGTCGTTTAGCTGTGTTAGCGCCCTTGCTGGTTTTTGCTGTTTGGGGAGCTTGGCTAAACTACAGTGCAACTGCTCGCGTTGAAGGTGAGGCCAGTTTACAGATTTAGCTATTTTTCATTTTCAGGAGTTCTTCGCCAACAACAGTTAATAACCTTTTGATTTGCGTCTTTAGCTGCGAAGATCTTATTTGCAATTATTTCAGCTATTATATACACAAAAAGACCTTTAAGGGTCTCAACTCTAGGAGACTTGAAGTTGAAAGATTTTGTCCAGCGCGCTGACGACTGAACCGACAACTGAATCGTGAGCCTGCGCTACATACGCGAATTTTTCAGTCAGGCTTAGGTTAAGTTGGGTAAAATCTATAGATGTTTATCTAACACTCAACGGGAATTTTGCCATCACGAGAGAAACTTTAAAATGTATCATGTTCAAGTACATCACATAACGGACAGTTATCTAAGCAGTAATTAAACTGCACTTTCACCGTAAGAACATCCACTGTGCAAAGGAGATCGAAATATGGGTTATAAATCTAGTACAAAATTTCCAAAACAAGCAAAACTTGTTTTTCTTCTTTTTTCTAAAAATTTTTACTAGAAAAGCAGCCCCTGCATTAAATTTTAATAAACAATTGGAGGTGAAATCTGATCATTCTTGAATTATGTTACACGAAAACTTTCTTTAAAATCAATTACGGAGAGTGAATAAAATCTAAATCGTCTTTAAATGGGAAGTTCGAAAAGGCCGGTTCCCTTGTAGTGTTTTCTCGCTCACCGAGATTTGAAGAGAAAGCTCGGTTTCCGTTAGAATGCTGGCGGATGCCGGCGAGAAAGGTTTGAAGTCCGAGGTACTCCCATTAATAATGACCTATACGGGGAGTCTCCGCCCGAAAGGGGCTCCAAATTTGTAGCGTAGGGATTTCACTATAGTTGAAGTATATGAAAAGGGAGGAAAACTGTCACTTTGGTCTGTAAAAAGGCCCAAAATAGCTAACAGGTGCATTTTCTGTTCTGGTTTTGTAATTTATTCATAGCGGAGTTCTCGCGTACGCGAAGCGGAGTTCCATTGGTAAGAATTTTTGGTTATCTAGCCATCCAAGAAATTTTGGTTCTGAGAAAATCATCCGTACGTTCGTCTGTAGGTAATAACTTAATCCACTCATGTAAGCTGGGGTGAAATTTTGCATTTCAAGCACCTGCCGCGCGTTTCGGCATGGCCACCCGGATCCTTAGAAAGAATAAAAGATCGAATAAAAACAACAAAGCCGATTCTTTCTTTCGACTAAATTTCAATGTCACATTGATGTGGATAACAGAGAAAAAGCTAGACCGAGGAATAAAAAACAAAGGAGACCAATTTGGTTGGGAGTGAGAAAAACATTAAATTTTTATACT
This sequence comes from Porites divaricata, assembly GCA_038088405.1. Classification (NCBI taxonomy): domain Eukaryota; kingdom Metazoa; phylum Cnidaria; class Anthozoa; order Scleractinia; family Poritidae; genus Porites; species Porites divaricata. The sequence continues at coordinate 10,779,594 of JBBMOI010000016.1, forward strand.
GGCAGTGAGAAAATGAGAAATGCTAGCGGCCACCAAGGTGAAAATTTAATGATCATGAGCGGCAGTGAAAAAAAAATGGGAACAGGAACACATACTACATTTGCTCCATAAAACGCGCTACTAGGAAGTTTCTGAAAGTTTCACGTTGTGGTCGTGCACAAAAAAAAAAAGATAAAGAAATGTACAAAAAAGAGAAATTGTACTGCACCCGGCAAAGTTCTTTTTTCCTAATCAGACCTTAACTGATTTTATTTTGGGCGTTTTCGTTGCCGTCTTAGCATTACACGATTTTATATTTTGTTTGAGTAAACTATGAAAATTAACGAGAGCCTCGCCTTTAGCCCTAGCTAAATCTAGATATCATTTTAAAGGCAGCACATTTACAGCAGTCAAAAGGGAGACAAAATTAATGTTCTAAACTAGATTTGTGAAAGGGGCACCATGTTGGCAATAGAAGGTATAAAAAAAAGGGTACCCTTTCTGGCTAAAATAGTATTTAAAAGAGTAAGGGGTTGGACATCGGAAGGAGCCGTCCCGTATAAAGTTTTGTTGAGTACCCCGGGGTCTGAACAGTCTTGAATAAGAAAAAGCATTTCCAGGTTTATTACAAAAATGGAATTGGATTATAAATGAGCGCGAGTAAAATTTTTGCACTCGCCCCTTTGAAGGCCAAGTAATACGGGCAACATTTACCTCAACTTGTCGCACATCATTTTTGCATTGCAAGTTGAAAAGCGTTGTTGCCCTTATTTCCACCTTCGCTCCCAACTTGTCACGCAACAAATTTCAACGTTGCAAGTTGCGGCAACATGTCGCGCAAAGTAGGCCTGAGTTCTAACTTTCAATTTTATGATTTGCGTCACAACTTGCTATGCTTCACGACACTTGTGATTGGTCAATTTTCCAGCACCAAAAGCGCTGGAAAGATGATGAGTAAGCGCGCGCTTGCCCTCGGGCAAATTTTGGACAGGAAGTAAATGGCCCGTTAGGACGAGCGCAATTTGCGGTTTTTGAAAATTTTACAGGTCCTCTGTGTTTCTTGAAAATTACATGAGAGAAATCTTGTGATTACATATCATTATTGCAGTGCAATAAAGTCAATCAAATTCTCTCTTATTTATATCATTTCTGTTTCAGGAACCTGCGGACAAAACAACCGACGCATCACATTTCTGACACCAGTCGGTGGGTTTTACCTTGAAGGACACGTGTTTTCAAATCATTCTGTGGAACTAAACCTAGACTGCCAAGACCAATGCGCCCTTGCTAGGGAATGTGTTTCATATAATATTGGTCCAAAGATCAACAACAAGATGACCTGTGAAGTCAGTAATTCAGATCACTTCCAGCACCCAGAAAATCTCAAACCAAGAAAGGGCTGGATGTACAGAGGGACAAAGGTATGATTTGTAAACTGTGTAATGTATATAACTTTTTTTCTTGTAATAATTGTAAGTGTGTCATGACTCAATAAAAATGTTGTTGTTGTTGTTGTTATTGCAAATAATGTTATCAAGTCAAGATAAATTTGGATCATTTCCACAATCATGTAGTGGTTGATTTACGATAATTCCAAGCTACTGATGATAAAGATGATAACAATGTAGGTGTTGGCGGTATATGCAGTTTCCTATAATTTATTTAAAATTCTAAATCTCCTTTTCGGATTGGCTGAAATCCGCCGTTTAAATTTTCACAATTACAATTAAATTCAAAACCCTGGATGATTTATGTCCATTTTTCTGCTATACATGATTAAGTGTTTTTATTGGACGCTCTACGACGGTCGCCTTTTGGGAGTGAAGAAAAAAATTCAAACCTTAAGGGATAAAAAAAGATACAGTTGAACTGCCATTAAGTGCCCACATTATTATCGACTTTCGGTTTTCGTTTTCGAGCCTTTTTGGACTGCCGATCGCGCGAGATATTTTTTCGTTCCACGAGCGGCATTTTGTTCCTTTCGTTTACGTTTGAATTAAAATTATTGCATAATTCCAGCAAAAGAATAATGGAAAGGTTTAAATACGAACAGGATTAATCATATTTATAGCGAAACGTCTTGTTTATAGTGAGTTTCGACCACTACAAGACTAATGACATCCTTGTCCTCTCTTGCTGTACTTGCTGAGGCACAGAATGTATAATAAATTTTTAGACTGTCTGCGAAAGGTAACCACACGTCGTTTGATATTAATAATAATGTACATCTAAGTCTTCGTTTACGGCAGGTAAAACCCTCCACGATTTGCGTATAATAATTCTTTACGCTTACAATTAAATATCTAATGACTGATGATTTTGACAACAAAAAAGATCGCATAGATAATGATGCAGATGATCATGTTAGGGGATAATGTTGATTTCAGATGAATTAATTTCAATACGGCGGTGATGAAGACTCAAAAGTTCATCATAGCAGAAGCTGATGTAACAATTAATTGAAACCGAGTTTCTTTTAACAGAATCTTTGCGCCAGTCAGCCCTGCCTGAACAGCGGAACGTGCTACATGGGGTATACCGAGAAGAACTACGCTTGCGCTTGCAAAGCTGGCTTCAAAGGAGAAAACTGCGAAATAAAAGGTATTCTCACCCGGGAGGGGTACTTGGGGCACTCCGGATTTCAAGTGACGCGGATGATCGAACGGGAGAAAAAATCAAAACCCGAAAAATCCCTAGGGCTAATTCAACAAAAAACGAAGAAAATCCCTAGAGCAAAAACTAAGCCATCCTCGGAGATCCAGGGGCAGATAGTGGGGGCGAGGGAAAAGTCTAAACGGGCGGAAAATAATGGCACGAACAAAAGTAAAGAACGGCGAGAAGAGCCCCTGGGGACAATGTCTTACCAGACCAGTTCCAAACGGTCGCCGCCGTTCTGGCTTCTGATTGGTGCCAGAAAACGTTTGTGCTTTTCTGCCCAATCAGAAGGCAGAACGGCGGCGACCGTATGCAACTGGTCTGGTAACACATTGTCCCCAGGGGGCTCTTCTCGTCGTTCTTTACTTTTCTTCGTGCCATTATTTTCCGCCCGTTTAGACTTTTCCCTCGCCCCCACTATCTGCCCCTGGGTCTCCGAGGATGAAACTAAGCCCAAATAATTCCATGCCGAATTTCCGAAAAAGCATTTAACAATAACACGAAAAGTAAAAACATTAAAAGTTGACTATTTGTGTTTGTTTATTCATCATACCATCTGAAGTTTTCCGCATCTTGTAAAGTCATTCTAACAACAGTCGATACACCCAAGAATATCTTCTGTTTCAACAATTATACTACTACATGAGAAATTTCTGCAATTTGAATTGATTGGATTAGAGCAATGGTATTTCAGCTTAAAGTGATAAGGCTTCGAAACGCTGTCACTGCATTCGTGCTTTCTAGTTTACAGCAATTGTGCTGAGCTCTACGAAGCCGGTTTGCGAACCAGTGGTGTCTACACTATCGACCCTGGTAATGCTGGAGCCTTTGATGTTTATTGTGACCAAACAACTGCCGGTGGTGGGTGGACAGTGTTTCAAAAGAGGCTGGACGGCTCGGTTGATTTTTATCGCGGATGGGACGACTACAAACGAGGCTTTGGAAATCTGAATGGTGAATTTTGGCTCGGATTAGAAAAGATTCACCGACTGACAAAAAAAGAAAGCAGGCTTCGGGTAGACCTGGAAGACTTCAAACACCAAACAGCTTACGCTGAATACGACTCCTTCGGTGTTGGTGATGAACATAGCAAGTACAAGCTGGGACGTCTTGGACAATACGCTGGTAAGACATAATACTACACAGGAGCTTATATGATGGACTCCTGCACAACATTAATGATGAAAACCATAAAAAGCGGTAACCATTACGTTACTTTTTGAGAGGTCCCAGTTATTCAAAATTTAAAAACTGGCAACTGTCGTCCGGTATTCCTGTACCCGATCTTTAACTCAGACGTTTCTTCAGTGGTTTCCCCGATCTACTATGTTTCAGCGATTGCATTTTTTTAACGTGATACTTAGTGTTGTAAGAATAGTTTGTTCATAGTATTTTGCTATAAGCACGCGTGATTATTCCAACTCGCTTTGTTTGATGAATACAGGCGAATTTCAGGGCCGTAAGGAGTCATGGGATCAGGAATAAAAGGAAAAAAATGGAGTGGGATCATCAACAACAACAACAATCTTTATTTGTACTCACTCTTGCTCAAAAATAAATTATAACAATGAAAATATTAAAAGTAAGAATTAGTGTTCTGGCTGCCTGGAATAAACATGGGGGCTAGAGGAGCCAGGCAGCCAGTTGACATCAGCATTGAATGAAATAAAATCATCAGGATCAAAGGCGCGGGATCTGGGATCCTTAGTCGTTGGATCGGGATCAGTAGTGCTGCAAGGTGATCAGGGATAGTTTTCCGAGACAAAAAATGCTTTAATGGGAAGAACCTGCCCTCGTTTTAAAAACTCAGATGTATTTTTGGTGCAAGGGTGTTACGAAAACTAACGCCCCCTAAAATCGAATCCGTCGAAATATAAAATCAAATTGTAACCAAAATAGGTCTAATCTGCCAAATTATCTTCTGCCCGATCCTTTCCACCGAGTTTTTGGTCAAATTTAACGGTAAATTTAGGAGTCTTAGTTTTCATAATTTCGAAAGCAAGACCCCTCTTAGTTTTCGTTATATATTACGAAAACTAAGAACCCCCCCCCCCCCCCCCCCCAAATAAAAACGATCCGTTAAATATATATGAAGTTGAATTACTACCATTCAAAGACTATAAACCGTAGTAAACCAAAAACTATTCAACTTTGGGCATCTGAACTCGCATAATTAACTGACTAACGGTGCGTGAAAATGACAAGACTTTAATCGTTTTTCATGTCCTCGAGATAGAACGGAGAAAACAGTTCTGTAATAGTCAGATAAAATTGAAAGAGAGTTTTCAGTTCTACTTTGTGTATATGTGAGTGTGTTTTGTTGATATATCCGAGTTTTAGCGCTAAATAGGATATAGTAAGCCATTTCTCGCGTTGCTAGGTGATTGCTCCGATTTTCCTTTTAATAGACGGTCCGAAAACAGGACTCAAGTTACTCCACAGGCAAGCCGAGGGAAGCCGAGGGAAGCCTATTGTAATACTTGCTCATTAGTAACTCTATACCAAATTACTATGCAGGAATTGAAGACACTGACTAGGCACTTAAATAATATGGAGGAACGCATTTCTTCTGTAGGTTAAAACAATGGGTGACGTCATAGACTCGAACTTATGTATATCAAAGATTTACCTATACCTATACCTATACACCCACGAGGCTTAATTTCCAACATAGTATACTACTCAGGTACCTTTTTTGAATAGCTTGCCCAGCTTACTCCATCCGCAGTGAGCTGGTAATTATATATAAACTACTTACAATTATGTCATGGAG